>CALYLW010000379.1:0-542666 GCA_944989445.1 Ampullaceana balthica | reverse complement strand
TGATAAAATAATAGTTCTATTTTTATTCCGAAGCCAGAATAAAATACATTAGCCGTGAAATTAAATTTAGCTGATTGTTGTATATGGAAGGGTTTATTTGATAAGCAAACTTTAATTCTATAAACTATTATAAGGTTTCCATGAAACAAAAGTAACTGCTCCTTGACCACACAAAAATCTCTAAATGTGAATAGAGTAAATTTAGTAATAACTTTGGACTTTGTCTCTTTTAATTACTAACTGTTTTAAAGTAATAGGCTAACTGGCAATTTTAAATGAAAATGAATGAGTGTGTATATGAATAGTACTAACATAAGCCAATGCTGAAATGCTGCTAGGAGTAGATGAAAAGGCAACAGGAAGAGTTAGAAATGAAGTATCTTTTTAAAGTCTAACAGAAATTACAGGAACACAGAATTAAGCAAAAATCAATGTACGAAAAATTGTTAAAATCCTGAAATTCTTTTTTACAATCATATTCTCATGGGTCATAAGTGAAACCATTTGCTAGACTAGAAAAAAATTGTAGTTGATATTTTATTTTATTCAGTACACATACACACAGCCCTCTGACCGTTAAAGAAAAAAATAGATCTATTATTATTTTTTTTCCACTTGACTAGAAAAAAATAGTACATAGTTGATATTTTATTTTATTCAGTGAACATAACAGAGATAGCACACACACACAACCCTATGACCGGTAATGAAAATAATAGATCTATTTTTTTAAAAACCAAAACAAAACTCATAAGCATTGAAAAGTTAAAAGAATAATGGACAGTTATTACAGACTGACCTCATTTCTAAAAATATATCCAGCTTAATTAATTATTTCTTTAATTAAAGCCATTGCTGTTGGTTATGTAGTCATTATAAAGTTAAAAGAATAATTTAAAAGAGTACTGAAAACTTCATACTCTCAGTCTATAACATGCAGATTTGAAACATTTAAGTTTTAGCCACTAACCAAAATAAAATTTGATTGACTTTGAAATAAAAAAACATCAGCTAATCGAGGAACACAGTTGAAACTTAAATATTGAATTAATGACTACCTATGTAAACTGAATAAAATAAAAAAGCAAAGACTATTTTTTCTAATCTAACATAAATAAAGTTAGCTAAATAAAAAAGTTTTTGGGCCAATAGAGAAAGTTTTTAGATTTCAAACTTGACATGATGACCGTGTGTGCATCATCACAAGTTTGCAAAGATTTCGATATGATCTCTGACACATGAATATTTAAACAATTTTTTAAAGTTTGAAAGCTCAGTTTGAAAGTTTATATTATTATTTCACGGTTAGTAAAACCAGTAATGTCGAAAACTCTAGCTGCTTAAAGAATTAGGAGTAAAATGGGATTATTCCCTGTAAAACTCTTTAAAAATTGTAGGGAAATTTTGTGCAAATCTGTTATTTGTTAAAAGAAAATGATAATGAAAACATAATTATCTTATTTATTAAAGATGCTCTTTCTATACAGAAGATTATTGCATCCTATACTTATCCCTGATTTTTGTCTAGTCTTGGTTTTCAGTAGACTCATATTTAAGGTCTGTTTCTTTTACTTAACTTATGCAGGCATTTGAAACAGTCTCAAATTTAAGTCCACTGGATTTTAGATTAGAAACATTTTTCTACAAAATTGGTAGTGAATAAATTCAATGTTGAATTTATCCATTAACAAAAACAAAATGAGGATCATTATGATATCTAAACATAGAAATAGGGAAATCTGTATGGCAACAAATTAATTTACAGAATAATTATGTCCTAATTACATCTAAATTATGATCTTTTCATCGTCTGAATAAAATTTTAATGAAATAGCTTTTAGCCAAGGTAACAGAAACAAAAATGTTACTAAATTCAAATTTAATACGATTCATTTTCAATTAAAATGTGTGATCATCAATTTGTGATTAATGTTAAAGTTAAAGATCCTAAAATGTGAGTAGCACAGCTAAGGGGAGATAAGTTTTAATTATCATTTCATGCATTGATCAATAAGGTTGATAGACTCCTCTGTATACCCTCCACATGCTTTTGATCAGTATTTTTGAACTTATGGCACATTTTATAATCACAGACATTGACATCTACTCTTGTCACATAAAGGCAAATTTCTATAAAAGAATGTTTAAAAACTCAGCAATCTTTTCAGAATAACTTTAAAGCTAATATCACAGTTCTTATTTGCCCTTTAGTCACGTACGTATTGTGTTCCAGTTACATTCCTTATTGAGAAGTCCTTGTCTAAGTGTTGTAGCATTTTGGAATTTTAAAAACAATATCTCACGACCCATCCAGCAGGCAATAATTTAAGATAGTAAGTTGGGTCCCTAATTGATTTAAATGTGTTTTAATATGTGTCTTTTTATTTCATAAAGTTATGTACTCACCACTTCTATGGGCTGCCCCACCATGCAATATTCTAGCAATCTCAACACATCCTGTGTGTTCATTCAGGTATATTGTAGCACCCTGTTGATTCAAGATTAAAATTGACATTTTCTGGTCAGAGAAGCTGATGTTAAACAAATTCTAAGCATTCTTTCTCTATTTACCCACTTTTAATTTGTAATAAGAAATAAAAGAGGGACATAAGGAACAACATACCAGTGGTTCGTTGTTTTTTATTAGTCTAACAATTTTAATGATAGTCTCATCTGCTCCAGCCCCTGAAGGCACTGGGTCTATTCTTGGTTCATAATCCTCACAGGCTATTTTGTCATGGCTGAATAAGAGTGCCTGAGTAAAAAAAACAACCAAAAAACTCTTATATATTACAGACATCAGACGCTCCTACTACACAGAACTAAAATATGTACATGTTCCACATGTATTGTAGATGCTGACACAGTCTCCTCTGGAAAATAAATGTTTTGTACTATCACTATCATAAACTTGCACACTTTCTACCAAATTTGTCTTACATTGCCTTTAAACAGATTTTTTAAGTAGTGAAAGGAAAATATTTATAACAATATTTTATGTATACACAAATTTAATGTATTTACAAACTAAACATCATCCAACACACCTGCATATGAGGTTTTGATAAAATTCCAAGAAGTTCATGGACAATTGGGTCCTCTATTCTGTATCTAATTTCACAGTATACCTGCCGAAGAACAAACATGTAATTGTGGACATCTTATAGACAGAACAAATCCAAAAAAGAGCTGCTAGATTCATTACTGGAGAATATTCAAAACTGACAAGAATAACACCATTAGTTTAATCATTAAACCTTGAAACAATAGAGGATAGAAGAACAAAGAGCAAAGAAGTAATAATAAATAAGGGAATTAATTATAACTTACTGATACAGAGAAAAGATAACTCAATACAACCTTAAGATAAACATCAGGATAAAAATACTTTTCTTATTCTGTATGCAAGAACAAATACATACAAATTCTCGAGTTTGAGATGAGGAAACGAACGTTTAGAGATTGAGTAAGAAATGAGATATGCTAGAAGTGACAGTCCCAATGGGAAAATAAAAAAATAAAAAATAAGTGAGTCATATTATAATATTTTGGACCAGAAGTTTGGAATAAAGTTAGACACTTCCATTGATATGCTGGTAGCTATCCTAATCAAAGTCACAGTCTTAAAATCATTGATTAGTAATGGGCCTTAATATAATGCTTTTAAAATGGTGCTTAGTAAACAAATGTTTCTTGTTGTACAGTCAGTTAATTATCTTGCTTTTTTTTCTTTGCCTTCACTCAAAAGGAAACAATCTTTTCTGTAATTGTTTTAATGGATCACATGTTAATTTTTATTTTAATTTAGACTAGATATACTATTCAATATTTTTTATTGAAATTTCGAAATTAGTGACATTTCATGGAGAACCTACATCTGCTGCCTGGGATACTGCAAAATCTGCTGCTGGTTTTTTGCTGCCTTGTTGTGATCTGAATTGCCGATAAATCTGAAAAATTAATAATTAAAAAGCATTCTAATCTGAAATTTTAAAGATATTAATAAAAACATTAAACCATGTTAAAGAGCATAATTCATCATTGTCATGATATTCTATGTTTAGGCCAAATGTGTAAATTGGAACAAAGATAAAACTAGACCAGTAATGTAACTTTGGGTCATAAAATGTTATCAGTGGTGCAAGATAACCAAAACCTTTTTTACAACTTTGTATAAAAAAATTTAACAGTTTATAAACTACTGTACCTATATAGGAAGTCCTTTACTAATCGTCAGTACAGTTTATCAAACATACAGAACCATTGCAAACAGAAACATTTACTTCAAGAAAGAATTAATATTAAAGGGTTTACCCTGAGAATCAGATGTAAATTCCTATTACGTAAAAATCTTCTTAAGTAATGAATCTCAGGCTCCTTGTTTGGGAGTCTTGATTCAAGAGTAGGTAATGCAACCAGCAACTTCTGAGCATCTGGGGAATGAATAACAAGAAACTATCAAACATTTAAAGAATTCACTGGGTTTTAAATCCTTTTATGAAACAGCAAAAATATTTTATAGATTTACAAAAACTGTAACCTCCCCATGTAACCTAACTTATGGTGAAAAATGCTGAAAATTCATTTAAAAATGAACAACATAATTTTTTTTTCTTTTAACTAATATTTTGTTTCCTGTATCAAATTTGGACAGATGAAAATTCAGAGGTATTTTTTAAATCTGATAGTTTTACCTGTATCTATTTTTACATGAGGAAAAAGTGGTAAGTTGACTGGCATGGTCTCCCTTATCAATTTTTCCTCTTGCTCTCTTACATTCCACTTCCATACTAAAAGAAACTTTATCAGCTTACATCTTCTCCTGAGGAAAACAAATCAGTGGGAAATGAAACAGGTTTTCAATGTTTAAATACTTAAGGTACTGCTTTCAAAAAAAAATATTTCTTTCTTCAATTCACTGCCATGTTATTGGCAAATCCATTAATAGTCATGTTTTAATTCTTCATAACTAGTTATTGTGCCAAGATTTATTTTTTTAAAGAATTGATTGCAAAGTTAAGGCATTTTTCCCCCTAGGACATAAAAAATTTACATTTAAACAATCTGAAGTTATAAAATTTGTTGTAATATAATTTAAAGGCCTGTGACTTGGAAACAAATGAAATGTATAATTTTGGGTAGATAATACTTAGGCTTTGCTCAAATCTGACCTCATATAATTATATGACTATGAAGAAAATTTACATTTCAAAATATTTTTTAAAAATATATTACAAATGTTCTATTATGATGGTAATGATATTTGATAGTAATGATTGACAGTTGATGCATAATTTTCATAATACATGTAATAATAATAATGTTTTAAATTTAAATAATATAACATCAATAAAAATACACATTCATTATAATTTTAATTATCACTTTATCTTATGCTCGAGTTGTTTTTAAATGGGGGCGGGAGGTGTTGCGATTTCAATTTTTTTAAAATTGTAGTCAAAATGTGCTTAAGTAAAAGTCTAGGCTTAGGATTTAGGGTCCCTTTAAAAAAGTAGTCTTTTAAAAAAGTTTTTGTGTTAAAGGAATTAGGCATATTTATTATTTATTGTGAAAAAACTAAAATAAAAACAACTTATTTGTGACAATGGGCCCTTATGGCATGGGTCAGATAATTTCATATCTTTCTCCTACTGAGACCAAAAGTGCCAAAAGATATGGGGGCAGGGGGATTGAAAAAGAGAGAGAGAGAGAGAGAGAGAGAGAGAGAGAGAGAGTGGCTGACATTCGTGAGAAAGTATGTGGGGTGAACTTGTGAACAAATTTAATGAACTTGTGAACCAATTCAATGAACTTGTGAACTCCCCTATTTTTTTAATTTTTAATTTAGTATTGTCTGTAAATATTATATAGTATAGGCGTTTTTAATGCGCATGATCATTATTATGTACATTAAAAAAAAAGTAAAGGGAGCAAACTCTTTTCCAAAAATGTAAGTGTAGAGAACTCAGAATAAATTAATATATATTCCTTTTGGGTACGTCAAGTCTGCTTCACTTGAATTGTATTATATTTGTATTGTATTTCCAAGTTAGAATTAATTGCCTTATGTATTATTACTAGTTTGTTCTTCTACCATCTATTGTTTAATGGTTTTACTCTTGTCAGTTTTGAATATTAAAGAAAAAAAACTTTAAAGAAAGAAGATTTCTCATTTCCCAAGTAATAAAGGCACCGTAAAACACAGAAGATACTACGAAAATAAATTTTAATTTCGTACAATTAGTGTACTAATAAAATGTATGTGAGACTGCAATCAGGCTTATAGATTAATAGATGGATAACATGTAAACAGTGTATGAGTGAGCCTGACAGGACGTAACAAAACAGCGAACGTTTCGGCAAAGAGCCTTCTTCAACGAACAAATAGTACACAAATAAAACGAATATAAAGAAATAACATCTTAGCTGCGGTGAAATCCAAAGCCAAGGAGAGCAATCTTAGAAAGAAAAGCTCTTATAAACCAGAGCACCCCCCCCCCACACACACACTGTTATTCTGCTTTCTAATTATTATTTTTTCAATACCCATACCATATTAGTTTTGCCACTAAACTTACCCTTTTTTCGTAAAAGATAATTGGGGCCTTCTACTTCTACTTTTAATTCGCATACAGAGTGGCAAAAGTGGTTGAGAATTATCCATAAAAGCGATTATTGTTTTATTGATAAATGCCAAATGTATGTTTTCAAATAGTAACAACATTTGTCAAATAGATTTTTAGGGTGTACCATCATTTCAACAACAAAAAATGCATATTAATGTAATTACTGTTACGGCTGCATCAAGCCTCCTACTTTCTCCGAAGAGACAAACAACGGCAGAATATTTTTTCGTTTGAATGGGAGTAAAGTCAGTCAAACTTATGTGTGTTTATTTTAGAAGCAAATTATTTTTAAAAAATTTACGGGATCAATTTGAGGCCCTCGACTTTGGCTCGAGACCCGCGGGCCGGCATCGGTCACACGACTGTTCGATACCAACACCATGTTTCGTTCAGACCACATGAAACTAAAAGTAGAACATTGACAATAGTGCTCGTACCTCTCTCTGTGTTAACTTTAGTCAAACACAAATTTTCCGACCCAACGTCTTTCCTTCATCCACCCCGTGCTATCTTGTAGCCGCGCCAGAGTCACACAGGCCCAGAAAGCGTGCTGCTTTCAGCTCATCCCCACCGGCAACACACATGCTACAACACAGCCATAAATATCGACCGGCACAATTTCTCACTCATTTGAGACGCCGCTGATTTTTTTCTTCTTCTTTCTTTCTGGGGGGAATCGACACTGCGATCGACCACTTCCATCCAATGAGAATTGAGTTTTTCAGTTTCCTAGGCGACCACGCAGTCTGTTAGTTCACCGAGGGAAGAGACGGCGGGGTTTCGGAACGATTTTATCGATTATTAGCGTTAAGCGTAGAAATGAGAAATAGAGATGAATGACAAAAGGGGACGAACACTGTTTTCTGTTAGTCAGTCAATAGCCAGAGGTTTAACTACATGTCAAACATGTCTGATAAAAAGATGGCTAATATCGGTACGGCCTCTCAAAAAGAGGAGTCTCAAAATGTACCTATTCATGTGTGACGTGATAGTTTTATGGTGCAGGAATTTAGGAATTTTAAAGCTTTCTTTTTTATGGGGGTGGAGGTATTGGGGGGGGGATTGACCTTTGAGAATCGATGTGAATTGTAGAGTAAATGAATGGTAAATGTTAAGGGTACAATGTGTGTGACAGTGAAGAAAGTAAATGAAAGTGCGACAGTTTACAAAGCTGTGTTCAGTATAGGCATAAACTTAAAGTCTAAGAAGTTCAATATAATTTCTATCTTTAGAAAGATCATTATTTATAAGTTCACGCATTCCCACCACCCTTCAAGCCCAATGTTTGGGGGCTAACGTTTAGGGAGATCTAATTTGGCATTGTCGTGTGGCATTGGTGTAGTGTGGTTTGTTGATATAGTCGGGTCATCCGTAAGATCCACCCCCTAACTCAACAGAATACATCAAAGGAAGAGAAAATCTTCTCGCGTTTGTCCTATGTATAGTGTAAATTTTGTGTTGGTTCTGGTGTAAATCTTGTGGTTGTTCTAGTGTAAATTTTGTGGTTGTTCTGGTGTAAGTCTTGTGTTGGTTCTAGGGGGGGGGGCGCGTCCATAAATGACGTCACGCGATTTTGGTCGATATTTCACCCCTCTCCCATCCTCGTCACAAGTCGTCACAAAAAGTTAGATCCTCCTCCAATATGACTTCACAAAGCTTTGACACCCCCCCCCCATGGAAGCCTTATTTTCTTATTGAAAATTAGCATGTTTCAAATCACTTTTTGTCATTTAAGCATGTATTTAGTGTAAGTCTGCACTCTTAATATCGTAACACGTGTAAGCCATTGAAAATGCCATGAAATAAATTGTAAACCAATCAAATATTTAAGTGAAACTTTTATTTAAAATTGCGCATTTTGATGTGACGTCACAGTTTTTAAACACCCCCCTCCCCCTCGTCACACATCGTCACAAATATGTGACCCCCTCCCCCTGGTGCGTGATGTCATTTATGGACGACCCCTAGCGTATATCTTTTGTTGGTTCTGCTGTAAATTTTATGGTTGTTCTGGTGTAAATCTTGTGTTCGTTATGGTGTATATCTTGTGGTTGTTCTGGTGTAAATCTTGTGGTTGTTATGGTGTAAATCTTGTGGTTGTTATGGTGTAAATCTTGTGGTTGTTCTGGTGTAAATCTTGTGGTTCTGGTGTAAATCTTGTGTTGGTTCTGGTGTAAATCTTGTGTTTTAAAAAAGTAAATTTTTAGAAAACACATTTTTTAAATGAGTAATTAAGTAGTAGATTGAAAATACTGTTAAGTGTACAGGAGAGACATGTTGTTGGATTGTTGAGATTGTTTGATGGTAAGTTTAAAGGATAGAAGAACAAAGAGTTAAGGAGTACATAATACATAAGGGGCCGTACATAAATGACGTCACACGATTTTAGCCGATTTTTCACCCCCCCCCCTCGTCACACGTCGTCAAAAAAACCAAGCCCATTCTTTCATATGACGTCACAAAGATTTGCCTCCCCCCCCCCACACACACACATAAAAGACGTATTTTCTAGTTGAAAATGAGCATGTTTCAAATCACTTTTTCGTCATTGAAGTATGTATTTAGTACAGGGATGTCCAAAGTCCGGCCTACGGGCCAAACACGACCAGCGCACTAATTTTAACTGTATCACGTCCACATCTTAAATAACTAATTGACAGACGTAATATTTCTGTAACGCAGTGGCGTCGCTAGGGGGGGGGCGAGGGGGCGGCCCGCCTCGGGTGACACCCATGAGGGGGTGACAACCAAGCCTAAAATTTTACTGTGTACGATTTTATTTCAGAAAAAAAAGATGACACACTTTTTCATCTAGAAAGAAATTAAGAAATACAATGAAATACATTAAACGCGAAAAAAATTTATTAAAAAAATATCAGTTAACTGAAAATAATAAAACAGTCCCAACACACAAAAATCATTTTAAAAAATTAGGAAAAAAAGAAAAACAGTCGCAGCAGAGAGATCTTTAAAAAGGGCTGACATGAAAGAGGCAATGTCTTGTTTTAAAATATATAAACCATTTGGGCTTTGACACACCGACAGCATAGACGAATCCCACCTCACGACTCCCTCCACCACAGTAGGGTTGGGGGGGGGGAATACGATTTATCCCCCCAAAAAATGAAAACATGGGTTTTCTTTGTTTATGTTTTTTCTAGAGGAAAATTATGAATTCAATTTCAATGTCTTTTGGTTAATATTTTGCTTTATATATATTTAGTAAAGACGTGAAAGCATAGATATGCAGGTTTATAAACAGGTATTCCTCCGGTTACGACCGTCCCATCCCGACTTATGTTGTTTCGTGGTTACGAACACGCCCCCAGAAAGAATAACATTACGCGTTATTCCCTATTTTTAAATATTTTAAAAAAGAGAAAAAAAACTATTGTTTTCCATGGGGTAACGAATTGTTTTCTCTATTTGAAATAAAAAATGTATTGAAAAATATGTATTATTATTATTATTTTAACCTACAATTTTCGTTTGCGAATTTTTCTGATGGGCGAAGTTTTCAATCAAGTCAGTAAAGCTAAGAAAGCTTACCAGTTCCTTTTCAATGCTCATTAGAGAGAGCATATTCAGTCTTTGTTGTCCCCTGCAAATTCTAACTCATTTTATATTCTTTTCAACTTTGAAAAGGATCGCTCTTAGCTGCAGTTTGATTTCATCATTGAAAGATAGATGCGAAGTGCGATGTGTACATTTGTAAAGGACTGTGTGAAATTTAGCTCATTCAAAAGCAGTAAAAATTTTAGCTCTGTGCATGTGTTTTGAGTTCCTCACCCTGAGCCTGGGGCTGGACAATAACCTTTTTAAGAGTTCTGAAAATTGGACTAATTATGAAGGTAAGCAGTCTTCGAAATCACTTGAATATTCTTCCATTAACTTGGCTGCTGCCCATCGGATGGCGAAATTGCTGAGCTCAGTAAGTTTGTAAGAAAGCCAAATTTCTCATGGATGTCTTTATAAGCACCTAACCGATGTTGTAGGTCTTAAGAAAGTTTGTCAATGATTACCAGAAATACCTCAACCTTGAATTTTGTCTCGGGGAGAAAACTGAACTGTTTTGGTGATGTCCTTTATCAAACTGACGCTTTTTTTTTATACAGCATTGAAGATTGTTTTTTTTACCACGGACTTGTCCTTTCCTTTTTCTTCATAGGGATCAAATTAAGAATGCTGTCTTTTAACAAACTCAATGAGAGACTTCCTTTCTAAAATTGTTTCCCAACTTCCAAGTACAATAATGACTTCCAGTTGATAAAGTTCCTTTAGAAATCCTTCTGCTTCAAGTCGACATTTACGTGGCTGATTTTCGTTTGCTGCTAATTCTTCCAGTCCTGCGATATTCTCATGGTATGAGTTATTAACAGACCTTAAAGCATCATGTCAGGCTGACCATCTTGTGTCAGACACGGCTTTGTAAACATGTATCAATTTCAAGTGTTTTTGAAGTACCTGTCAACGATGCGTAGATGCAACAAGCCGGGTATAAAGATTTTGCAGAATTCAAAAAAATTTGACTGCAGCAGGACAACCTGCTGCACTTTTCCCACCCAAATTAAGGGAATGAGCTGTGCACGGCACATAATGAGCAACACTGCACTTCTCACGAAGAGTAGCCTGGTTTCCGTTATACTTCCTACTCATATTTGCAGCATTGCCGTATGACAGTCAAAGGCATTTTCAGGGATTCATACAAACATTTGCCTGCATCTTAATTATACACTATAATAAGTTTGGGGGACCTTAAATTATTGGGGGCCCTTGGCTTTAGCCCGTTCAGCACCCCCCTTTTAATCCGCCATAGGGGGAGGGGGTCACGCTTCTGTGACGATGTGTGACGAGGGGGAGGGTGTGTTTAAAAATGTGACGTCGCAAAAAAACGCGCAATTTTAAATAAAGTACCACTTAAATATTTCATTGTTTACCATTTATCTAATGACATTTTCAATGGCTTCGCGCGTGTTACGATATTAGAGTGCAGACTTACCCTAAATACAAATTTAAATGACAAAAAATAATTTGCAACATGCTAATTTTTATTTAGAAAATACGGCTGGGGGGTGTCAAAGTTTTGTAACGTCATATCGAGAAAAAAAGGGGGGGTCTAAGTTTTTGTGACAAAGAATGACGCTTGGGGAGGGTGGGGTAAAAATCTGCAACCTCACATGACGTCATTTATGGATGGCCCCTTCAGTCGTGAAGGGGTGACACCATGAGCTACCGCCTCGGGTGACACCAACCCTAACGACGCCTCTGCTGTAACGACCTTCTATTTATTTTAAAAAGTCAAAATTTTTAACTGTTTTGAGTACCTCAAAGGATTTCAAAATTAATAACATTTTATTGTTTACCAATTTCTAAACTGTCAGTGTTAAAGACCAAACAAGGGAACAAATTTAGTTGCTTCTGTTTGTTCTGCAGTCAATGACGTTAAACTACAACCTCTGTATTTATTACTGATGTTGCCCTTGCCATGACTGGTCAGCACAGTTGTTTAGCAAAACTTGTCTGTAACAAAGTAATCGACGAGGCTTGCAAAGATTTTAAACTTCACTGTATCATTCACCTAGTTCTTTGTGCCAAACATCTTAGATGTGATCGTGTCCTTAAGCCAGTGATAAAAGCTATAAACTCTATTCGCTCTAAAGCTCTGTTTCACCGCCAGTTTCAGCAATTTCTTCTTGACATCCAGGGAGAATAAGAAGATGTTGTGTATCACAATAATGGGTTAATATTAAATGACGTCACGCACCTAGGGGGGAGGGGTAAAACTTTTGTGACGATGAGTGACAAGGGGGAGGGGGGTGTTTGAGAAATGTGACGTCACATCAAAATTTGCAACTTTAAATAAATGTTCCACTTAAATTTATTTGATTTCTTACAATTGTGACGTTTTACATGGCTTCACGCGTGAGATAGTGTGCAGTTCACGATGGTGCCCCAACGACGGGTTAAGGGATAGTTCAGTTCAGTTCACGCGTGTTACGATATTAGAGTGCAGCCTTACACTAAATACAGACTTAAATGACAAAAACATTTGAAACATGCTCATTTTCAAAAAGAAAATACTGCTTTTAAGAAAGGGGGGGGGTGTTCAAAGCTTTGTGGCGTCATATTGGAAAGGGGGGGGAGGGTCTAAGTTTTTGTGATGACGCTTGACGAAGGGGGAGGGGAGTGAAAAATTGGCCAAAATCATGTGACGTCATTTTGGACGTCCCCATGAATAAGCGTAAGAGGCAATAATCGTATGTATAGAAGGAGCGTCTGTAAAAGATAAGAATGGCACTGAGAGGTTATGAACACAAATTTCAAATATTTCGCTCAAAACTATTGCGCATCGTCTTTGCAATTATCGTTGCGCACCACTATCTTGGTAATGTGGAATTGTAAAAAAAATAGAAAGAAGAAACTCATTGTGTCGATTGTACATTATTAAATATATATATTCTCAACAATGAAATATAATTTTAAAATCTACCTCTTTGGTCTATGTGTTATAAGCTTTTACAATACTATAGGTAGGATATGTGTTAAATTTTTAAGATATTACAATACTGGAGATAATATGTTTGTGTTAAATTTTGTAAGATTTTACAATATCAATACTAAAGATCTTATTATTCTTATTATATGGACTTCAGTTTTTAATGTCTTATATATAGACACATCTTATAAAAATAATGTTTTATTCTATAAGAATGTCTAAATTTTATCGCCCTCCTTACATTCACATACAATATACACCAAAGACCAAAGATACGTTTATCAGTTTTTCTGGTGAAGCAGTGGAGAAAAGGAGCTAAAATTTATGAGGATTTTTATGTCAATTTTATTTTATCGCCACTTACGCTTTATGACAACTTATATATCCCCAAGAGTCTTTTATCAGCTGTCTTATGGGTAATATTCTTTATCGCTATAGTGTGTGTTTTTTTCTTGTTAATATTACAGTGTGTTTATGGTCCGTCCATTAATGACGTCACGCAATTTTGGCCGATTTTAACCGGCCACACTTCGTCACAAAAACTTAGACCCCCCTCCAATTTGACGTGACAAAGCTTTGACCCCCCCCCCATTAAAAGCATTATTTCTAATTAAAAAATTACTATGTTGTAAATAACTTTTTTGTCGTTTAAATATGTATTTAGTGTAAGTCTGCACTCTAATATCGTAACACGTATGAAAGTCATTGAAACGCCATTAAATAAATTTCAACCAATCAAATATTTAAGTGGAATTTCTATTTATAGTTACTCGTTTTTTGATGTGACGTCTCATTTCTCAAACAACCCCCCCCCCTCGTCAAACATCGTCACAAATGCGTGACTCCCTCCCCTCCCCGCCCTAGGCTCGTGACGTCATTTATGGACAGCCTCTTATATCAATTCGCACTATAAACGTTTTAAAGAAATTCGATTAATAAGCAATAATATTGTTACATATACTTTCTATAATGAAACATATTTTTATGTAAATTATAATACATTAATATTATAAACTAAACTTTAAAACGGAATACTATTTTTTAACTTGGATTAACAAACATGATTGTGACGCGGCAAGCCTCTCTCATGCATGTACTTTGATTTGACTCAACCGCGGGTGGTTTGAAAACTATTTTTTCACCACTTTCTGTTTATTTGGGATCAGATGTAGCTTAAACATGAATTTTTCTGGCATGTAAGAGTAATTGTGAAAAAATGTGGTTCATTTGTGGATAAGTGTTGGTTTCAGATCAGATTGATTGAAATTTGTGATTGTTTACGTAGCAGACGTAGCAAAATCAAGGTTTTTCTTTTTTTACTTACTTCTTGTTACGTTTCAATTTCAATTTCAATGGAGAAGGTCCTTTGCCGATAGATTCATCTTTTATTATTCATTACAGACGCTAATTCTACATAGAAGATTTTTGCCTCTTACGCTTATTCATGGTTTATATATAGTCTTGCATTTTTAAGTAGAGTTTTGTGTGACTGTGATGAAAGTGTGTTAGATTTTTTTCGTTTTTTTCCCTGGCAACCCATCCCACGCCAAATGCCAGACGGGAAGAAAGAGGATTTGTGTGGGTTTTTGTTCTTGCAAACGTTCATTTATTCATTGTCTTCGTGTGTCTTTTTCCGGCTTACCAATACCCTGCTCAACTGTTTTCTACCTAGCCTGATTGTAGTCTCAGTTTCTAACTCCAAACACAGTTTTTTTTTATTACTGACAATGGGAATTTTGCAAGGCCAGCGGTTTAGTTTTTTTGTTTTTTTTAAATTTCGCCTAACTTTGTCCTCCAATTTATTAGTTTGTTATCTTATCATATCTTATCCATTACAGAAGATTATTGCGTCCTACGCGTATCCTAGTTTATGTTTAGTCTTGCATTTTTATGAGAGAGTTAAATGTCTGTCTAGGTTTGATCAGGCGAACTATTCCACGCCTGAATTCCAGATAGAAAGAATGAGATTAAGTGTGTGTTTGTTCTTGCATAAGGAGTAAGAAAAAGTCTGTGTCTATTGTCTGATCCTGAGGGTCGTATCAGATTACCGTAGTGTTGTATTTCAAAGTTAGTTCAGTTTAGTCTTAGTTTTTAGGATAATGTTAGTCATATTTAATTTAAAGCTATAAATAAGGTTATTTAAGTTATTTTAATGAAGGAAATAAGTAGTTTCAATTTAGGGTACCGATAATTAACTAGGAAACAGTTAGTAATCCAAGTTAGTTTTCATGTTTCAGGTTAAGTAGGTTATGGAATTTAACAGGTTGTGTTATCCCCCCCTGTGGCGGAGTCGTTGTCTAGGGGTTGAGGTCCCCCCTTAGCCACAGATATTTACCACGTAGACGGGTAAAAGACTTAGCAACGCTGGGTTGTTTTCTTTCAACATAAGTTTAATGACATCCAGAAGCTTTGAACATAGTTATGGTACAGTACAATTGGCAGTTTACAGTTGATGGTCATACCATCCAGAGTCCTCGGCCCAGCTTGACCGGATTGGACTACGTTCACAAACTCCACACTCTATCGTACGTCTTTCACCTGTCTGCTACTTGGCAACTAACAATCTCCCCGACACACAATGTGACCCCTATTATACCCCCGTCTTGTCCGACCGGTTTTGACTGGACTCTGGGTCAAACACCCTGTCTCCCTTTGACCGTGGTCCTGTCAATTCATTACAACTTGCACGTACCTTGAGTTCACCCGCCCCCGTTCCACGAGGACATGTGTTCACAGCCCCATTTATGCGTAGTCATCCCCACACCACAACATCTGACCGTAACACCCCC
Source organism: Ampullaceana balthica (assembly GCA_944989445.1). Classification (NCBI taxonomy): domain Eukaryota; kingdom Metazoa; phylum Mollusca; class Gastropoda; family Lymnaeidae; genus Ampullaceana; species Ampullaceana balthica. Next base: position 526,755 of record CALYLW010000379.1, on the reverse strand, counting down.
CTCCTCACGAGCGACCTTAGCAAGAATGTCGCGAGTTTATAAACATAAGGTCTTGAGGTTTTGGTGTGTCATGATCTACTAATAATATATCCCATTCTTACACACACAGGTATTTCATTAATATATAGTTATTTTAACAATATTCAACAATTGCAATGTGCACTATATACAGAATTTTCACCAGTAATATGCTAGCTTCCAAAAAAATATTAGTTCACAATAGCTGGTGTATATTCCCAAATACATAATAAGGAATCGTTTTATTTACATTGTGGAACTACCCGGTTTTCGTACCTGCGTACGAGTCTAGTCCTATACTACCTCGCTTTCGAGGGTAGCAAAGGTTATTATTACTCAAAATGATAACTATATATATACATCAATATACTAAAAAAAATTTGTCACATTTGAAGTATTAATATTATTCACATACAAAAAAATCTTGGTATGGTTAAATGACTTAAATGATACCCATGTTTCACAAGCAAAGAATCTCATGGTTCAATGATTTAGATGATCCCCATGTTTTACAAGCGAAGAAAGTCATGGTTCAGTGACTTAATTGCTCAACATGTCTCACAAACATTGAATGTCATGCTTCAATGGTTTAATTGCTAATCATGTGTCACAACAATCACTATCCACCCAATTTTCTGTCCCTTTTCATTAATACTTGCATCTGTATCTTTATGGGACATGTTATGTATGTTTTCTGTCCCCATAGCGGGATCTCGTATGTATATTTATCGTCCCCCCCTACTGGGACCAGTTATAACCACCAGTTAATGGGTTACAAATTATCATATTCATAATCATAACATAGTCATCGGCAAAATTTTCATGAATCAAAAATTTCATCATCATAACATATAATAAATACATATTATCAATGTTATACCAAATGCCCGAGGGCTCCAAACATGTTGTGCTTACATAATCAAAATGTGTCGTGCACCTAAGAATTGTCTTATCAATTCATATAATAGTAATACTGGGAATTGGTCGCTCAGACCCCCCAAGTAAATACAAAAATACATTATCATAACTCCTCATAGTTATCAACAAATAGCAGCCTCATCATCCTAATCAAAACATTATCATCATAACAACATCTCTTATCATAAAATTTGGACTGAGGTCTCCAGTGCACAAAATTTCTTATATGATCAACACATTTGTCATGAACATACGAACCACTTTATTTCATTTCACCATGATACTGGTACAAGGTCACTCAGACCCCAACTTCAATCCCAACAATATTATCATTAGTCATCATAATTTTCAACAAATTATCATCATCATAGAAGACACAATACCAATTCAGTGTTATTTACGGCGCCCTCCTATATCGTAATACTCAGACAAATTCAATGTATGCATCAAAAATCATAGTCATTGTTTTTGATGGTGGAACATTTCGTATATTTCCCATTCTAAACAAGAAACGACTCTTATTAGCATTACCAAGAGCGTACCCTAAAATTTGGAAACTACAATCATTTGTCATTGTCCCAGGCTTAATTATTAGCTATTTTGATCATTCTTGTACTCAACCCTACAAAATCTGTCAGTATACTGGTAGTCTTAGTGGGATTAGTGGGACCGTGATTTTCTATCAGTCTTTGTCTGTCCCACTCCCATTGCCACACCTCTATCCTCTGCGATCCTCCCTGTCGCTACCTCTATGGCTTTTTCGGTTAAGTATACCACCGCCTCTGAAATTTCCCCGATCACTCCTGTCACCCCCTCCACGACTTATCATATTAGCTTTACTTCCGCCCTTGAAATCTCGCCAATAACTTCGGTCACTACATTTGAATTTTCCTCCCTGACCTCTTTTGAATTGTACTCTTTGACCCGAAGGGCTGACCATTGCGTCTAAAAATATACCAACGCACGAGCTAACCACACAATTAAATGTGTTCAACCGGACCCCAATTATTAATAAAACCAATATTCTCAACAGACCGGCCGTAAGCCTGTCCAATGAATATTTGTCCGTCATGGTCCTATGCATTCTGGCCAGTCTTGATCGCACTGTGTCATTGTTATTGTTTCTGTTGAGCTCCGTGTTTGCCCTGCTGCGTCCTTGGAGGTTATACGCGTCACCTTTGTTCAACAACTCACAACAGTGTTTAGCTGAGCCCACGTCATATTGTTGTATGGCTCCACTGAAGGGTTTCTTCTTAAGTTGCTTGTTTTTATCCCTATGTGGGATATCTGCTCTTAGCTTAGTAGCACACTCAATTTTCCCATCATTATCTTCAATATTCTCCTGATCTCTATCAATAAGTTTGCTATACTCTAGAAATTCAGTAGCACAATCAATATTTCCATCATTATCCTTATTTCCCTTACATTCAATACATTTTGCCTCCGAGGTTAATGTTACTACTGTGACCACGGTGTGTTCAGTGACCTTCACCCAATCTTGCATATCTGGGTCACTACTTTTCTTCTTATTCAAATTTTCAACTAAAACTTTCCCTCTTTCGAAATTGTACTTCTTTAGTCCACTTTTCGTGAGGTTTTTCAACTATTGTCCCAAGCATCTTGGACGTTCTCTGCACAATCACTGTCATGTCTGTATCATTACCAGTTAATCTTTGCGTTAATTCAGTCCTTTTCTCTTCCTTTTCAACAATGATTCGCCATAAGTCATTTATGTCTTCTTTGTTATGTGCTATAGTCAGTGTTAACTCATTATTCTCCTCTTCTTTTTGAGTTAGTGTGTCTTTAATTTCCTTTAGCTTACACTGTAAGTTCTGCAAACATTCATCTTTCTCAGTCACCGTCTTATTCAGCCCTGATATATTTCTATCTTTGTCCTTAATTATTTTAAGCCAGCTGGATTTTTCTTCATCATTTTGAGTCAGTAGTTTGTCCATTTCGGCAATTCTCATTCTTAAGTTCATTGATTCAACTTCAGTTTCCTCTATTTTTAATCTGTGTTTGATGTCAACTTTTTCGAGATCCGTTAGTCTAGTTTCAACCTTGTTCAATGTTGACTCTAGTTTACTTACTGTCTCTTTGTGTTCCTTTAATTCATTCTCTCTAAGGGTCAGATTATTTCTCAATTCACTAATGAGTTTATTACTTTCTTCCCTGGCTATCTCGCCAGCTGCCGGTTCTGCCACCTTAACTTCTTTCGTTACATACGGCTCTTCCCAAAATAAGCTGGCTATTCCATATAATTCTTCCTGACAGTTACTCTCGTTACTTTTTAAAGCTCCCTGTTTAATTCTACGTTTTCTTCTTTTCTCTTCATCATTTTCTAACATTTTCTCCTGTCTCTTTTCGTATTGTCGCTGCTTCTTTTCATCTTTTTTCTGTCGCAGTCTTTGTCTTTCTTCGTTTTGTCTCAATGATTCTTTATCTTCTTGCTCCCACTTTAACCGTACCTCTTCAATTTTTTTTAACCACCAGCTATCTTCCCTTTCACCCTTTTCCTTCCCTTTATTAGCAGTCACTACATTAGTTAATTGACCCTGCTTTATCTTCTTTTCGTTCTTATGTGTGCTCCTTTCTAAAGTATCACTAGCATAATAATTTATTGTATCATTTGCTTCATCATATTCCACTCGTGTGACTTTCTCTACATCTCCGATTCCTTCAGTCTTCTCATCACAGTCATTCTGAACTTCTATTTCTTCCGATTTAATTTCACCCTTTGTCCCAGCTATTAAGGCGTCTATAACTGAATGATCATCTCTCTTCTCTGGCTCAGGAGTGTTTTCCTTGGTCTCTTTTCCTACCGCCCCCATCCTAATTTCATCTCTGACTTGTTCGGCATAATTCTTTTCAGGTTCTACCACTTTATTGTCTGTTTCTTTAACATTTTTTTCAGGTTTTACAGGGTTCTTGTCCGTTTCTTTACCATTGTTGACATTTTCAACAACTTTCTTGTCCGACTGCGTAATCGTTTTCCCCCTTGCTAATTCTTTCCTGACTTTTTCCTTTCTTCCTTTCTTTTTGCTAGCGGCAGCAGTGTCTATCGAAATTTTCCTAGTAGTGGAATTCAAATCGCTTTTGGAAAAGTTTTTATTTTCAATTTCGGCTACCCCTTTTTGACATTTCAACTCCGGTTTCTCAGTCACGTGTTTGGTTCTCGATTTATATCTTTTCTTTGGTCCCGAAGTGGTTTGAGTAATTAGAACGTTATTATTTGTACCTATCTTGTCTTCCTCTTTAACTCCTCTATACATTTCATCGGCCATTTCTAGTTCTCTTTGTCTCTCCCTTTCTAACCTTCTTGACTCCTCCGCCCTTTCTTCTTTCCGTTTCTCTCTTTCCTCATCTTCCTCCCTCCTCTTCCTACCTCTTTCCTCATCTTCCTCCCTCTTGTACGCCTCTATAACCCATCTCTTAGCCTCCTCCCCTTCAAATCCCAGCTCCCGGGCACTTTGTTTAAGTTTTTCTACATTAGGCAACCACATTTTAATGTTTCTATATTAATAGTCACTCTACGGTCACAATATAAAATTCGTCCACCGTCTTTTGACTCTCACCTTTACACTCAAAATTTTCTAACTATCTAATATTTTTACAATATTTTACAATTCAAAATTTCATCAAAAAGTACTTACTATCATGGGAAATCCACACTCACATAATAACCATACATAAGAAAACACATTACACCAGGGCAGTATCAATATCCATAGGTAAGAAAATCACAAAGTCACCGACTTCACTGTCACGTATTACTGAGGTTGTAACCTCGAGGTTGTCCTGGCTGTATTCAGCTTCTCCAACGTGTTACTGTCATAGTTAGTGTTCGTTATTCCTTCGATGCTCCTCCGGGTGCAGTTTGCATGGCCTCCATTGCTGCGTCTATAACCCCACTGCTTCGTCTGTCTTCAATACCACTGCTCCGGCTGTCTTCAACATCACTGCTCCGGCTGTCTTCAGCAGTACTGCTACGGCTGTCTTCCCCACCACTTCTATGGCTCCAGCTGTCTTCAACACCACTGGTCTCGTCGTTACGAGGCGTAAGCCCTACGCTCTCGTGAAGATCTTGATATCAGTATGGCTAGTACGTGCCTTGATGTGCTGCGTTGGCTCGAACCGATGGCTCGGTTTTTCGGCGGGCCCCCACTGTGGCGGAGTCGTTGTCTAGGGGTTGAGGTCCCCCCTTAGCCACAGATATTTACCACGTAGACGGGTAAAAGACTTAGCAACGCTGGGTTGTTTTCTTTCAACATAAGTTTAATGACATCCAGAAGCTTTGAACATAGTTATGGTACAGTACAATTGGCAGTTTACAGTTGATGGTCATACCATCCAGAGTCCTCGGCCCAGCTTGACCGGATTGGACTACGTTCACAAACTCCACACTCTATCGTACGTCTTTCACCTGTCTGCTACTTGGCAACTTAACAATCTCCCCGACACACAATGTGACCCCTATTATACCCCCGTCTTGTCCGACCGGTTTTGACTGGACTCTGGGTCAAACACCCTGTCTCCCTTTGACCGTGGTCCTGTCAATTCATTACAACTTGCACGTACCTTGAGTTCACCCGCCCCCGTTCCACGAGGACATGTGTTCACAGCCCCATTTATGCGTAGTCATCCCCACACCGTAGGTGATCAAAAAAACGTGGTCAGTTTTTTTGATGACATTTGCGTGTTTGGAAGATCCATAACAGAACATAATCATACATTGGATCAGGTACTAAACAGATTGAAAACTGCGGGGTTGACAGCTAGGCCAACAAAAATGGAAATCGGGTTTTCAGAAATAGAGTTTCTGGGTCATATAGTCGGAGGAGGTACACAGAGACCTAACGCCAGTATAACAAGTAAAATATTAAATATCAAACATCCGAACACCAAGAAACAAGTGAGGAGCTTATTGGGGCTGATCAGTTATTATAGAAAATTTGTTCCGGATTTCGCAGATATATCGGCCAGTCTATCAGATCTAACAAAGAAAGGAAAACCAGAAAAAGTACAATGGACTAGCACATGTAGAGAAGCACTAGAAAAGATCCAAAAGGCTCTATCTACACAACCAATCCTTATACTGCCAGAGATAAATCGTGAGTTTGTAATCAGAACAGACGCGAGCGAGTCCGCTATAGGGGGATGCTTAATGCAAGAACGGGAGGGATTATTACACCCGATAGCGTACGTAAGCAGGAAACTATTATCCCGGGAGACCCGATACTCAGTAATTGAAAAGGAATGTTTGGGGGTAGTATGGACGATTACAAAATTCTCAAGATACCTTTTTGGTAATCACTTTACTATCGAGACGGACCACAAACCATTGACGGTGTTACAGACATCCAAGAGCATTAATAACCGCGTGGCACGATGGGCGTTAACATTACAAGAATACAAATTTACTATCAGACCGATCCCAGGGGCTGATAATACATTGGCTGACGTACTTAGCAGACAGTGGTAGTGGGACAGACAAAAGACTGATAGAAAATCACGGTCCCACTAATCCCACTAAGACTACCAGTATACTGACAGATTTTGTAGGGTTGAGTACAAGAATGATCAAAATAGCTAATAATTAAGCCTGGGACAATGACAAATGATTGTAGTTTCCAAATTTTAGGGTACGCTCTTGGTAATGCTAATAAGAGTCGTTTCTTGTTTAGAATGGGAAATATACGAAATGTTCCACCATCAAAAACAATGACTATGATTTTTGATGCATACATTGAATTTGTCTGAGTATTACGGTATAGGAGGGCGCCGTAAATAACACGGAATTGGTATTGTGTCTTCTATGATGATGATAATTTGTTGAAAATTATGATGACTAATGATAATATTGTTGGGATTGAAGTTGGGGTCTGAGTGACCTTGTACCAGTATCATTGTGAAATGAAATAAAGTGGTTCGTATGTTCATGACAAATGTGTTGATCATATAAGAAATTTTGTGCACTGGAGACCTCAGTCCAAATTTTATGATAAGAGATGTTGTTATGATGATAATGTTTTGATTAGGATGATGAGGCTGCTATTTGTTGATAACTATGAGGAGTTATGATACTGTATTTTTGTATTTACTTGGGGGGTCTGAGCGACCATTTCCCAGTATTACTATTATATGAATTGATAAGACAATTCTTAGGTGCACGACACATTTTGATTATGTAAGCACAACATGTTTGGAGCCCTCGGGCATTTGGTATAACATTGATAATATGTATTTATTATATGTTATGATGATGAAATTTTTGATTCATGAAAATTTTGCCGATGACTGCGCATAAATGGGGTTGTGAACACTTGTCCTCGTGGAACGGGGGGGCGGGTGAACTCAAGGTACGTGCAAGTTGTAATGAATTGACAGGACCACGGTCAAAGGGAGACATGGTGATTGACCCAGGGGCCAGTCAAAAACCAGTCGGACAAGACGGGGTATAAAATGGGTCACATTGTGTGTCGCTGGGAGAGTGTTAAGTTGCCAAGTAGCAGGCAGGTGAAAGACGTACGATAGCGTGTGGAGTTTTTGTGAACGTGGTCCAATCCGGTCAAGCTGGGCTTAGGACTTTGGATGGTATGACCATCAACTGTAACTGCCAATTGTACTGTACCATGAATATGTTCAAAGTTTCTGGATATCATTAAACTTATGTTGAAAGAAAAAAACAACCCATTTATACAAGTATCTACATTATTTAAATGTGATCGTTTTTGAAGTGCATTAAAATTTATCATTCTTAGTTACAGCATTTTCGTGGATTTCATAATCGTTTGTTACTTGATTTTATGTTTGGAAAGAAAAATTGGATTAATCTGGTGGTTAGTGTTTTAAGTGTAATTTGCCTTGCGTTGAATTATAACTGAACATTACTGTACTCTTCCATGCACTATTTGCCAGTTCTCTTGCCTTCATGTTCTTTCTTTTCAGTCATATAACGCTCTGTCCATCTTATCTCATTCCATGGATTGTTTTATGCGCTCTGAAAATTCTTTAGGCTTTGATACGGAGCATTCTTCTTCATATTATTATTATTAATCTTATTATTATTATTATTACATGGGTATAGTAAGCATGTTTATAATTTTTTTTAAAAACATCAACAGATGTGACCATGGCAACAGAGTTGACATATGAACCTGTGATAGCCGTTCTGGGGAAAGATTTCTACTTCCAGTGTCATCTAAGGTAAGTTTATATCCAGTAGAATAACTCAGAATTTTAGGGGGGAACCTTATCAAATTAGTTATCAGAATAAAAATGAACAAATAAGTAATCGTAACTGAAAAAGTTCACCTTGATGTTGGCAAAAATTTACATGTTTTGTTTTTTTTTACATAAGTATTAAAATATAAAAGCACATGTCATGATACGAAGTTGCCCCATATAGGCGTGGCATGCAACGTTTTGAGTGAGATGTCAAAACTTCATAACGTTTCCATTTTTAAAAAAAATAATTATTTATCTGTTTAAGATTGTAAAATCAGAATGAAGTCATTGCTTATTTTTCAATTTAGTATACGGTAAATACGTCTTTTCAAATTAACTTTGGGTGTACATTAAAGTGATACGAATTATATGATTTTTAAATAAATAAATCAAGCAATACTTTTTTTATTAGTCTTCAGAGGGAAGACGTCGACAATTACAGGAACCAGACACTGACATTTTCAGGTCATGACATTGTAAGCACATATTTTAAATTCTAAGGTAGATTTTATGTGGACCAGTGCTGTCCAGTTGTTTCTTAATTGGGTACGTTTCTTTTTACCCTTTTTTATTCAATGGGTAAACTTAATGACATATGTATTTACTTGCATTTAATGTCACCAACCTAAGACATCTTAAAAACCTGTAATGTAACCAACTGAACCTAAGACATATTACTCTCTACTCACAGACATGATGTAATGTAACCAACTGAACCTAAGACATCTTACTCTCTACTCACAGACATGATGTAATGTAACCAACTGAACCTAAGGCATCTTACTCTCTACTCACAGACATGATGTAATGTAACCAACTGAACCTAAGACATCTTACTCTTTACTCACAGACATGATGTAATGTAACCAACTGAACCTAAGACATCTTACTCTTTACTCACAGACATGATGTAATGTAACCAACTGTACCTAAGACATCTTACTCTTTACTCACAGACATGATGTAATGTAACCAACTGAACCTAAGACATCTTACTCTCCCCTTACAGACCTGTAATGTAACCAACTGTACCTAGGACATCTTACAGACCTGTAATGTCACCAACTGTACCGAAGAGCATCTACGCTCTCCACACAGATCTGTAATGTAACAAACTGTACCTAAGACATTTTACGCTCTCCTCACAGACCTGTAATCTCACCAACTGTACCAAAGACATATTACAGACCTTTAATGTCACCAACTGTACCTATGACATCGTACGCTCTCCTCACAGACCTGTAATCTCACCAACTGTACCAAAGACATATTACAGACCTGTAATGTCACCAACTGTACCTATGACATCGTACGCTCTCCTCACAGACTTGTAATGTCACCAACTGGGTTTTCTGTAACAAACCCATTATGAAGCCCCTAGTTGATGGTGCCTGTGGTTGTTACAGCAAGGTGGGGACGCAAACAATGAAGTACAGATTCTTCTTTTATCGAAAGAATATTTCAGAAAATTTCCAAGTAAGAGAATTAACTGTGTATATATTTTCATTTTATTGTAACAGTCTAAAGAAAATGTTTTTCCACTCCCATGGGCAAAAATAGTATACACTAAATAGCTGTTTTTGTGGCAAACATTTAAATTGAAATATCAATCTGTAAATTATTTTTACTACATGTAATATGATTTGAATCTTAAAAGACTTATCAACAGGTGGCTCTTTAAAAGAACAACTTTTATTATTAAGGGGTTTCCCTTGGTTCATGACCACTACATCCAGGCTATCACATACAGATATATTTTTAGTTTTCCTTCCATCCATGGAGATAGAGCTTTATTAATGGTGGACATTGTTTTATTAGATTGGTCACCTCAGTTTTATGAGGATATTTCTTCAGAACTTGCTAATATTTCAGTTATCGGACGAGTGTCTAGGGGAGAGCACTCACTAACTCTTACCTTTCAGAAAGGCATGAGTTAGTGAGTGCTCTCCCCTCAACACTCATCAAACAACTGAAATATTAACAAGGGCAGATGTCTGGCTGCTCAGTGATAAAGAGCTTAGCAACCTGAACTGAATGAACTAAGGATAATTTTCTGAGACTTTATCCAAGTATCCACAACGATTTTTTTGTGTGTGTAAAACAGATGTTTGAATTTAAAAACAAACAATTTTAAAGTGCAAATTGCTGCTAAATTATATCATTTAAAGTACCAGTACCACAATCATGTTTGGTTATCAATGTTTATTCTTGGTTTATTGAAATATATATATATATATAAATGTATCAATGAAATAAATCTGCATGCAAGATGGGTTGGATAAAAAAATAATATAGTTTAAAAATGTGTGCGATAGTGTACCGGGGTGAGGGTTGGCAATGATTGGGATTCTTTTAATGGGAATTGTTTGTCAAGATACTTTCATTGTTTGTCAAGATACTTACATTGTTTGTCAAGATACATACTTACATTTTTGGTCAAGATACTTACATTGTTTGTCAAGATACTTACATTGTTTGTCAATATACTTACATTGTTTGTCAAGATACTTACATTGTTTGTCAAGATACTTACATTGTTTGTCAAGATACTTACATTGTTTGTCAAGATACTTACATTGTTTGTCAAGATACTTACATTGTTTGTCAAGATACTTACATTGTTTGTCAAGATACATACTTACATTGTTTGTCAAGATACTTACCTTGTTAGTCAAGATACTTACATTGTTTGTCAAGATACTTACATTGTTTGTCAAGATACTTACATTGTTTGTCAAGATACTTACATTGTTTGTCAAGATACATACTTACATTGTTTGTCAAGATACTTACATTGTTTGTCAAGATACTTAAATTGTTTGTCAATATACTTACATTGTTTGTCAAGATACTTACATTGTTTGTAAAGATACTTACATTGTTTGTCAAGATACTTACATTGTTTATCAAGATACATACTTACATTGTTTGTCAAGATACTTACATTGTTTGTCAAGATACATACTTACATTGTTTGTCAAGATACTTACATTGTTTGTCAAGATACTTACATTGTTAGTCAAGATACTTACATTGTTTGTCAAGATACTTACCTTGTTAGTCAAGATACTTACATTGTTTGTCAAGATACGTAAGTGAATGGGAGGTTTAATCAAGGCCAACGAACGCCATCATCTGCTGGTTATTTTCCTCCATTTTGGCCAGGATATCTCTAGTTTTTACAACATGGCACTGGTTCAAGCATTTGTTGCGATGGTTTTTAGATATAGAGTAGTTCCAAAAGTTTTCACCATCGAGTGGCTTCAAATTCATTTATTAACTAAGCCTAAATAACCATTTGTGGAAAGCTTTTTTTAAAAAAAAGTAAACCTAGATTTCATTTTAAACAAAATCAAATAAGTGTGAAAAAGGGCATTGACCGTTAAGTCGGGTGAAAAAGCTATCAGTTTGCTACTAACTGACAGGTGCACAGTGGGAGTTTAAATGGTAAGCTATCAGTTTGCTACTAACTGACAGGTGCACAGTGGGAGTTTAAATGGTAAGCTATCAGTTTGCTACTAACTGACAGGTGCACAGTGGGAGTTTAAATGGTAAGCTATCAGTTTGCTACTAACTGACAGGTGCACAGTGGGAGTTTAAATGGTAAGCTATCAGTTTGCTACTAACTGACAGGTGCACAGTGGGAGTTTAAATGGTAAGCTATCAGTTTGCTACTAACTGACAGGTGCACAGTGGGAGTTTAAATGGTGTGCTCGAAGCATGGTGCAGAATAGCTTGACCAATATTAATTGGTGTTACTTTTAGTACTATATTCCATTTTTAGAACAGCCACTTCACTTGCAAGGTGACCAATATACTATTGGTGGAACTATTAGAGGGGAACTACATGCAAGTGTTACGTAAGTTTTAACAACACTAATTCATTTGTATTCACAATACATTAAAAAAACATTAAAAAAACAATGTACACCTTTTACAACACAGCAGCTAATGAGAATCCCTGGCCAGTAATGTATAACTCCACAATTCTCTCTAACCAAAATGTACTTAAATTCTTTCATTCACTTTAAATGTACATCAGCTAAATAGCTCAGCTGCTGGCCTACAGGCTAACTAAAATCATGCACAAAAATTTACCTTTGTACACTCAAAAATATCTTGACAAATTCTGTACTGATGACTTACCTACAGATCTACATAGTATTCTTGTCCCGTCTTTCATGTAAGATGCACAGATGGCAAGACTTACAAAAAAATAACCATTAGTTTAATGTTGTTTTATATGCTGACCAATCTATGGTAAATTAATTTACTATCAGAATTTTCTTAGAACATTACCTACAGGTTTTCAAAATATTTTCCTATCTTCAATGTAAGATGCACTTACACTTACACACAAAAAACACATTACATTGTATTTTAATCATGTTTTTTATTCTAACAATCTATATATAAATCATTTTTCTTCCAGAATATTCTAAGCGCCCAGGTCATAAAGTTTCCACATGTTATGGGTCCAACTATTCGTTCCCATGGTCCATATTCCTTAACTCCAATGTCAGGGTAAGTGCTGGGAGAGAGAATGCCTTACTTTAGATTCGTTTTTCTATAAACATAAATGTCAGGGATCTTAAGAGTTTTTTTAATGATGTTCATTTATTTATATAAAATTTTTAGCCTCCATTTTAGGCCATGGGTTCCTAACCAGGGGTGCATGCACCCCCAAGGGGTGCATGAGCAGGTTCCAGGGGGTGCATGAACAATTCAGAGAAAAAAAAGAAAAAGAGGAAGAAAAAAAAAGAATGGAAAAAAAGAAAGAAAAACTAATAATCTGAAAATGTAAACCATAATCAAGGCATGCCGCGTCAAAGGGTGCCCATATACAACCTTTTTGAAAGGTACATTTTTCTGCAAATTTCATTCATTACTTGGCATAGCTGGCTGACATCTTCTCAATCTTGAATGAGTTGAACACATCTCTTCATGGACCTGCTGTGACTATAATGGATGGTACTGAGAGATTGCAAGCCTTCCTTAACAAACTGCCACTATTCCAACGACGACTAGAAAAGTCCAACTTGGCAAACTTGTCACTCTTGGATGAAGTTGTAATATCTGCTGCAGAAGGAAGCACTGAGGGCTCACTGCCTGACAACATCAAAGGGGAAATTTTAGAGCTCCTTTCAACATTTCAAAGGTCCTTTGTTAGGTATTTCTGTCAAGAAATTTCTATGAAAGACCTTTGGATTCGCAATCCTTTTCTCTGTGACTTGGAAGACTTTAGTGACAGTGACCTTGCTGAAGATGACCTGATTGATCTGAGAACCAGAGAAGTACTGAGGAGTGCCTTCAGTTGCAATACCTTGATTGAATGTTGGTGCGCCCAGCTAGATTCCTACCCACAACTAGCCAGTTCTAAGGGCAGTACTGACTCTCCTTCCATTTGCCACTACCTATCTCTGTGAAGCAGGATTCTCCACACTTTTGACGATTAAAACCAAGGCACGGAATAAGTTGAATGCAGAGGATGACATGAGAGTTGCTTTGTCCAAAACAGTCCTCAGATTTAAATCGCTGATTGATCATAAGAAGCAGCAGATCTCTCACTAAATTTCCTGTTGCCTATGGTCAAAACTGTTGTGTTCCTAAAATAAACATTGTTTATTGTGCATTTTCTGCAAGTTTCAAGAGGGGGTGCATGAACTTTTTTGGGCATCTGAAGGGGCGCATGGATCCCAAAAGGTTATGAACCACTGTTTTAGGCATTGAGATCATGGTCAGATGTTTGCTTTTGCATTTTTTTTAGTTTAATTATCTGTTGGTAACTATTAAATTTTATGTTGAAGAGTAGATAGTGGTTGCACAAGTTGCACGTGGTCTGCCATGTTTCAAGTTGTTGTACAAGTTGCACATGGTCTGGCATGTTTCAAGTTGTTGCACAAGTTGCACGTGGTCTGTCATGTTTCAAGTTGTTGCTCTCTGTACGAAAACTCCAATTCCTTTCAATCAATCTGTGTTGTGAGAACTGGTTTGCAATGAAGAATCTCAAATAAATCTTTGCAGTCTATATATTATTTCAAATATTTTTGGGTAGACGTTATGTCATATCTTCATAGTGCATACAAGAGATATTCAAATATTGTCCAGGCACATTTTCTAGTTCTATTAAAGATTTTAGCTGATCCATTTTCTCCTTTAGATTATCTGACCCATGAATTTTCCTCACTTTTCCAGTAGACCGGCAACTTATGACTACATGGTTTTGTACTTTCCTCAGAAATATATGAAGATATCCCAAATTGAATGGTTCGGCTATTCACAGCTTGAGCACAGCAGAACGCATTTTGCTGTTTGTGATAGAAAGGACTCGAACCAGGTACTTTTTTGTGTGGGTTTGTTAAATTTTTCTTTTGAGAAGCAAACAAATTTGTTGATAATGATTGAAAGGTTGAACGCGTTTTATTGGTGTGGATGTGGGTAGAAAAATGAGAGACCTTCACCTTGACTGTGATACAATGAGTCAGGTACACCTCTTGACCACCTTGACTGTGATGCAATGAGTCAGGTACACCTCTTGACCACCTTGACTGATACAATGAGTCAGGTACACCTCTTGACCACCTTGACTGTGATACAATGAGCCAGTAACACCTCTTGACTACCATCACCTGCTTTTCAAGTTTGCACCTTGTTAAAATTTCTCTAAAATTTTCTTAACGTAAGAAGCCCTGCCTCCTGTCATTCACCAGGTGAGTACACTGGGAAGATAAGAACGAATCAAACGTTAGAGAAGTTAACAATAAAATTTCAACAGAAATTTTTTTTTGAAAAAATGAAAATGCAGTAGAAAGATAGTTTTTAATTTATTTATTTTTTCTTTTGTAATTTAATTTTTTTTTAAAGACTGCATCACAAATGCAGATTAAAAAATAATTATATATTCCGGCATATAAGACGACTGGGCGTTTTAAGATGACCCCCTACTTTTTCTGTTAAAATATAGGTTTTAAGCTGTTTTCGCCTCTACCAACACACTTTAAGTTTGAAAATGGCTTCATATTTATTTCTTCTTGCTGGTGGATACATGATGAGGTCTTGACTATTAGCGATTTGTATACTGTACTGTATGAACAGGTACAAATACGATAAGACGATACCCGGTGTATAAGAGGACACCGAACTTTTGAGAAGATTTGTAGGGCTTAAAAATTCGTCTTATACGCCGGAATATTCGGTAATTGGCATTACTATAAAGAAGTTTGTAGAAGCACTCAAGATGGCCTTAGGATTTAAATTGCATGTGAAATAAACTTCAGCGTTTTATTTTGTTTATTTTTTCACAATGTCTTGCACAAACTTTCATTACCTAATCCTTAGTTGTAAAGGAAGGTGTATGTGGACGCCGGTCTGTCCTTTTTTCTTTATATGCAGTGGTGCCTTTCATGTACAGATATGGAGGTGATTTTTTTTGTGTGAGTTCTTCTTATGAAAGCAGACAGCCTAATTCTCAACCCTACCTTGACAGAACTAACCCTTGCAGCATCAGTGTATAATTAGCAACATTTAAAACTCTAATAAAATGCAATACTATAAGGCATAAACCATGGATTAGCCTAGGACATAATAATCTTCTGTATAGACCTAATAGAAAGAGCTTCTGTAACAGATAAGATAAGATAAGATAAGATAAGATAAGATAAGATAAGATGGCACTAATGAGATCTCTAAGGTTGGACTTTTCTGATTTTGTTTTTTCCTCAGCTAAAATGCAGAAAACAGGACAAAGGAACCCATGATGTTATCCTTACGCCAAATGATATCCCAAAGCTGATGATTTTCGATGCAAAGAATCAACATCCAATTCAAGTGCACATCACTGTCACATTCTCTGAAAGGTCAGTGTCAATTATGCCACAATCATAATCAGTGCCATGACCGTTGCGGTGGTCGGGGGGAGCGCATGGCCAATAATTCATTCAATCTCCATCCCTGTCCATTCGTTTATGTTGTCAAGCAAGCTTTTCTGCTGTCGACCTCTTCGCTAGCCCATTCTTCATCTATATCACAATATGATTATTCTTTTCCTCAAAGGTGAAATTCTGCCACTACATCTACATTCATTTTTGAGGGCTATTCATAACCCGTAGGGCTTTATGGGAGCATAAAAAATCATTAAGAGCATTTTCTTTTGAAAACGTATGGTACTTATACTATTGAAATATGTTTGAAAAATTAATATCCCCATATCTATCGACAGCAAGGATTGCATGTTTAAATTTTTAAATTATGCAGTTCGAGTTCATATTAAACAAAAATATTTTGATGATATTTGAGAACAAATATGTTTGGTGTTTTAATCAATTTCAACAGGTCATCTTTTAAAATAAAAATATATCTAACATCTCTTTGTGTTTTAATTGTTATCAATGAAGTACTTTTTTTTACTCTCTCCCTCCGGCGGTGGAGGGGGGAATGGAATTTAAAATAATAATTACACGTTTGATGTACATGTATTTTAAATGAATACAGTTAAACAATAATATTAAATATCTTTTTTAATGATTTTTATAGGATATTTACTCAAATCACATGAGATGTTAAACAGGTACTACATATACATGATAAAAATAATTCTTTAAAACTTGCGGGCTGTTAAAAATAAAACATTGGCAAACCTATGTATAGCAGAGCCGAGTTTAACCCTGTGTAGCAGAGCCGAATTTAACCCTGTGCAGAAATTAAATCAGGCTAAACTATCTATTGGTAAAACAGTCTAGCCAGGCTAAACTATCTATGGGTAAAACAGTCTAGTCAGGCTAAACTATATATGGGTAAAACAATCTAGTCAGTTCCCGCCCCCCTTGCATCATTAATGTAAAGATCTACATTTTCTTTTGATCTGGCTCATACAACATTGTCACAACAAAGCAAATGTACTACTTAGCATGTGACCATAACTAAATCCCTTACAACACAATTTTACTACTTAGTATGTCACCATAACTACCGCCATAACAACATAATTGTAATATCTAGCATGTCACCATAACTACCGCCATAACAACACAATTGTACTACTTAGTATGTCACCATAACTACCGCCATAACAACACAATTGTACTACTTAGTATGTCACCATAACTACCGCCATAACAACACAATTGTACTACTTAGTATGTCACCATAACTACCGCCATAACAACACAATTGTACTATCTAGCATGTCACCATTACTACAGCCATAACAACACAATTGTACTATCTAGCATGTCACCATAACTACCGCCATAACAACACAA
Organism: Ampullaceana balthica; assembly: GCA_944989445.1. Classification (NCBI taxonomy): domain Eukaryota; kingdom Metazoa; phylum Mollusca; class Gastropoda; family Lymnaeidae; genus Ampullaceana; species Ampullaceana balthica. The sequence continues at coordinate 509,332 of CALYLW010000379.1, read as the reverse complement.
TTGTACTACTTAGTATGTCACCATAACTACCGCCATAACAACACAATTGTACTACTTAGTATGTCACCATAACTACCGCCATAACAACACAATTGTACTACTTAGTATGTCACCATAACTACCGCCATAAAAACACAATTGTACTATCTAGCATGTCACCATAACTACAGCCATAACAACACAATTGTACTATCGAGCATGTCACCATAACTACCGCCATAACAACACAATTATACTACTTAGTATGTCACCATAACTACCGCCATAACAACACAATTGTACTACTTAGTATGTCACCATAACTACCGCCATAACAACATAATTGTACTACTTAGCATGTCACCATAACTACCGCCATAACAACACAATTGTACTACTTAGTATGTTACCATAACTACAGCCATAACAACACAATTGTACTATCTAGCATGTCACCATTACTACAGCCATAACAACACAATTGTACTATCTAGCATGTCACCATAACTACCGCCATAACAACACAATTGTACTACTTAGTATGTCACCATAACTACCGCCATAACAACACAATTGTACTACATAGTATGTCACCATAACTACAGCCATAACAACACAATTGTACTATCTAGCATGTCACCATAACTACAGCCATAACGACACAATTGTACTATCTAGCATGTCATCATAACTACAGTCATAACGACACAAAACACTACTAAGTGAGTGACTATGAGTGTGGCCCTTACTGTTTTAGTCCTTTCTGTTCTCTGACAAATATATCACAGCACAAATTTTGACACCCACTGAACAGCGGTTGAATGGGAACCCTTGTAGGATTCTCTGCTATCACACAGTGCATTAATTGTATACTCATTCTCTGCTATCACACAGTACATTGATCGTATACTCATTCTCTGCTATCACACAGTACATTGATTGTATACTCATTATTTATTGTTTTTGGACTGCAAATGATTGACTCTCAATCAACATTGACTACATTTTCAACATTATTGACTGCATGTTCGACAACATTGACTGCATGTTCAACAACATTCACTGCATGTTCAACAGTATTTACTTCATGTTCAACAGTATTGACTGCATGTTCAAGAACATTGACTGTTCAACGGTATTGACTGCATGTTCAACAACATTGACTGCATGTTCAACAATATTAACTGTTAAACAATATTGAGAGTTAAACTGTATTTTGTGTTAAAATTTTGTTTTTAAAAACTCAATTGACTCGAGTGAAATGATTTCTTTTTCAGAGCAAATGCCACCTTGGTAAATATATGCTTAATTTCATTTCTATATATAGCTTTAATATAAGCTATTTAACCCGTGGATGCAAGGAGCCTCGTATATTTAAGGACTAATGAAAGATATGTGTGAAACAAAATGTTGCCTGCAAGTAAAGAAAAAATTAACAAATCGTAAAAAAAGAGTTTTTGACTATAAATCCCTTATATATGAGACATAACAAAAAGTATATATATATATATATAAGAAAAAACCCGCACTTTGTAGCGGGAGTGTGCTGACCCTTTATCCAAGTATTAGGTGATGGTTATTACAATTTTTATTTGCCAAGTTAAATTTCAGATTCATCTATTTAGTTAAAATCTTATGAGAAACAGAGATATGCCATTTTACCGCGTGAGTTGTTTTCACTTAATGCAGTGCCTTTTAACATAACCTTACTATTTAAAAGATATGATTTATTAAATAATGATTCTTACCGACAATAATAACTAAATTTACAATTTCATTCCCACTTGTTCAAAATTAACATAACTTATACGTTTTCCGAAAGAGCTCTACCACCCTCGTCACTCAAAAATTTAATATATAATAACGAAACTGCATCGTATCACAATTGTAAGTTATATAATATTTGTAACCACGTCTATGAGATAAAGAACATGTGGCACTATCCCTTTAAAAGGCAAAAGCTAAGTGACTCATAGCGCAAATAAACAAAATTATAAATGTACTTTCTAAAATACTTTTTTTTTAAAAACGTATCAAAACATCAGATCGATCGAACGTACCGTAATTAAATCAAGACAAACAGTGTCCTGTCTCCCGACACTTCAATGGACGGGACCACATGGGCGTCGATGACATGTCTGTCACCGCCTTGGCTTCTTGTACAAATACACCCGGCCGGGTCAGTCTGGAGAATAGACTAATCCATGAATATGGGACTCTTACACCACATGGGATCAACGTTGTGTTCGCACTGACAAGCTGATTGATTGGCCACACCCACCCTTTCCTTTCCTATTTAAGCTCTTACTTTTCTCTCCTTGCTTTATCTCTACTGGACTACTTGGATTTCACCGCAGCTAAGTGTTTTTTTTTCTATTATTTCGTTTTATTCGTTTCATTTGTGTACTATTTGTCCGTTGAAGAAGGCTCTTTGCCGAAACGTTCGCTGTTGTGTTACGTCCTGTCAGGCCTACTAATACCCTGTTTTTATTTTATGCATTTACCTTTTTAAAAGCCTGATTGCAGTCTCACCCCCATTACTTTATCAAAATTTCAGATCGATCCAATGTACCGTAATTAAATTAATGCATTTTTTGTTTATCTTTATATAACTCTATGTCGCCGTCTCCTTTTGTTTACCTTCACGTGTCGCTCAGTTCAGTCCAACCATCCATGACCACACCGCGTTTTACAGCTATGGAGAGTTCAGTCAGTTTCAGTCCGTAAAGGTTTCAGCGTTGCGTATTATATTAAACACAATCAATACTTTTAGCAATGTCACACATATAAGGGATTTATAGTCCAAAACTTTGTTCTTACGGGGTTGTTTAATTAAATCCCTTATATTAGCTTCACCGTCTTGTCTTTCGTGATCTCTTGGTCGGGCGGGCGGAAAAACAAAAGTAAAAAATGATGCACTTCCCGTCATGCTATCGAGCTGAAATTTTGCAGATAGTTTTAACAATTCATTGTATCAAAATTTCAGATAATTGAATGTACCGTAATTAAATTAATGCATTTTTAGTTTATCTCTATAAAATTCAATGTAGCCGTCTGCTATTCACCTCCACGTGCTGGAGTTCAGTCCAGCCATCGATGACCACCCCCCTCCCCCCCCCCGGGTTTAACAGAAAGGGGAGATCAGTCAGTTACAGTCTGTAAATGTTTGTCGCGCGTTGTGTATCATATTGAACATATCAATACTTTAACTTTATGGCCTCATACGTTACTTTCAATGACATACTATGGCCTCATACGTTACTTTCAATTACATACTATGACCTCATACGTTAATTTCAATCTTATACTTGGCCTCATATGTTACTTTCAATGACATACTTTGGCCTCATACGTTACTTTCAATGATATACTTTGGCCTCATACGTTACTTTCAATGACATATTTAGGCCTCATACGTCTCTTTCAGCTATATGAATCTAATTTATGTCAATTGTATTGTGCAGAGTGACGACAACGCTGTAAATGATAATGGTGAGTTACCTAACTAAACAGCTGTCCCATGTAAGCTTTAAATATAAGGTGTTAAGTTACATTCAACCCATAAATGACTATTGGATTAATTTATGAAATGACTTTGGACCACCTGATTTTTTTTTCAGATGTAGAGGTAGGACGCAATATTATTGTGTATAGAAGGAGCGTCTGTAACGAATAATATAAGATCATCTTCAGAATAGAATGAGTGGCTGTAATACATAAGATAAGATATATTTATTGCGAAATCAATAGTGCGCTCGCCTCACAATATGAGGTCATGGGATCTAGGCCACGTTAAGCAACTATAAAAATGTTGATGAATGACTATTGCTGAAAAGTCCAACGCTAACTTGGAGAGGAGATGGGCGCCGCCAAGTCTACCAAGCCCCTAGAAAGTTCTAATGGAAACATTAGAACCATTAGAACCATTGAAAACATTAGAAGCCCTAGAGGGTATTGGGGGGGGGTATTTATTGCAGAGATCAACCTAAAGCTCTTTCTTAAAATGGTGTTCAAAAATGAATAAAAATAATTTTGATTTGTTGATTTTAAGGCTGGTATTGATTAAAAAAGTTTTGTTCGAATAATGGGGAAAAATAATCGATTAATTTCGATTGATTATATTATTATCACGCATATATAGATCCTGTTAAATAGCGATTCATTATTTCGCAAAATCGATTAAGTCGCGGTAATTTATGGCTCCAAAATTTTGTGACGTAACACAGAAAATGTGTTATGCTATGCAAGAAATAAGGAAGATAAACTTTTTGGTTTAGGTATGCACATCTAAATAAATAATAATAATGCAAGGGAAAAGTATGTAAGTAACAAAAATTATTAATTATTAATAAATTGGAAAAAAATCTAGCCGTCTGCTAGAGTTGGCCTCAGCAGTCCGCTTTAGTGACCTTCACGGTTTAGTGCAGGGTTACTCCAGCCCTCGTTGTGGCGGGAGTTCACACAGAGCGACTGACCAACTACCCGTGTTTACTGCACTGGGAGGTCAGTCCCGTGATTAGCGGGGACACACCGGTGGGCCAGTGACACACTGCCCCTGGTCTGTGTGAGAGGAGAGTGTTAGTTGGATAGTTTTGAGGTAGCGCTTGGAGCGATGAAATAAACTGTTTGATATCCTAATCAAGTGAATTGAACTTCATTGTTTTTAATTTAACTTAGCCACCACTCGTCTACAAATATTTCCTTAAAATTTAATCGATCAAATTAATTTTAATCGATTAAATTGTTAACGATTAATAGATTAATTAATCGTTATTTCCGCAGCCCTAGTTGATTTAATTTTATTTGAAACCATGTTCAAATGTTAACACATTTATTCTGCAATGTAATATGTGTCAATCTGAAGATGAAATATTTATTAAATAATAACTAAAAATTCCACCTACCATTGTTCCCACCCTTTGGGGCCGTTCATAAAGTACGTCACGCTATTTTTGACAATTTTTAACTCCCCCCTCCCCCATGTCACAAACTGTCACAAATCTTGGACATTTTTTATTAACAAAATAATTAAAATTTGATATAAAACAGCGTGACGTCACACATGGTTGGACCCCCCCCTCCCCCCTGTCACAAACTGTCATACTTTCTTACACCCCCTCTCCCCTCTGGAGCGTGACGTACATTATGGACGGCCCCTTTCCTGGTGTGCTTCATTTTTTTAATGATTAAATTATCAAGTGGTAAAATGGCTTGGTTTTAAAGAGTTTCATCCACATAATAAACTGTGTGCATCTGAAATGTGTGGGTTTTTTTTAATAATTCAATTACACTTTAGCATAGACATAATTTGTAAATCCTTATACCTCTACCTTGAAGTTATTCTTTAACTTTAAGGTAATTGGAAAATCGTGTCCCTACTGTAAAAAAAAGCAGCAAGATTGTTTAAACACAAGTCAAACGTTATTTTAGATATATATATATAAAAAAATTAGTTCCTGTATCTTTGTCAGAACTGACAATTTTAGCCAAAGTTTCAATTAAAAAAATATATTATTTTTTTTTAACTTAACAAAAAAAAACAGCTGCTCGATCATTGCATCGTAAAAATCGAGCAAATAACGACGATTATGGTGATAATGCATCGAATCCAGTTGGCATCTCGACAACCATCGACCATAGAAGCTTCAACGGAAACTTCAAGGATGAGAACACCACAACGAGAGAAACCACCACCAGATCCACTCCCTCCACAACAAAAAAGTCTGCTCCCACCAGCAAAAAATATATCCCCCACTTCACCACTACCCCCCGCACCACCACCACGACTACTACAACCACTACTACAACAACACCGAGACCGATAAGTGAGGAGCTTCCAAGTGAACTCACGACCGTCAAAGACGAAACACGCTTCGAGGTCACAAGTGAGTTATTTATTATAGGATTCAGTGAGAAGAGAGAGTATATTTGTCATTCAATGTTACAAGTGAGTCATTTATAAAGGATTCTGTGAGAAGAGAGAGTAACATTTTGTCATTCAATGTTAGAAGTAAGTCGTTTATATAGGATTCATTGAGAAAAGAGAGTTATTTTTGTCATTCAATGTTAGAAGGGAGTCATTTATAAAGGATTCAGTGATACAAGAGTCACTTTTGTCATTCAATGTTACAAGTGAGTCATTTATACAGGATTCAGTGATACAAGAGAGTCACTTATGTCATTCACTTTGTCATTTCTGTGATTTCAAATTACAATTTTGTCAGATCTAAAAATTTTTAAGTTATCCGTCACTTCTATTTTTTTTTAAATTACAAGTTATTCAATTCTTTTATTTGATGTTGCAAGTAAGTCATTCCTAATTATTAATAATATGACCTGAATATATTAATTATTGGATAGTACATAAGGGTTATTTAATAAGAAAAATATGAGAACTCATAAAACATGGCTTGGCTCATCATGGTTCAAAATCAAATTACATGTAGTTCTTTTTTAAAAGTAGATAAAAATTTGCAATTAAATCAAAGGATTTCTAACTTAACAAAACATGCTAGTACATGGATGGCACATTTCAATGATTATTTATAAAAATTTAGTCATTTTAATTATGTTCTGTTATATCTATATCACTAGACTTATTCTTTATATTTAGAAAGATAAGTTATCTCTGTCTGTCTTGTATGCACAATGTTAATGCACAATTATGTTAATTTTTTAAATGTTAGTAAAAATAGCATTACATCAATCGTTTCTAGAAGTAAACCAAATCTTTCCTTTGAGGCCATAATTGTATGCATATGATTAATTTTAGGTACAATTAATTTGAAAACTTCAATTTTAAAAAATCTCCTGAATGCATCATTGAATAAATTGATAATTATGTGTGTTAATTAGTCAATATTTTTAGGGGCCATCCATAAAGTACGTCACGCTCCAAGGGGGGGGGGTCTAAGAAAGTGTGACACTTTGTGACAGGGGGGGGGTCAGGCCATGTGTGATGTCACACATTTATTATTTTTAGTATTTTTGTTTTCTAATTTATTTATATTTTTTTAGTAGAATTTAAATAGCTTTAAAAATAATTTTCAAAATTTTTGTGAAACATTAGAATTAGTTTTATGTCAAAATAGCATTGAAATGCGTATCTCCTGAATGTGTTGTTCATAAATCTGAATTGGATACAGCAGGACTGATATCGAAGGATCAGGAATGGTTTGACAATCATGTTCGCACCAGCCAATCTTTCACTCAAATTATTATTAAATATCAGGACATGAAATGTTGCGACAAAGCACGAAGCTCATATTTTAACGATTTACCTTAAAGATTCTTCCCTCCTCCAATCCCAATCAACCAAACAAATGATGGACTCAAAGCTTAAGAAAGAGCAGATGCAGATTCTCATAAATTTCCTTCCTTGTTTGTAGCACAAACTCTCAAATTTAATGAAATTATGCCAAGATCAACAGGAGCTTTCAAAGTACAACCATATGATTACCAGCTTATTTGATCGACTTTGCAAAGTATGTCACTCATATTTTGCCTCACAAACAATGTTGAAGAAACATACAGGACAACACAGAGCTCGGGCTCAGGAGAATGTGCCCACCCAAACTGTTCAAGAATCAACTAGATAAAACGCATCCGTCCTTTGAGAATCACTTCTAGAAGTCAAAGAGAACCCATGGCAGTTATTGCCAGAGGAGAAAATGCACATACAGAGGCTGTTGAGTGGCTAGATGAGGACGAGTTGATCTGTCTGCAATTATCCTTCCAGGAAACGATGATTGTGAAAGATTGATGTCAGTCGTAACTATGGATAAACACAGATGATGTCCAGTGAAATATTTTTGAATGAAATATAATTCTATAGGACCATAATAAACAGATTAAATATAGCACAAGAGTTGGTCACATAATTTGTCAATCTAGTCTTTTTTTATATAGTCAAATTGTTTTGTTTCCTTTTTATTATGTAATTTTAAAAATCCGGCTCCGGCTTCGGCTCCGGCAGGATTTCACTTCATAAATCCGGCTGGCCGGTAGATCCAATTTATAATTCATAGGGGTCATCCATATATACGTACGCACAAAATTCGTATTTTTACCCCCCCCTCCCCGATGCATCCCGTACATTTTGGGACCCCCCCATGCGTACGTACAAATTCGCTCCCATCTTTTGAAAAAAAATTAAGCCAGAAGATATTGGTTTTACTCTTTGAAGCCGCCCATAAATGACGTCAAAGCCTAAAAAGTGGGTGGGGGAGGGGGTCGCGCATTTGTGACGAGGGGGGAGGGGGTGTTTAAGAAATGTGACGCACATCAAAATGCGCACTAAAATATTTGAAAATGCGGATTTTTTTTTCGTCAAAGCTTGGGGACCGTCCATTAATGACGTCCCGCGATTATGGCCGATTTTCACACCACCCCCCCCCCTCACGACACGCGTCTTCACTCAAAGTTAGACCCCCCCCCTTCTTTTCCAATATTACGTCACAAAAATGCCCCTTCCCCCCAAAAATATATTTTTTTTTAATTTGAAAATGAGCATGTTTCAAATCACTTTTGTCTTGTAAGTATGTACTTAGTGTAAGGCTGCACTTAATTATCGTAACACGCGCGAAGCCCATGTACAACGTCATTAAATAAATTGTAAACAGACACATTTTTATGTACAAACTTTTATTTTAAGTTACGCGTTTTGATGTGACTTGACATTTCTTATACTACCCCTCCCCTTCGTCACAAATGGTCGACCCCCTACCCCCTCTAGGTGCGTAATGTTATTTACGGACGGCCCCGAGAAGGGGCTGTCCATAAATGACGTCACGCGATTTTGGAAGATTTTTCATTCCCCCTCCCCCCTCGTAAAGCGTCGTCACAAAAACTTAGACCACTCCCTTCAAGATGACGCCACAAAGCTTTTCGCTCCCCCCCCCCATAAAAGCTGTATTTTACTTGAAAAAGAGCATGTTCAAAATCACTTTTTTGTCATTTAAGTATTTATTTAGTGTAGGCCTGCATTCTAATATCGTAACACGTGTGAAGTCATGTAAAACACCATGTAACAAATAAAATATTTAAGTGGAACTTTTATTTAAAGTTGCTCGTTTTGATGTGACTTCACATTTCTCTAACACACACACACACACAAGTCACACATCGTCACAAATATGTAGGACGCTTTCCCCTAGGTGCGTGAAATCGCCGTCAAGTTGTGTGTTTATAACCAGTGGCGTCACAAGGGGGGCGAGGGGGAGGGCCGCCCCGGGTGACACCCATCAGGGGGGTGACACCCTAGCCTAAAATTTTACTGTGTACGATTTTATGTCAGAAAAAAAAGACACATTTTTTTCATCTAGAAAGAAATTAAGAAATACAAAGAAATATGTTAAACGCGAAAACTTTTTATTAAAAAATATCAGTTAACTTGCAATAATAAAACAGTCCCAAGACACAAACAACATTAAAACAAATTAGGAAAAAAAGAAAAGAAACTTCGCAGCTGATAGATCTTCAAAAAAGGCTGGACATGAAAGAGGCAGTGTCTTATGTTTTAAAAGATACAAAGCTATTTGGACTTTGACACACCGACACCATGGACGAATCCCACCTCACGACTCCCACCACCACAGTCGGGTGTGGGGGGATAAGATTTTTATCCCCCCCCCTCCAAAAAAAAATTTTTTTTTAAAAATCAAAAGATGGGTTTTCTGTGTTGATCTTTTTTCTAGACGAAAATTATGAATTCAATGTCTTTGAGTTAATATTCTGTTATATGTATATTTATTAAAGGTATGATATGCATGTTTATATACAGGTAGTCCCCCGTTTACGACGGTCCCATACCGACTTACGCTGTTTTTTTTGTTTACGAACGCTCCCCCCATAAAGAATAATATTACGCGTTATGCCGTATTTTTTTTAAAAAGTTTTTTTCCCATGGGTTAACGAATTGTTTTCTCTAGTTGAAATAAAAAATGTATTGAAAAATATGTATTATATTATTATTATTTGAACCTACAACTTTCGTTTGCGAATTTTTCTCATGGTGAATTTATCAATCAAGTCAGTAAAGCTAAGAAAGCTTACAAGTAAGTTCCTTTTCAATGCTCATTAGAGAGAGCATATTCAGTCTTTGTTGTCTCATGCAAATTCTAACTCATTTTATATTCTTTTCAACTTTGAAAAGGATTGCTCTGAGTTGCAGTTTGATGTCATCATTGAGAGATAGATGAGAAGTGCGATGTGTACATTAGTAAAGAGCTGTGTGAAATTTAGCTCATTCAAAAGCAGCAAAATGTTTAGCTCTGTGCTCGTATGTTGAGTTTGGCATTGGGGTACTTCCTTTTCCTTACCCTGAGCCTGGACAATACATTTTTTTAAAGAGTTCTGAAAATTGAACTAATTCTGAAGGTAAGCAGTCTTCGAAATCACTTGAATATTCTTCCATTATCTTGGCTGCTGCCCATCGGATGGCGAAATTGCTGAGCTCAGATAGGTTTGCAAGAAAGCCAAATTTCTCATGATGTCTTTACATGGGCCTAACCGATGTTGTAGGGCTCAAGAAAGTTTTGTCAATGATTACCAGAAATACCTCAACCTTGAAACTTTTGTCTCGGGGAGAATACTGTTTTGGTGATGTCCCTTTATCAAACTGACGCCCTTATTTTTTCTCTTTTTTTTTGTGTGTTGATAGCATTGAAGATTGTTCATACTCTTTTTTACCACGGACTTGTCCTTTCCTTTGTCTTCATAGGAATCAAATTAAGAATGCTGTCTTTTAACAAACTCAATGAGAGACTTCCTTTCTAAAATTTTTTCCCGAATTTCAAGTAAAATAGCGACTTCCAGTTGCTCAAGTTCCTTTAGAAATTCTTCTGCTTCAAGTAGACAGTCACGTGGCTGATTTTGGTTTGTTGCTAATTCTTCCAGTGCTGCGATATTCGCATGGTATAAGTTATTAACAGACCTTACTGCATCATGTCAGGCTGACCATCTTGTGTCACACAAGGCTTTGTTAACATATATCAATTTCATGTGTTTTTAAAGTACCTGTCAACGATGAGTAGATGCAACAAGCCGGGTATAAAGATTTTGCAGAAGACAAAAATCTGACTGCATCAGGACAACCTGCTGCACTTTTCCCAACCAAATTAAGGGAATGAGCTGTGCACGGCACATAATGAGCAACACTGCACTTCTCACGAAGAATAGACTAGTTTCCGTTATACTTCCTACTCATATTCGCAGCATTGCCGTATGAATGTCCAAGGCATTTTCAGGGATTCATACAAACATTTGCCTGCATCTTTATTATACACTATAATAAGTTTGGAGTACCTTAAATTATTGGTGGCCCCTGGCTTTAGCCCGTTCAGCACCCCCCCCTTTAATCCGTAATAGGGTGTGGGGGTCACGCATCGGTGACGATGTGTAACGAGGGGGGTGGGGTTAAAAAATGTGATGTCACATAAAAAAGCGCGCAACTTTAAATTAAAGTTCCACTTAAATATTTGATTGCTAACCGTTTATTTAATGACGTTTTCGATGGCTTCACGCGTGTTACGACATCAGAGCGCAGACTTACCCTAAATACATATTTAAATGACAAGAATAATTTGCAACATGGTAATTTTTATTTAGAAAATACGGCTTCGGGGTGTCAAAGCTTTGTGACGTCATATCGTGAAGAGGGGGTGGGGGTATAAGTATGAAGATGGGGGATGGTGGGATAAAAATTGGCATCCTCGCGTGACGTCCTTTATGGATTGCCCCTTCAGTCGTGAAGGGGTGACAACATGAGCTACCGCCCCGGGTGACACCAACCCTAGTGACGCCTCTGTTTATAACGCACCGGTGGGCGAAAGAGAAACTTCATCTAATTTCAAGAAATGTAAATATAAACCCGACGGATATATTTTAATGATGTGTAAACGTTTGGTCTGAATCAAATGTTAATTACTTCGAAGCAAATAAAAGTTCACAATTTCGTTTGCAATAAATTATATAACATTATTGCATATCAGTCTTGACTCATTCGGTCTCGAATGCCGTTTGCAGCCAGAGCGGTTTACGTTACTATGCTTTGCATCATGCAAATTAAATTTGTTGTGCGTACGTACACATTCAGTCGAGACTCCCCCTCCCCCCTCCGTACGCATGCATACGCAAAATGCCGTAAATTTAAGACCCTCCTCCCCCCTCCTTGCGTACGTAATATATGGATGGCCCCTAATCATAATGGCCCCGGAAAATCCGGAATCCGGCCATTTTAACAAATCTGATTCCGGCTCCAGCCGGATTTCACTTCATAAATCCGGCCCACTTCAGCTCCAGCCGGATTTCAAAATTTTGAATCCGGTACATCCCTACTTTTAAGTGGAAATTTTATATTTTAATACAATTTAATAGTGAAGTGTATTTTAAGTATTAAATTAAATATTTTAATTAGGTGTTAATTAAATATTTTTTTTGGAAAGTGTGACGTACTTTAGAGGGGGGGGGTCCCGAGATTTGTGACAGTTTGTGACAGGGGGAGGGGGGTCAAAAATGGTCAAAAATAGCGTGACGTACTTTATGGACGGCCCCTTATGTACAGCAGTAATTACAGCGCTGTGAGCCCAGTTGTTTGCTGAAGTACTGCGCTATATAAATTATCAAGTTATCATTTATTACTCAAGTTTTATTTAATAATGGAACTAGATAACTTAGAGTGGACTGTATTTAACAAGTTATCATAATTATCAGTGATGTTACATACAGCACACAATCTCGGACAATCCTTGTTCCAGGGCAATACATGGGTTTTCCTCTCCATAGGTGAAACTGTGGCTAATCGTATAGTAAACCCTTAGGGGCCGTCAATAAATGACGTCAGGCGCTTAGGGGGGAGGGGGGGTCACGCATTTGTGACGATGTGTAACGATTTTGGGGGGTGGGATGTTAATGAAATGTGGCATAACATCAAAATGCGCTACCTTAAATAAAAGTTCAACTTAAATATTTGATTGCTTACAATTTATTAAATGACGTTTTCAATGGCTTCACACGTGTTACGATATATAGAGTGCAGACTTACACTAAATACATATATAAATGACAAAAAATAGTAATTTGCAGAATGGTCATTTTCAATTAGAAATAGAAAATACTTTTTTTTTGGGGGGGGAGGGTGAATCAAAGCTCTGTGATGTCATATTGGAGGGGGGTCTAAATTTTTGTGACGAAGTGTGGGTAGAGGGGTTGAAAATCGGCCAAAATCGCGAGAGGTCATTTATGGACGGTCCCTTATCTACAGAATTAATGCATCTCGCTCTTAGTCAACCAATCTCTTTTAAAGTCAAACCATCAACTTTTGTGTTGCAAATTTGTGGCTGATGTGCAACATTTTCTTATCAGTATTTAAAAAAAAAGCTTTAATACATGACATTTACAATACACCCCTAACAAAAACTTCAGAAAACATGTTAAATACATGGGAGAGGAAAGTTTTCAGGAAGATATATGGATTAACAAAGGATAAATACGGATGTAGAAAAGGAACAAACCATGGTACAGTATTCACCAGGATTCCACGATAGTAGCAGAAAGTTTTAAAAAGGGCAGACTGTGCTGGGCAGAACACTTAGAAAGAAGGACAAATGACAGAGGAGCAAAGAGGGGCACCACCAAAACCCCAGAGGAAAACGACCTATCGTTAGAGGGTGTTGAGAAATATCTACAATCTACAGCAACTGTTCATCCAATGTTGGAGAAGAAAGTCATGGATTAGTACTGAGTGGAAGTGGGTGGTGAGGCAGGCCCAAAGCCCTACATGGGCTAAAGTGCCGCAGGGATGGATGGAAGGATTCACAAAGCACATATTCTTTAATTGTTTTTAGTGCCGTTGGAAAAAGTTTGTAATTAAAGTATTTCTAAGAATTGATAATATAATAATCTCTTCTAACAGTTCCACCCACTTCGACCACAACGGTCAACATGGAGACCACAATGTCCATCACTGGTCAAGTGCTCATCACCTGCTCGTTGAGGCGAATTTCCTTTTATGGTTCTCCTCCCATTAATCTGTCGGTGTGGGTAGGTAAAAACTATGTCAATGTATGATGTGTGGAGTGTGGAGTATTCCTTGGTGTGAAGTAACAGTTGAGTTGAAGTGTGAAGAACAGGGGGCCGTCCATAAATGACGTCACGCACCTGAAAAAAATAGGGGGGGGGGAGCAGGGGGTTACACAGTTGTTGCGATGTGTGATGAGGGGGAGGAGGGTGTTATTTAGGAACTGTGACGTAACATGAAAAAACACTCAATTTTAAATAAAAGTTCCACTAAATATTTGATTGCTTACAATTTATTTAATGAAGTTTTGAATGGCTTCACGTGTGTTACAATATAAGAGTGCAGAATTACACTAAATACATACTTAAATGACAATAAAATGATATGAAGCATGCTCATTTTCAAATAGAACATAGGCTTTTAGGAGAGTGGGGGGGGCAAGCTTTGTGACATCATAATGGAGGGGGGATCTAACTTTTTGTGACGACGTGTGCCCTGGGGGGGGGGTCGTGAAATATTTACCAAAATTTCATGACGTCATTTATGGACGGCCCCTAACATGTTTTGAGCTCTAACAAGTTAACTAACCTGAAGTTAAACTACGCTGTCTCGTTTCCTACAGCAGAACGGCAAGCTTCTTATCAGCAGGGCAAAGACAGACATCCTACGTTACAGTTTGACAGACAAGGAAGGTGGTAATCTGACCTGTGGGTAAGTAAGCCCTGCGTCTCAATGTTGCTACAGTTTGACAGACAAGGAAGGTGGTAATCTGACCTGTGGGTAAGTAAGCCCTGCGTCTCATGTTGTTACAGTTTGACAGACAAGGAAGGTGGTAATCTGACCTGTGGGTAAGTAAGCCCTGCGTCTCAATGTTGTTACAGTTTGACAGACAAGGAAGGTGGTAATATGACCTGTGGGTAAGTAAGCCCTGCGTCTCGTGTCGTTACAATTGCAAGTCTCCCAGGGGATAAGCAATGGAGGATCTGGTATCATTTTAGGGTGGTCGAGTGGCATGCGCGCTTAGCTGGTGAACTGAGAGTCACCGGTTCGAGTCTTTGTGAAGGTAGAGATGTGTTTCCCATGGCTAATGGTGTCCCTGAGTCGACTCTGCTCTGAAAGGGTACCTGACACTAGTTAAGGAAACAAAGGCAGCCGGGCATTGTGCCACACATTCCCCTCATAGCTGGGGCCTGCGTCACTTCGCAACAGGCCAGCATGGTCTGTGCCTTCTCATAAGAACGTAGAATGCAAGAATTTCAATTCGGAATTGGTGTCTGATTATTATCAGTTTATGGATAAAATGTGTGTGTGGAAGGTGTGTTGGGGGAAAAGGGGGGGGGGATTGAACGATATCATTAAATGATAATTTCAGTCTCATAATACCGTAACTATGAAAGCAAGTTCTCATTCTCATTAGATCTCTCCAAACGAATTGTCCTTTTGGAAACGTACACATAAAGTATAAAGTGTCTACTGTTAGATTTTTTAATTCTGAGTCTCAAAGTGATGTATTCATGTTCTCAACGTTGATTATTGTTGTACTTTCACCACATCAGAATTACTGGAGCTGCTGTTGCTTGTCTCTCTGTAGATGACTCACGGACCTACCAGGCCGTCACAAGGATAAACAGTAAGTTTTAAACACAGACATTCCAACCTTATAACTCGAAAAACTTCTACATTTCTTGCTATCATTGGATTGCTCTCAATTTAGATGACATTTTGGGGTTTAATGAAGTGCGGTTGTTCTAACACATTGGGGCATGGTGGTCGAGGGTCATGCAGGCTTGACGGGCGTACCGATGGTTATGGGTTCGAATCTCCGTGAAGGCAGGGCATTTGATCCCGGGGCCAAGGGTATCCCTGAGTCCACCCAGCTCCGAATGGGCACATGACAACAGTTGAGGAAGCAAAGGTGTCTGGGAATAGCGTGGTCCCTCGTATAGCCGTGGTCTGTGAACGCTGCTTCACTTGCCAACAGACCGGCATGTTCTGGGGATGCAATAATCTTATGTATAGAAGGAACATCTATATATATGTTACGGCCAAAGCCCGAAGTCCGGCCAATTCGCGAAGTGGCCGACGTGTCTGGCCAAAGCCCGAAGTACTTATAACTAACAATTGTAATTCGGGCTTTGGCCGGCCAATTCACGAAGTGGCTGGGTATCCTCGGCCAAAGCCCGATGTGGTAAGGAATAATGCCCGGTTAGCGGCACATCAATCGCTTCTGGTGTGTTGGCATGTACGTGGTAGGAAAAAGGTGCCACGCTGTGACGATATTATTGCGTTAGTCTTTCCTTTTCAGAGAAGGTCCAGACATTGTGATTAGTTCTTACACAGGTTTCAAATTCAGTGTGAGTACTGTATTACTCGTATTTATAACATCCCAATCAACGTTTCCAGTTGAAAAGATAAGTCATAGGGCACGTATAGCATGTGTCGTGGGGTGTAATAACACAATACAAAGAAAACTGAGGCTATTAACCTATCATTAATTGTTAGCTTCGACACGTTGTTCTGTACTGGAAAGTGCTAAATCAGCAGCTGAACAAATATATGCCGATTCGATCACAACACGTTTCGACCCTTTTTTTTAACACCTTAAAATTGTCTTATTTATTTTTTTGTTTTGTAAATGATTTTTTAAAATATTTATTTTTGGTATAAAAATAATGTAATATACTATAATTATCTATTAAAAATTAAAAACAGTTTGGAATAGTTATTTTTAACGTTGAATTTATAATAGGACGATTGAAAAAAAGTTTATACACTGACAACCTGTTAATATTCAATGCGAATTTATGATTATGGTATTTGCGCCATTTTCTGAGGTAGAAAGTCCTTCCAATCCTATCCACCGCCATCTCGATCCGATGTAATCGGACAATAAAAAGGCCATGTGGTCAGATAAAGGTACGTACATTCTCTCTTCCCACTACCTTTATTTACCTTGCCCATAAGTGTTGCCAACACACGGGGTCATCTGGTCGTCACTTAGTCTAGCCCTCGTAACATGTAAGTATGTAACATGTGCCAGCCAACGAACAGTCCTTGGTTTCGCTATCATTTGTAATTACGGTAACAATCAATTCTAAGTATTAAATCTTACTAGTCACCCTTCAATCTGCTCATGACTTCTTTCTAAACTACGTACTTATGTTTGATAATGTTTCTAGCTGTGAAAAAAATCAATTTATTTAAAGCGTTTGATCTGTGTCTCCTACTTTTAAATCTAATCCAAATGCAGATCAATCAGTAGGCCTCTGACCTTAATGTATTAAATAATTAGCCAAAAGGACAGCTGTCACTACCGGCAGAATTATTTAAAATGATTTTGTCTTCGTGATTGTACATTTTCCCCCTTTTTTGCAGTAGACTTATAAAGTCCTTGTGG
Organism: Ampullaceana balthica; assembly: GCA_944989445.1. NCBI lineage: Eukaryota > Metazoa > Mollusca > Gastropoda > Lymnaeidae > Ampullaceana > Ampullaceana balthica. Next base: position 491,939 of record CALYLW010000379.1, on the reverse strand, counting down.
GCAATAAGGGAATCAATAAACTTTTATGCTGATTTCATTTGGTTCAGTATGTGTTGAATGAAATGGGTTGTGTGGAATATGTTCACTCTTTTTCCCCCGAAGGTATCAAAGGCAACCAAACCATCAAGACGAGCATCGACTTCACTCTCATCTTCTGTTTCATCCAGTTAATGTTGTGTCTGACGATGATGCTGTGGACCATCAGCTTGGTCATCGAGCACATCAAGATTATAAGCACTGAGAAGAAGATCGACATGCAGATGCAGTTAGCGTTCCTCCTCAAAAAACATCAAGCCTAAACAAGCTAAAGACTGACTTGATCTGACAGCAATGTGGACACAAAGTGTAAAGCTGGCTAATAGATTTATGTGCTGATCTGACAGCTATTGGGACACAAAGTGTAAAGCTAGCTAATAGTAATAGATTCAGAGAAAAGAGAAGGCTCCCAGCAGCAGGCTGACTAGACAGAAAAATAAGAAGTGATGTCTAATCTAGTCAGCTGACCATTGTCAAATATAATAATAAACAAATGAACATTTATTATTTTTTGCAAAACCTCAGAAATTATGCCATGAATTTGAAAATTTTAGATGGTTTTAACAATTTTATATAAGAACTCTTTAAACGCAAATATCAATTATCCTGTCTTTTTTTTACACTTCTTTTTCTCTTTTTAAATATTTCAATAGTCTGCTGAAGTCACTAGTCAGTTATATTGCAGCACAAGTGAATATATATCTATATGGAGGGAGTAAGGGGCAAAGGAACTGTCTGTAACAAATTTCAATAACAAGGAAAAAATATTCTTTCTGCAAAGATTAATTGTGCGCAGTGTTAATTTGCAGTGTTAAATTAATAACTATAACTTTGATAAATATGAATTTCCTTTTTACTTAAAATTTTTACTTTACATTTTTTAAAAGAAGATTTTCTTTTATTGCTCTTAAATTTACTTTTAAATAAAGATTTTTTTTTAAAATCCATTACAGTGTACATTGTTGATTTTAATTTTTTGACATGTTAAGCGTTAAAATAAGAAATGTTAACGTTTCAAAATTATAGAGGGTGTTATGATGTGTAATGTTACTTTAAAAAATTTCCTAAATCATTTTTTATAAAAATATTTTCCTACTTCAAACTCCAGTAGTTAAATAAACTAAAATCACATTTTATTTAGAGGCCATCCATATATTACATACGCACAAAAAAATCATATTTTGTACCCCCGCTCTCCCCAATGTTGCACCCCATACATTTACGAGATCCCCCCTCCCTTATGCGTACATACTAATTAGCTTCCCCTCCCCCTCGTTTTAAAAAAATAAATTTTAAGCCATAGTCACAAGTCAAGATTTTGGTTTTACTCTTTATAGTTTTTGTAATATTGTGTTTTTCATGTAGAAGTTATTAAAGAAATACAATAGACGAACGGTGGCTCGCGAGCCGCATGCGGCTCTTCTGTTCTCACATTGCTCCTCGCGTACAATTTATGAAGGACATGTTGAAAGTATTACTGGACATTTCCAAGCCAGGATTAATGACCTATAGTGCTTCAATTCGGCTCTCAAAAATATGTTTATATTTTAAAATGGCTCTCAGTTACTACAGGTCTGGCCACCCCTGCAACAAACCATTCAAATTTTATTGTCTTGAGCACTGCATCCAAATAACTGATAATATAGAACAATATAAGCAGTGAAATTATCATCTTGTTATAGATATATAATATAACGGCTGAGGCACCGGTGGGCAAAAGAGAAACTTCAAGAAATGGAAATAATGGGGGGGGGGTTGTGTGTAAGAATTGTGACGTCAAGTCAAAACACACAATTTTAAATTAAAGTTTCAATTAAATCTTTGATTACTTACAATTTATGTGAAGTCATTTTACATGGCTTCATGCATGTTAAGATATAAAAATGCAGGCCTACACTAAACAAATACTTAAACGACAAAAAACGTGATTTGAAACATGCTCATTTTTTTATGTGGGTGGGGGGGGAGCAAAGCTTTGTGATGTAATATTTCAGTGGGGGGAGTGGTGTGAAAAATCAGCCAAAATCGCTTGATATCATTTATGGATGGCCCCTATAAATCAGACGGATATATTTTAGGTAATAATTTTAGTAATATGTGAATGTTGGGTCTGAATCAAATGTTAATTACTTCCAAGTAATTAAAAGTTCAGAATTTCATTTGCATTAAATTATAAAACATTATTGCATATCAGTCAAACTCAGTAGGTCTCAAATGCAGTTTGCAGCCTGAGCAGTTTATGTTACTAAGCTTAGCATTATGCAAATTAAATTTGTGTTTGTACACATTCAGTCGAGACCCCTCCACAAAATCCTGTTAATTAAACATCCCCCTCCCCCTCATTGCCTACGTAATATATGGATGATCCCTAATGCAGTGATTGCTTAGGTTTTTAAAAAATGACAAACGTGGCAATGAAATCTAAGCAGTTTAAATTTATTTCATTAATATTTTATACATTAATTTACTTTTTTGTATTTGGAAGTTTGTTTTTTTTCTTTCCCAATGGAACATTTTTTGTTTGTTTGCCATGCAAAGTTGCACTGGGACCCAATTGAACACTTTTTGTCTGTTTAGCGTGAGGAGTAGCACCATGTCCCGACTGAACATTTTTGGTCGATTTCACGTGAGGAGTTGAACTGCTGGGTCCTTCTTCCTTGGTCACTGTATCTCCTTTGAGAAAAATACAATACCAATAACATGGGTATTAAGTTGATTATATTGTAGAATAGAGGTGGCTAGCATAAAGATAAACAACTAGCATTGAGGTTATAGATTGTTTTAGAATAGGGCTGTGGCTAGCAGAGATAAAGAAATACACAAAGATAATTTTTAACTTTTGTCCATAATAATATCTTAGCTATAAAACAACAGATTAATTAATGTTACCTGTACTAGCTTCACCCTGGCTGGCCTCATTGCTTTCACTCTTGACTTCCTTGGTCTCTAGAAAAAGAAATTTAAAATATCCCGGAATAATAATTGGAAGTTTTCTTTTTTTAAAACATAACTTCTAAAGGTTTAATCGCATACTACATACATTTTTAACAATAATGTTAATATTATAAACAAAAATCATTCTGCTTAACTTAATAGAAATGATCATGCAACAAATTTTTTTTTATTTTCTCAATAAAGCTTTCCTTAGATGAAGTAGATTTAACTGAGTAGGCAGAAACAACAGGGTTACACTGTTCATCCTAAGGTTGTTAAGACCGCTCGTTTTTGAGGACCGGTTAACCTTTCAAAAAAAGACCGGTTAACCACTCCGCATTTATACAATTTATACTATGTTTAGTGAACCAACAAGAGAATGGATCAAATTTTCCCATCGCATCGCTTGATTTGACATCAAAGAGCCAGTGATATACCGACTCTAGTGTTGTTGTCAAAACAGCGAATTCAAAACAAAAAAAATTCCGAACAAAGAATTAAACTGTAATGCTATTCAATTTTTATGTAATAATAGTATTAAAACGGCATATTATCAATTGTTGTCAAGTCAGTTTGTTTTTGCGGACCCGTTAATCATTTGTAAAAAAGCCTGTTTTACTGTCCGGTCCGTATTTTCCCTAAATTTTTTTGAGAACCAACACGGGAAGGCTGAATGCATCAAATATTCGCCTCGCCAGTTCTGCTGGTGACATTACAGCCCGCTTGCTCAGCGCTGTTACTTCTGGTACTATGCTTCGGTAACTAAGCGAATACATTTTTTTATAAAAAAACGGTCACTAGCGAACTCCACAAACAGTGATGACGTGTATTTTATATTTATAGAGCAGAATATTATTATTATTAAGAAAACGCTTTGATTTTGATGTCACGGTCGCTCGCGTGTTGGCTCTGGTATTCTGCCGTAATACAACAAAATATTAACTCCAGGTAATAAGCTAATATACCGACTAAGTCCTGATAAAACGGAGTAACCAGTCATAATAAGATGGAATTTATTTAAATACCATATTATGTTTCACTCGTCAACTTGCCAGAATTATTAAATTTCGCCGCGCACACGTCGATTGGGTGGGGGTTGAGCTACACTAGCCATTTTCCAAGGCATGCTCTGACTCAATTTGAAAAGAGAAATGTTCCTTCCCCCAACCCACTGTAGATGTATAACAGTGGGGGAGGGGAGGGAAGGTGTCTCTTCTTGCGGTCTTGTATTGGTATGTCAAAGCAAGAGGCTTCCTTTTATATTAACATCAAAGACCTGTCAAGCCTTCTAGCCTCCCCCCCCCCACCACCCTCATTATCCCTAACTAGAAAACTCTGTAACTTGTCCGCCCCCCCCGGTCCCTTAATGAGTTCACTTAGAGCGGTCCGACTGTAGTAATAGCCGTGACCTTTGACCGTGGTTCACATCAAGCTCTCGTACAGTGTCTCGACAACTAAGCAAATTTTAAAAAATTTAAAAAGCATTCCTTAGCCGTAGGCGAAGTAGATTAATAGTGATGACATGTATATTATTTAGATACCGGAATAGGGAGAAAGCGATTTGAAGTCACCGTCGCTCAACACACAAAAAACTTACTCCGGGGTAAAAAGCTATTACTGGCTTATTGAAGTTGCGGGGGCTTATTGAAGTTGTGGTAAACCGATCCTGATTAAATAGGACCGGTCCTGATCTGAGGACCACTTAACCGGTTAACAACCTTAGTTCATCCTATGCTAACAAAGTGAAAATACTTTTTTTTTAGAGAAAATTATTTGGTAGATAAGAGGGTGATGTAAAAAAGCCATTGGTACAGTTTTGTCAATAAGATTTAGAAATTATAAAGTTACCTCACTGCTATTGTTGTGCTATTTAACTCATTGGTACTATTGTTTGGGGATTGTTTTCTAATGAAGCTAAGATAACATGAAGTGAGACAAAACAGAAGAGTTCCTATCACACAATCAAATTTTACACCAAGCAAATTTTACACATACCTATCCCAGGAATTTTATTGCTAAACTTGTGTAATTTAGCCACAAAGAACCCATCCAAGTTGTGTGTATGAGCATAAAACCTGCGACTCAGCTTCAAACTGGGATGAAATCTGTACTGTTGGAAACTGAAATTTCAGATCAAAATTAAAATTACTATACAAATGATTTATTAAAATGGTCTTAGAAAGCATTAAAAAATGTTTATGGTTATTTACTAAAAAATTATTTTTTTTTCAACAAGAAATGATTACTATTTCTAAATTGAAAAAAAAATATTGAATGAAAGTTTTGTCTTCTCATACTTAACAAAACCTTCTTTGCCAAAGTCCAATCCACAAGGCACAAGCTTCACATTCCTTTTCTTTAAAGCATAGTCCACGACCCATTCATTCTCTTCCACCTAGAAATGAAGAGACATGTGGTTAGTAACACCATTAGTTAACCCCTTTACCGGCTATTAAAATTTTTTAAACTAACCCTTATTTGGCGAATAAATCTTTAAAAAAAACTTTTCACATTTTTTTGTTGTTGAAAATTTTCAAATTAAAAACCAAATTAAAAGAATCGTCATTATCACGCAGTAATTCGGCACGAACATCGTCTGCTGTAAAGCCACGTTTGCGAGCAGTCATAGCGAAAATCAAAGGAATGTTCTTATAAAAAAGAAGAAATTTATAATATCGAATAAATAAATGAATTTAGTACAAACCGGAACGAAATAATTTCTAAAAGATTCACGCCACGTGCTTTTCTATCCTCGGAAATACAGACTCATATGTGCTTACGCAATTATTGATGACGTCAAATGCTCGAAAACAACAGTACGGTAGACAGAAGAAGTCATAGTGTACACAAAAATTTGATCGTTTCATAACCATCAAAATAAAATATTTCAAGGGATCTGAACAACTGGAAGGTCTGTGACAGTTGTGTAGAACTCTCAAAAAGAAATACTTTTACGTTGTTATTTACAAAAAAAACCCAGCTACATGCACTGTAACTACGTCATAGCATTTTGGAAGAGAATAATCGGGTCTGCCGCATACTGCAGATCATAATATCGTTTGGACGATTATAGTTGGGTCTACCGTGTAAAGGTCAATAGATCAAGACGACTATAGTCGGGACAACCGGTAAAGGGGTTAAATCATTAAACCTTGAAACACTAGAAGATAAAAGAACAAAGTAGTAATAAAGTAGCATTTAATTTTAACTTGGAAATACAACACAAAGATAGACAAGGGGATAAAAACACTTTTCTTATTCCTTATGCAAGGTATTCAGTGGGTTGCCTGATGAAACCAGGAAAACGAACACTCTATCAACATTTAAAAATATAAATGCAAGAACAGACAAACCAAGGATAAGTGTAGAACACAATAATCTTCTGTATAAAAGGAGCATCTGATAGGATAAGACATGTTTGAGAGTAATACATAGTTCTGATCTTCTCTGTGCCAACAAGCATCAAGATTGCCATGAAATGGTTGTTGGAATAATGTGATGATAAACATTATAAAGGAAGCTGTTATGTATAAGAGTTTTAGCTCAGTACCATCATCACCTTTTTTTGTTAGCAACTCTCCTTTGTAATTATAAGAATGCAAAGAAATTAAGGAATTGAACAAATTTTGTTTTCAACTCAACGGTATAGCTAATGTGACGAAGCCTTTTAATATAAAATGAATACATGGGCCACTATTGATAAATTGTAATTCTCTAAATATCATTTAAAAGTGGTCCACTCCACCATCCTCCCCCCCCCCACCCTAATCAGACGGTGGTGTAGATCTGTATGATATTTTAAACAGAAATTATAAAATTCTTGTTCACTCGAGTAGTTTGAAGGTGCCCAACAATAATTTTAGAAGTTCTTAAATTTTTTCACAAATATGTAACATTTTTTCCAACCTAATCCAAATGCATTTGCACTTAAGACTTAAGTATATTTAATCAATTAATATTTACCACCTTTAGTAAGAAGTAAGATTAACAGATACAGTTTATTTGAAAAGTTACCTTGTTCAGGAATATGGATTAACACCTACTGTCACAAAGCCAGAGGGAATAAGTCAAAGACTCACCAATATTGAGCAGGTTTATTATTAATTCCCTAACACCACAAAGCCAAAGGGAGTAAGTCAAAGACTCACCAATATTGAGCAAGTTGAGTACACAATGAACCCTCCAGTTTTAGAGTTGGCATTGCACGAGTCTATGGCAGCCAGCAACAGTTCCTTTTGTAAGTGAGAGCATCTTAAAATGTCTTTCTCATCCTACAAGAAAAAATTAATTATACAAGACATTATATTTTATGCAAGTCTTCAGCGTTTTTTTTTAAATAAAGGGTAACCACTCTTTCCCTTAACAATGTGTAACTCTACAACCAGTTTACATCCTTCACAAATAACAAGTGATATGACTAAAGAACAACTTTTACCTTGTTTATTTTGACAGCTTCATCTTTAGAAATAACTCCTGTTCCACTGCAAGGTGCATCCAGTAAAACTCTATCAAAACTGTGAAATACCTTTACAAAAAACAAAGAAAAGAAAAATTTGACATGAGAGAAATAAATGACCATACAATTTTATTTATTTTGTATACCTTCTAATCAGGATTAATGAAAGGATGAAATTTGATTTACGTTTATTTCTCTTGAATTTTAGCTGGTGCTTTAGTGCCCTTTTATTTTATTATAACATGAGATGTTTAATCAAACCACATTTTAACCAAAACCCTTCTGGGAAAACCAACCACTGTCCTAAGAGAGGGATAGGATAAAGAGATATACCTGGAATAATTTAGTAACTAATGAGTTTTGACCCAACATGAATTTACCTTTGGTAAAGCACGCCCATCGTAGTTTGTGACTATACTGTTGATTACCCCCATCCTGTGAAGATTGGAAACAACAGCCTTGCATCTGTCTTTGTTTGCATCATTGGCCCACAATAAACCAGTGTTTTTCATCAGGGCAGCTGTATTTCAAGGAATATATTTTAAGGTTTGTGTTTACTACATAATAATGGTAATAATGGTTATGTAGAAATTCCAAAGAGGAAAAAAAAATTATATTCCATTACATTAACTTTAATATGTTTTACACACAGGTCTTGGTCAATGTTCCCTCTAAAGTTCGTTGGTCCGTGTGCAATGTGAAAAAAGTCGTATGCAAAGTTGCGCAGCCTCCATTTTTTTTGCATTAATTTACAAAATTTGCTGCACGGTGACTCTTAACTGCTGCACAGCGTCTTTCAGATATCTGCGCGGCCGAGCAGCTTAAAGGGAACATTGGTCTTGCTACCAGTATAATAAATGGGACAGTTGCCATCCCTAAACCTTTACTTTATGAAGTAAAGTAAAAAGGTTTTGAGATGAAGCTTTATAACAGAGTATTTTAAGGAAATACATGAGCATAAATATCTGCTCACTGGAATGACAAAAATGTTGTGATAAATTTGTAAAAGACAATCTTGGTTATAGATGACAGATTTATTTGTGATTTTAAAGAGACCTTGATGTTAGTACCAAAATAATTTGTCTGTTAAAAACTTTCAACAATGCAAGATGAATATTATATTTCTTACTGCATCTCCTTTACAAAACTCATTTTAATTTAAAATACCCATTTTCTTAGTATTTTTTCAGCATACAGGATTAAGCTCCTACCTTCCCCTTTGTGGGAAAATAAAGTTCTCCCGCAAGTTTAGGCTTACAAGCACAGATGACAAAATTTAAACACTGATGGAAGTACATACCAATATAACTTGACTTCCTACCATGGGCTGACACATGTCCAAGATTTAGGCTTACAATGACAGATGACAATATGAAAACACTGATGGAAGTACATACCAATATAACTTGACTTCCCACCCGGGGCTGCACACATATCCAAGATTCTCTCCTTTTCTTGAGGTGCCAGTGCCATCACAGGTAAAAAACTTGCTCCGCCTTGTAGCATATAGTGTCCAGCCAAGTATTCTGGTGTAGCCCCTACAATCATAATCAAAAACATTTTGGATGACATGCTTCAGGAAAAGTACAAGCAGAGACAAAACCTTGTATAGTGTGCTTGGACATTAGTGCCCTCAAATTTTGGAAATAAATTTCCCCATTAGCCTTAATGGATGGAGTTTGTCAATAATAGATGTTGGCTCTAAATAGAGTTGGTAATAAAACAACAATCAAACATTTCTTTTAAAGATAAACGTAGCTTATGTGAATTGTCATTGTATGTTGTAGTTAGGATATGAGTGTTTCACATTGAATGCACTGATAATTATATGTGTATAACTATTCCTATGTGAAGCGCTGTGAGCCCTGTTGTTTACTGGGGTACAGCGCTATATAAAATTTTCACTTCATTATTATTATTATTACTAAAGCAGCAATTATTCTATCATCCAATGCTGTATCTGATGAGCTTACCCAATGGAACCTTAGTGTCAAAAACGGTGAGGCCTACACTGCTCCATCTGGCCATGGGTTCAACATTTACTCCACGGTCAATTAAAACCTTATAAAAATTCACAAAGTAAACAAATGCATTACAGCAAAATTGTACATGTTAAAATACCCGGTATTTATTCTATAATTTAATCAACTGCTTTATAGGATGCTGTTCTCTTTTTCTATCTACCATAGCAAGCTTAATACTGATTACCGGCCCTAAATCCCGACGTCGAGTCTTCAGTGTGTTGGTGCGGATGGTCACTGGTCGAGGATACTCATTAGCTTCTAAAAAGTCCATTATCTACATACACACAAAAAAAAAGATAAGTAATATTTCGTTTAATGAGACTTGCTCATTCAATGTGTTTTCTGAGTTTGACAGGTCATTTTTTATGCAACTGTTACAAAATCTAATAAATATCTAGCAGAGCATATACTAACAGTGTTATGAACTATTCTGTTACACATATGATCAGTTTGTTATAAAATACAACCATTTATTATAAAAATATATCCACATTGAATGTTTTCAATTAATCTACGCTGGTTATTAAAAGAACAGATCCAGTCAAATTTTTTAAAACATAAATTTGCAGATGTGGGATTCATATAAAGAAGAAGATATACCAGTGTACAGTAAGCAACGAGCTTACATAATAATTATTTTTACAATTTTCTCAAATTAACTGAAGAGGCTGCAGTCATTTACCTCTACTGGGAAAAGATCTAATAACTTGGACATGAGGAACTCATTGTAGTTAAACCGAGCACACAGATCTTTAACCAACTGATCTCTGTATTCTTGTCTGGATCTAAATTTGAGTAGAATATCATCAGTTACATTCTAATCATAAAATGAAAAAAAAAGTTAAAATATATGCGATTTTTAAGTTTAATATTAACTCTCTAGGTTACTCAAATGCTAATAATTTAATTTTGGAACAATCTTCTTACAAGCTATTACTATTTGTTGACTTGTGGTAATTCTCTACTAATATTTAACTCAAAATTAATGTTTGATTTTTTGTCAGAAGCTCTAACATAGCACAAAAATGTTCCCAGAAAATTGATGGAACGCACTGTGTCTCTATTTTTCTGATAAAAAAAATCAGTATAACCAAGCAGTTGTGACAGAGCAGCACAAGTTACATATCTTTAATGTTACAGACGCTCCTTCTATACAGAAGATTATTGCGTCCAACTCTTATTCATGATTTATATATAGTCTTGCATTTTTATTAAGAGTTTTAAATGTTGTTAGTTGGTTTTTCTGGTTTCCTCAGGCAACCCATCCCACGTCCAATTTCCAGACGGGAAAAATGAGAATTTGTGTGTTTGTTATTGCATATGAAATAAGAAAAGTGTTTTTATTTCTTCTATGTCTATCTGAGGGTTGTATTAGAATCTTTGTGTTGTATTTCCAAGTTAGAATTTATTGCCTTAAGGATTTTAACTACTTATTATAATAATAGTAATAATTTGTTTACCTTCCAGCCTCCCTCCGTGTGTTGAAGTCAGAGAGAACATGTCGTATATGGGCAATCCTATTATCTAAGATTGCCAGGTCTGGTGGTAGCATTGGTACTTATCGTTAAGGATGAAAAATTCAGTTTTCAATAACTCATTTCAAACAAATTTTGACTCGGCTGCCAATTTAAAATTGTGTTCCATTCACTAAGTACCATTGAAGCTCAAATTAAATTAATGATGGAAGGTGGAATGATGGAACTGAAATTTGTCAAATGATTTTCACTTGACTTACTTAAAAAAAATTTCATCAGAATGAATTCAGAACTACCACATATCAAAGACTTTGTGATTTTAATAATTGTGTGAGATTTTACCTAGGTACAGATCATAGAAAAATCAAACAGAGTCATTAACAGCAGCATCAGCAGTGCACACGCCCAGTCTTAAAGCCATTAGTTGACCATGCGCTGCACCTGGTATCTGGATCAATGAACTACTACTTACACTTGCAGTACTGGTAGTCAACTTTGCCAGCATCCAGTGCACAAAAATATATCAACTATTGAATCTATCACTCAACTCAATTTAAAAATTAAGTTTATGACTTAAAGTTCTTAACGTATACACTAGTATATTTGGTAGGTAATTTATTTGATGAGTATAAAAATAGTTTTCTTTCGTTTTAAAGGATATTTTCTTTTTCCACCTCTTGTCCACTGGGCAGAACAAACTTTTCTTGTGACTCAATGTTAAGCATCAATTCTGCTTTTGCCATCTCTCTGAAGGAGAAAATATTTTCTTACAAGTTACTTCATGCAGATAGTATATAAAAAGTATTCAAATTATTTTACATGCACGAATGACAAGAATTGCTTTAGGGAAAGATAGAAATCTTAGAGATGTGCTGGTAATAAGTCACCTTCCTACTATTGGAGCACACATTGGCACAAAAGGTTACAACTGTAACTGTGGCAATACTTGTTCAATGTGATTGAAATAGCATTTCTTTCCCTCTTGGGGAATTTAAAATAAAAGACGATTTCACTTGCACAATTTGCAATGTGATAAATACAATTCTTTGCATAAAGTGAAATAAAATTTATGTAGGTGAGACAGGTCATTGTCTGAGGGATCGGTTTAGAAAACACCTTTACAATATAAATAAACAAGCTCTATGTCTTGTCTCTAAAAACTTCAAAAGTGCTAATAATGACAGGATTTTAAATATTGTAATTACTGGAATTTTATATGCGAGCAATACCCTCAGATGAAAATGGATTAACTCTCAAATATTCTTGTTTTTTTTTCCCCTTTTTTCCAACCTGATTTAGGTAGTTACAAGAATTAATTTTTTTAAAGTAATAAAACCACAAATAATGGCTAAAAAATGACTAAAAACGTGGGGCGGGCGCTTATGGGGTTTTACATATGCAGTTCACTCATTCTCTCACTTATACATCTCTCTTTTGCCTTCTAAATTATAAATCTTTATTTTTATACCTAACACCCGCCCAATGTTTTTAGTCATATTAAATCAAAATACTTGAACTTATAAGTTTTAAATTATTTTCTTCTTTATAGTCCACTTATAAAAACATGGTTTTTAAAAATCTCTTTTTACCTCTATTTATATGTTTATCAACGAGCTTTACATTTATTGTTGCTTTGTGTACCTTGTAATTTACACAAGAAGTAATTTTAGAAGCTTACGTATCAATTTTCTCTTTTTCCAACAATGCCTTGGATTCTTTCTCAACTTCCATCTCCTGGAATAATGAAATACAATTTTTAAAACAAGATGACAGTGAGATTAATCATAATCAGTAAAAGTACATTGGGAAACTATGTTTAAACATTTCATATTAAAATATAAAATGCAATAAGATCCCATGAAAGTAAAAGTTTGATCTATGCAAAAGTTTTTTTTTAAATGTATTTATAGCATTCATCGTGTTTATCACTCAACAAGAATTTATTGAGTATTAAGTAAACATAATCCTTAAATGAATAATATGAAAATAATTCACAGATGCCCTATTTATTTCATGGTTTCCTTTAAAGGAAGAATATTCAAATTTCAGCATAAAATAAAACATAATAGTAACCTGTTCATCTTCTTCCATTTCAGATGATTCAGAGCCACTTCCACTGTCATCTCCATCACTGTCAAATAACACCTGAAAATAGAAACATACTTATACTGCTCATGATCGACTAACAGATACATTCATAAAATTACATAAACTGACTGAAGATGCAGGTGTCTCACATGACAAGGTCACAATGGAATGACAGATACATTCATAACATGACATAAACTGAGTGTGGACCCAAGTGTTTGTTTTTAAAAGTCTCACATGACAATGTCATAATGGAATGACAGATACATTCATAACATTACATAAACTGAGTGTGGATGCAATTGACTGTCATTAAAAGTCTCACTTGATAAAGTCATTACATTTACATACTTGTATCAAGGGTATGAGATTAACGGTTGCCAAATGTTTATGAAATGTGTTCACTGTGTGAGATTGTCATAGGTTGATGAGACTATAGTGAGAGAGTGCTTTGTTTTGAGAGAGGGACGAAGTCGGCCTGAAGTGTTAAATATTCTTTTATGCTGGATATTAAACATACTACTGTTGTGACTCTATTATTAATTATTTATATTGTATTGAAGTTAAAGAGAGTTTGCATACACATATATATAACTGCAGTGGTTATTTGCATGTCAGCACAAAGTGACAGTGTGTGATACAGTGGACATAGGGCACACTCACAACCACGACACTAAACAACTAGCTCTACATACCTTTGCTTTCTTGGCACCATGTTGGCCAGCATTACTTGTAGGATTTACTGAAAAAAACAACAAATATTTGAAATGTTGAAACCTTTATTATCTAAAGCATTTTGAAATTGTTATCATACATATTTACAACATTCTTTGAATAAGTACAGATGTTATGCACTACATCAGGGGTTGGCAAACTTGTTTGCCTGATAACACAATATACAAAAAATGTATGATGACGTTACCCCAAAGGTGAGGATTCTAGCGGATTTTATAAACCGCCAATGAATCTGCATTACCCCCAAGAGTTCCGTTTTTACCACAAATGGGGTAATATACCCCTGTTCGCTGAGCCCTGCCCTAAACCAACATAGTTTATAAGGTAATTGTATACCAATACCCGGTGCTGGCAGTTTCAAAGTATGTACCTCTTGCAGCACAACTTTCAAGCAGAAATACAGAAATATAATTTACCTTTACGTTTCTTTCCAGTTTTTGCTGGTGCATCTTTTTTCAGCTGTCTCTTTTTAAGTCTTTGAATAGATAAAAAAATTAAATGAGCACATGAGCTTTAATATCAAAGTATCAATAACTAAAAGGTCATATATTAAATGTGAATAAGATTCCCTAGTAGAATTGCAAACTTTTGAATGTTAATTCATTGACCTTATGTGATATATAGCACGACTTATATTTATATATTCAGACCTGCCAAAACGCCACGGAAAAAAATCTGTAGGGACTTTCGCGCACTGTGACAAATTTTAATGCTCAGAAAATCAGAATTTTTAGGGGTTTGTCAGAAGTTTGGGGAATGAGGGGTAAAAAATCTGTATAATTCTGACAAAATCAAAATGGTCGGCAGGTCGGTATATTAATGTTGATATTTCACATCAAATCAAATTAAGGATTAAATATTATTATTTTTTTTAGTCACTGCATCTCACAACTAATCGGGTTTAGTCTGTGGTTTGTGCTCTTAAGTTATTAATAAACTATTTTCATACCGCTCTTTCTGTCTATGACTGAGCTTCTTTTTGACATCGTCGGAATCTGAAAAAATATAAAAATACCAATGATAAAATTTATTTTTGGATTTCTAAGCAGATCTCATAACACTTCTTTTAGGTTTTTTTTCTATGTTAAGGAACTAGGTAATAATTTTAGCAGTTGGTAATATTAATTAGTGATGGGACGATTAATCGGAATCGTATCGGAATATTGGGATTTTTCCAAAGTATCGGGAATCGGTATCGGGGCTGAAAAATTCAGACCCGATTCCGATTCCAAAACGATTCTTTGCTGATATGAAAAAGAAAGCCGATCAACAAGAAACAAGCAATTCAAATGCTACAACCACAAAAACAAAGAGTCAATTTTCAGCAGCAAGTATTAAAATTAGAACAGAAATATTAAGGTATCTATCTAATAAGGTTGTTAAGACTGCTAGTTTTTGAGGACCTTCCAAGTTTGGCTCTCCTCTCAGAAAGTATTTATGTGCTCCGCCTTCTTCAGTAGAGAGTGAGAGAATTTTTAGGGTTCACCAACAAAACTGCCCCGACAAATGGGCTCCGACATAACGGCCCCGGACTAATAGTAAAAAATTTGGCCCCGACAAATGGGCTCCGACATAACAGCCCCGGACTAATAGTAAAAAATACAATCAAATATTATATTCAATTTTTACTCACCGATTCAGTGTCAGGTTTAGCTCACAAGGAACAATAATAATGACATCACAAGAATGAATTTGATAGCCTTTACTTGATATGGTACCAAGTCACGGTTGTTTGTTGACAAGAAATAATATAATAACATCACAATAAATAATTTTACAATTTTATCACTTTTTTTAAATTAAGTAAAATCTTTGTTTAAAAATGTAAATAATTTGTCTGGGGTCGTTTTGACCAGGGCCGTTATGTCGGGGCTGTTTTGACGGGTCACCAAGTTTTAGTGTAGGTGGCAATATATATATATACTCGCCAAAGAGAAACCGTTTAGAACCAACAATTGGAGAGATTCTTATGTTTTTGCACTATAATTTGTGAGTACATGTACTTCAATTTCACTATGATTAAATGCAAATTCTTACCATCAACTGAATTAAGTTTTTCTGATAAAAATGGAATTATTTATATTTTTTTAAACTCAATACTACATCTTTGTATTATAATGGAATTATTGATAGATGTGTTTATATAAAACCTTTCAAATGCATTGTTATCTAGCTTATTTAACTTATTATAAAGCTTCAATAGCTAGTTAATAAACTTTTCTAATCAATTCTCAACTTTCATATATATTAAATATGTTAATACCTGGGCACAATAATACATATATGTAACAACTGCCAGGAATCGGAATCGTATGGGGAATCGGGATAATTGAGTAAAATCGAAATCGTTAAAAATTTTGGTATCGTCCCATCACTAATATTAATAGATAAATATCTAAATAAAAAGTTGATTTATTATTTTTTACACTTTTTAATTTGAAATAAGCTAAATTCTAAAACAGGGGTATCCAAAAACCAGCCTTCAAGCCTAATCCAGCCAGTGTTTAAAGTTAAACTGGCCTGCAGCCTTTTCTAAAATAATTAATTGACTCCTGGATTTTGTTTTGTAATGGTGACAATAGTGACATTATATTTATGAGAAAAAGTTGAAATTATGTCCTGTTTTGAGTGAAAAAATACCATGATGTCAAATAAAGACAAAAATTGATGACTTTTTATTGTTTACTAACGTGGATATTGATTACAAAAAGCTGATACTAGTTAT
The DNA here is from genome assembly GCA_944989445.1 of Ampullaceana balthica. Classification (NCBI taxonomy): domain Eukaryota; kingdom Metazoa; phylum Mollusca; class Gastropoda; family Lymnaeidae; genus Ampullaceana; species Ampullaceana balthica. Next base: position 475,466 of record CALYLW010000379.1, on the reverse strand, counting down.
TTTAACAGAAAGGTTTGTTGTGATTATATTGTTTAAGCATACAGCCTGAGTGACTGAGTTTGCTTGTCTAGTGAGGTGAACTTGGAGTGGTGTGTTGATTTGCAGTATTGATTCACACTTGTACTATTACAGTTATGTGCTGTTATTTACGAAAATCAATGATGTAATACTGTTTATTATTGCCAACTCAACAAAGGTTATGAATGTAGCATCTGTGCACTTAAAATTTTAAGACAGTACAAGTTTAGCATGTTTTTGGTTTATTAACTTTATATTTCAGCACATTTTAATCATTGTTGGGTAGCCTACAACAGCCTACTTGGTATAGTATTATAAATTAAATAACTTCTTTATTCTATAACTTGACCATTGCCGTTAGGATTAGGCTATTCAGCCACTTTTAGTAATTTCTAAATTCTAATGATGGAATAAAATATTTATTAAGTATAAACTTTATAATAAAGTATAAAGTCTCGCAAATAAAAAAAAACAACAAATAGTCTGTAACTCAGTCTCAGTGTACAATTTATGTCATTTTTTGTTTTTTATCTTTAACTTTATCCAGGCCCTTCAGCATTCATGTTTTTCCTTCAAACTTCATGGCATGCCCCTCTTTAATTTTAATCTATCGGCGCCAATACTATCGGTCTGAGTCTGATTCAACAGTTAAGTATCAGTAAGTATGAATCATAGAAAGATATTATAGGCTAAACCTCTTAAAATTTCTATGACTGATATAACTAGAAGAATCACTAGACTTAGACTATAACCTTTAAATTACTGTAATTTACAGTAAAGTAAAGTAAACATTTTGAGTGACTGTGCAGGCTGTGGTCAGGAATTTCAAACATCAACCACAAAGCATTTTCATTTGCTCACTATCACTATCTGAAATATCTTATCTTATCTGTTTAAAGACGCTCCTTCTATAAAATCTATAAAGAAGATTATTGCGCCCTACGCTTATCTATAGTCTATGGTTTGTGTTTAGTCCTGCATTTTTATTAGAGATTTAAATGTTGATAAAGTGTTGGTTTTCCTGGATTCTTCAGGCAACCCATTCCACACCCGAATTCCGGACGGGAAGAAGGAAAACTTGTATGTGTTTGTTCTTGTATACGGAATAAGAAAGGTGTTTTTATGCCTTATGTCTATTTGAGGGTTGTATTAAGTTATCTTTGTGTTGTACTTCTAAATTAGAATTAATTGCTTTATGTATGATTACTACTTTGCTCTTGGTTCTTCTATCCTCTAGTGTTTCTAGTGTATCTGATCTCAATCTCTCTCTAACTCTATGAATCTATGACTTCTAAGTCTACTCATACTCATAGTATGAGTATGAGTACTATGACACCAAAAATTCAGTGGCTAGGGCTAGGCCTATCTCCAAAAATGAGTAGTCACACTAGATCACATTCTCAATACAATACATTATAATTTATACGTTTAAGTTTAAGACTATCACTATCAATTCATTTATCATTATTTATCATCCATCTCATTCATGATTTAGTTCAGTTTCAGACTCGAGACGATTGTCAGAATAGTCAGATCATTCAATTCAATGATTGTCACAATATGTGAAGGGTTTACCTTCAAATTTAGTTCCACTGAACGAAGGTGGCTTTTGTTTCTTTGTTTTCCGTCCGGGGCCAGACTTCGGCTTTTCATCTAATGGATCTCTTTTACGACCCATCTTAAATTGTCAATGATGTGTTAATTGTGTTGATGCAGATTAACACGAGGACACAACTTCGTAAAACACTCTGTTGAAAAGCTAAAAATAGCTGAACCCTGACAAGTGGCCAGTTAGGGTGGGAAAATATTTTGTAAAAATTATTTAACAAAATTTAAAAGATTAAATTAAATCCAAAATAAATAAAAGTAAAATATTCAATTCATTCGGCCCGATTTAACAGATTATAATTTAGATCTTAAATGAAGTCATTTCCAGACTTTTAAACTCTGATTGGTAACAGTGATCCTGGAAAAATGACCGGCTCAGTTAATTTTTAAGACCGTCTTTCATATTCATTAAAATACACCACAAAAGATTTTTCACTATAAATCCTTTATGTACGAGACGTAACTAAAAGAATGTATCTTATAATATACAGCGCAAGACCATCCAAAAATACAAAACTGCAGTTGTGTCGTAAAACATGTTTAATATAATGCGCACCGATCAGGAATATGTTTATAAAAGTGTTGTCAATAAAATACGCACCTTATTGCGCGACAGAAAGGTTGTTCAATATAATACGCAACGCGACACTCTATCTAAAAAAATAACATGTTACATATGAATAAATAAAATAATCTAAAAATGCAATAATTTAATTACAGTACATACGTTCGATCTGAAATTTTGATGCATAGTTTTTATCATCGCAACAAAACTGCCTGCTAAATTTCAGCTCGCTAGCTTACGAGGAAGTGGGTTAAAATCGATCAAAAGTTTTGCCGACCGCCAAGCAATCAAGGGTTCAACCAGACACCACGAATTAATATTTATTTCAAGGTGGGTGGCTTAATTTCAATTACCTTTATTTGTTTATAGAATGTTGATATAACTAAATTACAAATTATTTTATGACACAATGAAATGAATATTTTTTGCGTTTTTCTTCTTCCTTTTTTAGGAAATAAAGAAAATCTGGGTGAAAATAAATTTTGTTAAAATAGTTTCTTCAAATTTTATCAGTTCATAATTTTCGTATTTATTGTTGAAATATTTTAATTAAAAATGTAGCCTATATAATTTTGTAAAACTAAGAAGTTTATACAAAATAAACATTTGACTGGAATACGTTTAAAAAGAAATTTTCATTTCAAAGCTTTACATTTATCGCTTTAGTCCCACAAATAGTTTGTGCATTTGTAACTTATTTGAAAGTTTTATGGCAGTTCAATTCTTTATATCAGTGATGGCGAACCTATGGCACGCGTGCCACAGTCGGCACGCAGAGCCTCATCAGCCGGCACGCGACTAAAAAATTACATCCTTAAAATCAAACCAGCTAAACCAAACCCACATATTCGGGTTTCATTAGGGTGTTCGCACTTTAGCTATAAATAAGTGTGTTTTGGTTGAATTTTGGGCACGCGGCCCCAAAAAGGTTCGCCATCAGTGCCATCACTGCTTTATATCTACTTAAAATAATATGTTCTATAGAAACAGTAATAAATTATAAATGTTTAGGTCAAACGTAATAAATTTAGTCTCAAAATATAATAATTTATACATACAAAAACTAAAAACATTTTTTCAGGGTTTTTAGGAATTATATTTTATTCTGTACGAGCAACAAAGCCCGTCCAAGGACGTTCCGCCACCGTTCGGTGGCATGTTGTAACTCCCCTCCACAGCCGTCTCGACCGGCATTACATGTGCATCGCGTCAAAAATACTATTCATTATAGTTAAAATAAATCATCATCATTTGTCCTTTGAGTTCCTTGTGGAACATAGGGCCTCTGTCTAGGCTCGCCACTCTACACGGTCCCTTGCCAGTTGCTTCAGTTCTTCCCAGCTCTTCCCAGTCCTTCCAGCCTCGTCCAACATGCTCCGTCTCCATGTAGCCTACGCTTGGGTCTTCCTCGTTGTCGCTTGCCCTGGGGGTTCCAATCTAAGGCCTGCCTAGCCCTGCTGTTATCTTTCCTGAGGGTGTGTCCAATCCATCTCCACTTTCTTTGCATGATTTGTTGTTCTACTGTTCTTTGTCCACACCTCTCCCACAGCTTGGAGTTTTCGACCTTATCGAACCATTTTATTTTCAGAATATTTCTGAGGCATCTGTTAACAAAGGTCTGGAGTCTATTTTTTGTTGTCTCTGTCGTCCGCCATGTTTCGGATCCATAAAGTAGGACCGTTTTAACATTGGTGTTAAAGATCCTTACTTTTGTTTTGACAGAGATGTGTGTAGATCTCCAGACCTGTTTCAGATTGGCAAAAGCCTGTCGCGCCAAATTTATTCTTCGTTCGATGTCCTCATCTGTTCCCCCTGCTACACTGACCACACTCCCAAGGTATACAAAGTTGTTAACTTGATCCAGTTTGCGGTTTTCTACTTGGATGACTCCATCTTGTAGGCAGTTTATTTTCAAAAATTTTGTTTTTTGAATGTTTATCTTGACTCCTACTCTTTTCCCAGTCTCGCTCAAGGCTGTGACTTTGTCTTGCATGTCTTGGAGTCTGTGGGACAGAATGGCCAAGTCATCCGCAAACTCCAAATCTTCTAGTTTTTGCAATAGGTTCCACTGGATTCCTTTTCCTGAGCTTGCATAAGCTTCTTTTGTGACCCAGTCTAACACAAGAAGGAACAGAAGTGGTGAAAGGGGGCATCCTTGTTTGACTCCAGTTGTGATATGGAATTCATCTGTTAGTCTACCATCATGTACTACTTGGCAGGTGAAGTTTTCGTACAGATTTCGGATGTTAGTTATTTTATTTGGTATTCCATAGTGCCTTATTATTGACCATATAGTTTCTCTATTTATGCTATCAAAGGCCTTTTCAAAGTCCACAAATGTGGCATAGAGTGGAGATTGCCATTCAATAGATTGGTCTATAATTATCCGGAGTGTTGCTATTTGGTCAATGCACGATCTTCCTTTTCTGAACCCAGCTTGTTCTTCTCTCAGGAGATCATCGCAGGCATCTTTTATTCTGTCTAGTATCGTTCTGCTAAAGACCTTGCTTGGTACTGATAGTAGAGTAATTCCTCGCCAGTTAATTCCCCCCCCCAAAAAAAAACTCGTAATAAAAAAACCCCCGTAAAAAACAAGTTTTTGACTATAAATCCTTTATGTACGAGAAGTAACTAAAAGATTGTTCTTTATAATACGCAGCGCAAGACCATCCAAAAATACAAAATTGCTGTTGTGTCGTAAAACATGTTTAATATAATGCGCACCGATCAGGAATATGTTTATAAAAAGTGTTTTCAATAAAATACGCACCTAATTGCGCGACAGAAAGGTTGTTCAATATAATGCGCACCCTTACACTCTACCTCAAAAAATAACATGATACATAGGAATAAATAAAATAATCTAAAAAATCAATAATTCAATTACGGTACATGTGATTGATCTGAAATTTTGAAACATAGTTTTTATCATCGCCACCAAACTGCTTGCTAAATTTCAGCTCGCTAGCTTACGAGGAAGTGGGTTAAAAATCGATCCAAAGTTTTGGCGATCGACAAGCAATCAAGCAACCAGACACCACGAGTTAATATAAAGGATTTAAAAATAGAGCTTTTTGCTATAAATCCCTACGCGCATAACTCAAAATAAAGTATTGGAAGAAATACAGAACAAAAAATAACTCGTTTTTAACGTCCGCGTAAAAGTTTTCAATACGATTGGCAGAAACTTGCCTTTTATTATATAGGATAATTTATAATTATCCTATATAATAAAAGGCAAGTGTCTGTCCTTTCTGTCCGGTCATCTATAGCGATTGGTCCCTCAAACACACATGACTCCTACAGGCAATCATATTGAACACTTTTACGCAGACGTTCAAAACGAGTTATTTTTGGTGCAGTATTTCTTCCAAGACTTTATTTTGAGTTATGCGCGTTGTGATCTATAGTCAAAAGCACTGTTTTTACGAGTTATTTATTTTAACTATAGTGAATAGTATTTTTTGACGTGATGCACATGTAATGCCGGTCAAGGGGCTGTTGGAGGGGAGTCACAACATGCCACCGAACGGTGGCGGAACGTTCTTGGACGGGCTTTGCTGCTCGTACAAACGTAAAGTAAAATAAGAGCAAAGTAATTTCTTTAATACAGCTGATCATATTTAAATTATTTTCATGGACTATCTATCGTGAACTAATTAAATAAAAGGCGATACGTCCACCGGAATAATAACCTGCATCTATCGGTCCGGTCGCTGGACTGCCTGGACATGTAGAAACATTGATTTTCTAAAATATTTTTAAAAGTATTTTTTTTAAAAATCACTTTCAATTCAGAAATGCACTTAATCGTTAATTTTTAGGCTTCCCTCTTTGATAACTTATTATTTTAAAATTTTCAAAGCCATTGGGAAATAAATAAAATATTTTTTTAAATATATGATGACAATGTGAACTATAGTGTCTATAGTTCAACGACAGTTTAAACATAGAAAACTATAACTATAGTATAGTCAATGTCTGTGAGTCAATAACTGAAATGTGCTCAAAAATTGCTTTCATTTTCGCATCAATTTTAAAAAGTTTAAAATTTTGGAAATACTTTTTTAAATTTTGCCTTTAAAAATTATGTGATAGTAACTTTTAAAAAATATTTATATGAGATTTATTTTTCGTGTACAAAGTTTTTTAATAATGAACCCAATGGTTTATAAAGAAACCGAATTTCCGGTTATCTCATTAAAGGGACGAGGATTACCTGGTCCTGATCGACTTTACTTTATCAAACTATTAATATTTAATATTTCAAGCTTTAGCACGGTATTGTTAATTTTGTATTAAGAGAATCTAAGTCTGGAGAAGCACTTTTTAAATTTGCACAAAATATTGCCAAAAAATTATTAAGAAATGTACCTGTATTGTTATTATAAGTTGAACAATAACAATTATTGGCCGTAAATTGTAAAATATTTTAAGTTTAAGTAATTTAAGGACCTAAGGAAGACTCAAGACGACGTCGACTAAGATAAGTCTTAGACTATGACAAAGACCTAGAAGTGTGGTGAAAAATTAAAATTCAACAAATAACATGGTTGAATAATTCTGAATAGAGCTAATATTAACACCAAATTTATATTTGTTGCCTTTGATTTTGATTTTTGATGGTTTGAAAGGGTAATCCTGCAGTTTCTACACTACACATATTCATATATTAATATTAAATAATTTCACAGCGAAATTTAATTTTCTCTTGAGAACTTACGTTTTTAATTTAATTAATGCATTAATATATTATATATTTTAGCTATTAAAACAATTACTTGTAAGTTTTATTAATTTCTAAGGCAAGGCTTTTTTCAGCCCTTAAATTTAAAGCTACATAATGTAGCTTTAAATTTAATGGCTGAAAAAAGCCTTACATAATTTATAATCGGAGTGGGATACATCCATTTTGTTTATTAAGTAGTACTCTACTTGCCGAGTTGTCACAGTAAGATGCCAAATGGAAATTTCTCACTTACAAACAAACAAAATAATAATCAAACATCTAGTAACGCAATAAAAAATGAAATTGTCTTTAAAATACTTATTAATTTATCTTCTAAGAACATTAAAATAGATGAAAAATACTTTTTAAAAAACATTTACAGTCAGTAAATTTAATTTAGCATATGTCGAGCCAGGTAAAAAAACATCTGGCTAGGTAAACAAAATGGACGTATCGTGACCAGATTGTGTATTATATAGAGCCAAAAAAATGCCTTAGAAATTAAAAAGACTTAAAAATTAGCACTATAATAGCTGAAATACAACATATAATAATGCATTTAATAAATTAAAAATGTAAGTTCTCACAAAAAAAAATAATTTCGCTTTGAAATAATATATGTGTAGAAACTGCAGGATTACCGTTTGAAAGTTATGATTTTTAAAGTGTAATTCTTATTCAGTGGCTCAGTTTAGCAAAATCCCCTATGCCTATAGCCTATGTAGCCAATGTAGGTACTTAATTATAACAAGAGAGACCACTTCATTTTGTGTATCAGAAATTAAAATCGGTACAGGAGAAACTGAGTTATTAATTTTTGGACCTTTGTACTTATTTATGTCTAAAATGTTTTAAAAGGACTATTTTGACTTTTTGTCATAAAATTGTGATATTTTTGTCTATGACACAAGTCAAATTTAGTAGACTCTTGGGCAATCCTAACAACGGTCCCAAAATCAAACATTACTATTTTGTATTTGGCCTAAGATTTTCAGCTGAAATACACAACAGTAAAATGTAAAATAATTATTTCACAACAAAAAGTTAGTTTAATTACGAAACCTTGTTTATTACACCAGAGGCCTTCTATGGTCTCTGTGTTTTTGAATCGGATCAACGAAGTTTTCTTCATGCACCACAACTTCATGCATGAACACACCATTATTCATTGTGGCAACATTGACGTAGCCTCGCCAAGCATCAGTGATTACGCATTTAATTGTGTTAATTACGTATTTATTTTCAAATTACAAAATGTCGTCATAACGAAGAATAGATAATAGCCAAGAAATGCTAAACAAGTTATAAATAATATGATTCTGGGCATGTTTGATTTTGGGACCGCCATTGACCGACTCTTGACCTACATTTCCATCATAAATTTTTTATTTTCATCATCTTGTCAGTTATAGACGTGTCTTCAATACAGAAGACCGTTATGTCATACGCTTCTCATTCATTTGACCCTAGTTGTAGAAATAAAGTGTTCTATTTAGGCCACCTTTGAATTAAATTTTTTTGAAGAAATTAAAGGAATGGCTTTTTTCATATTAAATATAGGCATGCACCACAAACTGATCTACAGTATATGTGTGGCTATTTTCATTGAGCTTGGATGTGTCTGTCATATCGTTATTTCCCCCACCTCCCTCCCCCCCAAAAAAAAATTAAAAAAAATGTAACAATGTAAAAAAACTTAGAATCCTGAAGAGGTGATCACACCCCCTTTTAAATGGTGGAATTCCCCATTTCCATTGCTTATAAAATATTCAATTATTATGCCTATTAACATATTTGATAATTAGGCTTTTAAACTGATCTTATATTGAATTACATGTAATTGAATAATATACTAACCCTATAAGTTTAAACCCTACAGACATGATATTATGAAGTAACAAAATGTACAGTGTGCAGACTAGTTGTCATTGGCAGCCATTCATCCTTCAACCTCATTATGACTCCACTATTCTTGCTATGTCCTCACAGTTTCATTCATAATAGGTGGCTGTGTTCAAAAGTCATTTGATTATTGGTCAAAAAAAGCTTAAATTGATTGAGTCAAATTTGAAGGCCCAAAATTAGATACTACTTTATTTATTATTTAACTAGTAAGACTCTTGCCTTGACTTTATATAGGTCATGTTGGATGATGTGAACTTGAACTTGTAAAATGAACAGAAACTCCGTTTATATAACTCATTTTAATGTTCATACTTCATACTTATATAAATCATAAAATCATTACAAATAAATGATATTTTTAAAAGTTACATTATTACAGTCAAACCCACTTATCTCAACCTCGGTTAACGCGCCAACCCTATTAAGTCGACGTTTTAGAAGTATAACCGCCAAATTCTCTCTTTGTCTTAGCATTTTCTCATCGGTTATGTCGATTCTTTTATGTCGCCGAACCCTAACATCTCAAGCACAAAAGAGGGCCAAATTTGCCATTTAACGTTGGTTATCTCAATCCCCATGACCAATCGCCAGCTTTTGATTAATTATCGATGTCACTTCACCATCTCACTACCATATTTTCGCGTATATAAGACGCATCTATAAATAATATAAAAATTAGGGGTCTACCGATATGCCTTTTTGCCGATATTGCCGATACCGATATTACCGATATTTTTTTTGCCGATATGAGTATTTGTTAGGACAAAAACCAGCGGTCATATTTGATGACGTCATTCTTAAATTTATCACTCGTAATTATTAGGGCTGCGGAAATTATCGATTAATCTCTCGATTAATCGTTAAAATTTTTATCGATTAAATATCGATTAAAATAATTTTAATCGATAAAAATTCGATTAAAATTTAAGAAAATATTTATAATATTTTTTTTAAAGTTTTAGTAATAAATAATAAATTATTAATAATTAATAATAATTTATATATATTTTTTTACGTACAAACATCTCCCGCGTAATATTAAATTTTTTAAAATTCATTTATGTTGACCGGCAGAAGTCAACTAAAAAATGTCTGACAGCCAGAGCCGTCTTCACACCATTTTGGGCCCCCGGGCAAAGAAATAGTGTTGGGCCCTTCCCCCGCAGGAATAAAAAATGAATATATATATAATATATAAATAAACATATTCCCATGGGGCCCATATGCTCGTGGGCCCCCGGGCAAATGCCCAACGGGCCTATGCGTTAAGACGGCCCTGCTGACAGCATCAGCGCAGTTAAATTTAAACATATAACTAGAACTAGAAAGTTGAGCAAATATGTTGTTTTTAAGCTAACTGCGGTTGGCAAAGTCGAAGGTGGTGAAAACGTTTACTGTGTTCACTGCCATAAACAATTCTCTTTTAAAGGATCAAATACATCGCTGACGTACCACCTTCAGCACAAATCAAGTATCAACACATTGTCATGAAATTTAGTTCAAAATATTCTTAATGTTCAATGTCCGTGAGAAATGTTCAGTTTAATGACGTCATAAATTTCTATTTTTGATTTTAATCGAAATTATCGATTAATTAATCGATAATTTTTCAAAAGTTAACGATTAAAATTAAATTAATCGATAACAGCCCTAGTAATTATTTATCTTTAATATTAGGGGACTACCGATATAAGCATTTTTGCCGATATTACCGATATTTTTTTCCGATATGAGTGCCCATAGGGTATTTGTTAGGACAAAAACCAGCGGTCATATTTGATGACATCATTCTTAAATTTATCACTCCTAATTATTTATCTTTAATATTAGGGGACTACCGATACGGATTTTCGCCGATATTACCGATATTTTTTTTTCCGATATGAATATTTGTTAGGACAAAAACCAGCGGTCTTATTTGATGAAATCGATCATTCTTAAATTCATCACTCCTAATTATATATATTTCATATTAGGGGTCTATCGATAAGTATTTTTGCCGATATTACCGATATTTTTTTCCGATATGAGTGCCGATATGAGTATTTGTTAGGACAAAAATAACAGCGGTCATATTTGATGACGCCATTCTTAAATTTATCACTCGTAATTATTTATATTTTTTAATTAAGGGGTCTACGGATATCCAGTTTTGCCGAAATACCGATTTTTTTCCCAAAACGAAGTTTCCGATGTGTTTACAAGTTCCAGGTCATGACCTACATAGGACTCATAACAAAACGAACCGTCCTTTATAAAAATGTACAAGCATATTAGGTACTCCTTTTGAAACTTCAACCTTGACTCATAATTATTAATCCTAACCAATAGTTTAATGGCTTTTGCACACGTTCACCTTTTATGAATGAAACAATAAGAACAAAGTACAATAGTAATATAGTGAAAATGAGGCTGAAGCTTGAATGGTTGCCAATGACAACACGTCTTCACACGGTACATTTTGTTATTCCATACGAAACGAAATGTTTTAGACATCTGCGATTCTGCGTGCATCTTTGCCATTAGAGCAATTACGTGAACATAATGTTTACATGTTATATTATACATTTATTAGAGAAATTACGGTATACTTGGCATCGGCACTATTTACACAGTATTTCTGAGTATACGAAAATCGGCCGATACCGAAACAATATCAAAGCACATGGCACACTGTATCGTGGCTGCACATATTAATACTAGGACTCTTTTGACTATTTCCATACCGGTATCGGAGTCGATATATTAATTTGTCGAGATATTGTAAATCTAAATGAGTATTTTTGTTATCGTTTTTTTGGGGGTCAAAATGTCACTTATTATGAAATATCGGTGACGTCAATATCGGGACCTTTACATGCTACCGATACCGATATCCAGATATCGGTGCCGATATATCGGCCAGCCGATATATCGGTAGACCCCTAAAATAAAAATACACGTCACCACTGTAAGTGGAGTTCGCTAGTGAACGATTAATAATTTAAAAATGTATTCGCTTAGTTACAGAAGCATAGTACCAGAAGTAACACAGCGCTGAGAGCTGAACGCAAGCGGGCTGTGACGTCACCAGCAGTCCTTGTGAGGCGAAAATTTGACGCCTTCCCTTGGTTCTAAAAAATTTAAGGGAAAATACGGACTGGACAGTAAAACTGGCTTTTCTTTAAGGTTGTTAAAACCGGTCCTCAGATCAGGACCAGTCCCGTTTAATCAGGACCGGTTAACCGCAACTTCAGTAAGCCCGTATTAGCTTATTACCCGGAGTTCGTTTTTGTTGTGTTACGGTTAAGATGCAGGGCAGCATATGAGACTAACGCGAGCGACTTCAAATCGCTTTCTCCATATTGCGGTATATAAATAATATACACGTCATCACTATTAGTTTAGTTCACCTACGGTTAAGGAATGATTTTTTAAAATTTTAATTTGCTTACTTGTTGAGGCACTGTACGAGAGCTAACACACAGTGCGCGTTTGATGTGAACAACATGTATGTACATTTTTATAGCATGCCAATCGCTTCATCAAACAAATAACGGCAACGCGGTTGTGTAAAACAATCCTCCAAGAACATGTGCATGTACATTCTTATTTATTAACGCACATCATGTAAACAGTAAATAAAAAAATTTCAAGCACATGATAATTTTTAGCCGCCATATTGGTTTTCGTTTATCTCCATCATCGGTTATCTTGACGCTTTTTGGCAAACCCCTAGGCAGTCGACATAACCGGGTTCAACTGTACATTAATTTAAATAATATTTATTTATAACATTACACCTGAAAATAAAATCATGTCACATCGAGAGCTTTGATGCATTTAGTGAACAGCTGCATTGAGGTCACAAATTATATATGTGTGTGTATATATATATATACTAGTGGTTTTAGGGCGCCTACGGCCCCCACTTTTTTTAAATAAAAGCCCAAGTAACTTATCTGTGTTTGATAAATACGAAATATTAAACTTCCTGAAATATACACAAAGTATTTTATAATTATAAATCCTCAAATCCTCTATTTACATCGCTCTCTTTTCCAAAATTAAAATATAAGCTAAAACTATGACGTCATAATATTTTTAAAAAAATCTTTTAGAATTTTTAGAATTTTGCATACCTCCTTATGCGCGCCTTGTACTTGTATATATATTTAAATATAAGCTAAATAAATGACGTCATAGCGCTACGGATCCATACTCCAAACTGTGACTTGGGCTATTATATTGTTTATATCTATATTAAGGCTGCGGAAATTAACTATTAATTTCTCGATTAATCGTTAACAAATTTTAATGATTAAATTAATTTTTAACGATTAATCACTTACAAATTATTGGAAGTCAAAAAGTAAAAAATAAATAATAAAAAATAGCGGCCGATAAATAATAAATTTCCTGACGATTACACAACATTTTGGTTTTAAACTATTGATTGCCGGAATGTTCAAAATGTTAATAAAGTTTGCCTACCATGGTTCTAACACTTCGCCTACTTATCTAACCAAATGAAAAGCGTATTAAGCTAATGGCAGTAATTGAGTCTGACTCAGAGACAGAAAATGACGACAACTCTTCTGATGAATTAGAAAATGGAGATGAAAGTTCCATTAACCCTCTACAATGGTGGAAACTTAATGAACACCGATATCCGATAATGTCATTCCTTGCCAAGACCGCTTTGTGCATACCAGTTACCTCAGTTCCATATGAATGATTGTTCAGCTCGGCTGGTTACATTGTCAATTAGACCCGCGCATCACTTGAACCAAATAATGTCAACACACTTGTCTTTTTGCGTAGTTGGTTAAAAGATGACATATAAAGGAGACATTCCAGTGTTATTTAGATTTTCATCAAGAATGTTTAATAAGTGTTACTTGTGACATAAATTTTAAGTTTTGGCTTTAATCGAAATTAACGATTAATTAATCGTTAATTTTTCAAAAGTTAATGATTAAATTTAAATTAATCGTTAACACTCCTAATATATATGTATATACATAAATATATATATATACACACATACATAATTTATACAAGGTTTCTTTTGTGATGACACGTTTAAGTTTATATCATCTTCCTTGACCTATGACCTATAAAAGATAGGCCAATGAGTCCTGGTAATGTAATATGATTAAACAACCCGTAAAAAACAAAGTTTTTGACTTTAAATCCCTTATATATGAGACATAACTAAAAGTATTGATTTTGTGCAATATAATATGCACCGTGCGACATTTACAGACTGAAACTGACTGAACTCCCCTTGATGTAAAACATGGGATGTGGTCATCGATGGCTGGAGTGAACTCCAGTGACACGTGAATGTAAACAATAGCAGACGGCTATATAGAGTTACTTTGAGATAAACTAAAAATGCATTAATTTAATTACGGTACATTCTATCGATCTGAAATTTTGACACAATGCATTGTTAGGTGACACGAGTCTATGTTCAAAATTTCAGCTCGATTGAATCACGGGAAGTGGGTCATTTTTTACTTTTGTTTTTCTGCCAAACTGACCGACCGCGAGCCCACGACAGGCAGAGAGACAAGACGGTGAAGCTAATTTAAAAATTAGGGATTTAAAAATGGGGTGGTGTCACTTCATCATTTGGTGTAATCCAAAGCCAAAAAGTGCAATATTGCTTCTATTGCTCTTGTTGTCTTTTGATTACACTGCAGCTAAGTTTTCATTTTATTTGTTTTTGTTTATTTGTACGTTGCCGAAACATTCGTTGTTGTGTGCCATCTTGTCAGGCCTATACATACCCTGTTTTAACAACATATATTTATTTATCTAAAAGCCTGATTGCAGCTTCACCCATATTTTGTTTAAATTTTTAAAGACGCAATAATCTTCTATATAGAAGGAGCGTCTGTAACAGATTAGATAAGATAAAGATATCGATATCTACTTATATCTCATAAATAATATGGGTACTGATTTGACATTCAACTTGCAATCGGTATACATTAATTGCATTGACCAATACATTTGATGTTTAAAAATATTGATTTAAAATGAATGATTTTAAGAAAGTATGATATCTTGAACAAATAAATTAAATGCAGTATGCAGTAAATATGAAGATACACTGGAAAAAAAAGGTGGGGGCGCTTGTTGTGAGATGGCAAAGCTCAAAGTGCTGGCTGGGGAATTCAATTATCTGAAGTTCAGTTATGACAATGTTCTGGGTTGGTCTTTTCTAAGATCAAAAGACATGACAAAGTCAAGAGTAGACATATTGCTGGAGTAAGCTTTAGAATTAGGGCTAATCCTTACACTAGATTTCACTTAGTCAATATAGGATTTTTTAATTTTTTTGTGTGTCCCATAACCTTTTGGTCGTAGGGGGTTCTAATGTTTCCATTAGAACTTTCTCAGGGCTTGTCAAGATCTTTGGTTCAACGTCAGGCTTTTCCCTCCTGGAGTTGAGGTAAAGACTGTAAACTCAACAGTGAAATATAATTTCTTGATTAAGAATTTTAATAAAATTCAATATCACTCCATGGATATTTATAGATGCAGCTGTGCCAAAAAAATGAATATGAACTTACACAATAGGACGATAATTGATTTCCAACACATTGGGGATTTAAGTGGTTCATCCCCCAACTTGCCTCAGGCTGTTGCATTTCATATCAGAGTCTTTGATAGTAACATTGAATATGGAAAAGATATAAGGGCATTTATTGCTGGGATTAAATGTTTACATTGTGAGTTTTTTTTCTGAATTAATTGCTTTTATTTGAATATTTCAGAGTAATTTTTAAATATTTATTCATTAAAATTGCAACCTAATTTAAACATAAAATTTCATATTTTGCACATGCTGAACAATTTAGCATACACACATTTTGCAGTAGTATGTGCAGTTTAATGATTAACATATAAATACTAGTTTGTGCTGTGGCGCCTGCGACGCCCCCATTTTTTAAGGGCGCCGTAGGCGCCCACCTTTTTCAAAAGCCCAACTAACTTGTCCTTGTATGATAAATACGTAATATTAAACTTTCTTAAATGTACACAAAGTATTTTATAATACGCTTTTTTTTTGGTCAAAAGCCCAAGTAACTTATCCTTGTATGAGTAACTTATCCTTGTATGATAAATACTGCGGCGCCCACTATTTTTTTGGTCAAAAGCCCAAGTAACTTATCCTTGTATGATAAATACGAAATATTCCTGAAAATTAAACAAAGCATTTATATAATAATTTTTACAGTGCTAATCACCACACGATTTTTAAACTAATTTTAGAAAGCAGCGCACCAAATTACTTCATGAAAAAATAACTATTTGAGTCAATCAGCACTGCTTACAAAGCAAAATTTAAAAAAAAGCAGAGTGATGTCCCTCAGCGTTAGGCATCAGCGATAATTGAGCGTAAATATATAATATATTATTTCATTTTAAATTTCATTCTAATGCTCTTAACTTATTAAATCTGATGCAAACTTCTATTTGAATATGAATCTTCTACTTACATGATGGCTTACTTGCCACTGTTTGTTTTTTATCTCTTCACATTCCTATCTCTCACTGTGATCCTAGATATTCAAGCACTGGTAATTAGGAGCAGCATTGTCAACTGCATATCGATAATTTTCATGGAAGGGCATGTAAATTAGCTTGTATATATCCCCACTCCCTGAGCTCTAACACTATAAAAAAAAAGCCTAGACATTTCTGTTACTAATGCTTGATGAAAAAAAATGTGTCATTATAGACATTAGCTGATGGATGAATCTAGACCAGTGGTGGCGAACCTTTTAGGGGCCGCATGCCCAAAATTCAACCAAAACCCACTTATTTATAGCAAAGTGCCAACACTCCAATGAAACCCAAAAATGGGGGTTTGGCTTAGGTGGTTTGATTAAGGAAGTAATATTTTTATCACATACTGGTTGATGTGGTTCTGCGTGCCGACTGTGGCCATAGGTTCACCATCACTGATCTAGACAAAACTTAGACACAAAGACATGATGTCCTCCTAGGATCCCATCAGGAAATAGGATTTTTACAAAAAGTTTTTTTGAATGTGTTATCTTTTAGACAAAATAATAAATAATGTGTTATTTAAGGGATGAATTTTAGTGCATGGACCCAAATGTTCATTGTAACTAAACCGCTGTAACAGTTTTCCTAATGCAATCTAGGGATACACAAGCTCTACATTCTGGTTCATTTATATAATTTGGTTAAAAACAAATTGGAAATACTAAAGATGCAAAATACTTAGGAGTCTTAATAAATGAGAAACTATCATGGAATCCCCATGTCAATGAAGTTTTAAAAAAATCAAACAAAACCTTAGGCTTTATAAAAAGAAACTTTAACAAATGTAATAGAGATATAAAACTAAAATGCTACCTCACTGTGGTGAGACCTGACAAGAATAACACCATTAGTTAAATCATTAAACCTTGAAACACTAGAGGATAGAAGAACCAAGAGCAAAGTAGTAATCATACATAAAGCAATTAATTCTAATTTAGAAATACAACACAAAGATAACTTAATACAACCCTCAGATAGACATAAGGATAAAAGCACCTTTCTTATTCCGTATGCAAGAACAAACACATACACATTTTCGTTCTTCCCGTCTGGAATTCGGGCGTGGAATGGGTTGCCTGAAGAAACCAGGAAAACCAACACTTTATCAATATTGAAATCTCTAATAAAAATGCAGGACTAAACACGAACCATAGATAAGCGTAGGATGCAATAATCTTCTGTATAGAAGGAGCGTCTGCAAACAGATAAGATAAAGAAATAGCCATTTTACTGACATGAAACATTTATGGCAGATGTCATAGATTAGCTGTTACATTTAATAGTTAGGTTTCTGTTTTGTTCATGTCTTTGTTTATTTATCCCCAGACATCAGTAAAGTTGGTGATGCAGTAACCATTAGGAGTTTCAGTGGTGGCTTTGTTCCTAGTGTGATGTCACAGTTGAGCTAGTGAAGAATGAGTGTAGATTCTAGGAGACAGTTTCGACACAGCGATTCTGCTTCAGAATCTGTAAGTAAGGTTAAAGTTTAAGAGATTGTAAATAATGTTATGTTTTCTTTCTATTTTCTTCAAACTTTACTTTCAAAATTAATTAAACAACAATAAAAAATTTCTTTAAATGATGAATGTAGCTTTTGGCTATACTGTCATTGTATGTTGTAGTTAGGATTATGGCTGTCAATATTGTTGAAAAAAGCTGCCCGGATACCCGTCCAAATTTTGAACGGGTACCCGGCACCCGGGTTACCCGTTTGAAACGCCTTAAAATTTTTGCCGTCATGCCCGCTATTAGCCTTTTACTTCTTTGTTTATTATGGGAAGGGAATGTAAATTTAGATTTAATGAATCAGCGATGTAAAAATGATGACATTGAAATACTACTATGTTTTTGTTTTAAAAGATTTTTGTTTCATGTTTCAAGAAAAAAAGGTGTATCAAAATACATTGTAGTTTGTCGGGACCGTGTTTTATTTCCGGTTGACAGTTATTTTTTTAAAGCTAGGGATGTGACGAAGTTCGAATTCGAATCCAACGACATTCGAACTTCGACATTTTTTGAGCCAATTCGAATCCGTCAGATTTTTAAAAAAAATTCCATCGGATTCGAATTTGAAAAATTACCATTTTCAGATCAAACACGGCCGTAAAAATCGTAACTAAAATTTAAAAACCTAGAGACTTTCGAAAACCCGAAATAAAGAAAACAGGTAAAACTAAACTCCTGGACCCTTACTCCAGCTGTCCATAGATTAGACGTCGTATTTGGTCATGAACGTATGGGGGGCACGGGACTGACACCTTGGTATACCCCCTTTTAGCCAAGTGTTGACCAAATCCGCATTCGAATCCGACAGATTTATATTTGCCGAATCCGACGGATGCGGATTTTCATCAGCTCCGTCACATCCCTATTTAAAGCATTTGCATGTTAAACGTATTTCACAGTATATATATTTCAAACGAAAAGTTTTAATTTGATAAATTATTCTCAAGCCGAAATGTGAACAGAGAAGAGCCCTAGTTAGACCACCGTTGGTATAGACATTGCAGTAACATTTTCACGGTTATCCGGGTGCAATTTTACTACCTGGGTAAACACACCGCAACGGGTACCCAGGCTCCAGGGTACCCGTTGACAGACCTAGTTAGGATTTAGGATATGAATGTTTCACATAGAATGCATTGATAATTATCTGTGTGTTACCATCTACCATAATCTCATTATATGTTGAAGTTGGGATATAAATTTTCACATTAAATACACTGATAATTATGTGTGTTACTATTTTATGTAAAGCGATTTGAGCCTAGATGCTTACTGGGGTACAGCGCAATATAAATTATCAATTTATTATTATTATTGACCAGTAATGTGAGTGTTTTTATTCCCCAGGATGGCAGTGATGAGGACAACCAGTCTCACACCAGCTCTCAGGTTGATAACACGTCCGCTCCTGTAGCTGGTAAATCCAAAAAGCGTAGCAGCCGCAAGTCTCGCCAGGAGTGGGATGTTGTCGAGGGACTTAAAGATGGGCAAAAGTGTCACGAGAAGCCAGAGAAGTGAGTTCTATAGACAAATGTCAGTTTTAGTGAGTGAATGAACATTATAAAAAGTCAAACTTAGTGAATAAATGAACACTGGAATAAGTCAAACTTAGTGAGTGAATTAACACTATAATAAGGTTGAACTTGATTTGGAAATCATTGAGTAAACATTTTATCTACCAGACATTTGTTGGCAGTTTCTATGATAGATAAAAAAAAATCATATGTAAATTCTCTAAATGAGCTGTATTTTAATGTCATCATCCTGTGGCAGATCTGTTATTTGTCTCACAGATTGACTCCTTGGTAACAAGGGGATTTTCCACCATTCCTTTGTCATTGTTGATTATTTCAGTTTAAATTATTTATATGTGCTGTAATGAATTTATTTTTATTTTTTTAATGTAAAGTTATACGCCAATCCTTTCATCAAAATTCTGTTGTCCGTTCTTGTCTTCAGATATTTGTTTTTTTGCAGGAGACTTCACTGCATAGTTATGTTTTAGCAAGCTTCACCCCATTTCTTTCATCTATTTATTATGTCATATTTATAAGTATTTAAAATCCTATCTGTATTCAATTTTTATTATTTCTAAACATGGCCAAAATATTTTTGCATTATTTTCCAGGGAGAAAAATGTATTCATTATTATTATTTTGTATTGTGGTTTGTTTCTAGACTCAATTATGCATCTTAATGTTCAGGTACCAAGGTTATATGATGAAAAGAAGAAAGTGGCCAATGAAAGGATGGCATAAAGTAAGTTATCATTTATTATACTTAACTTGATTATGTCATTGAAAATAAAACCAACATGCATTATTTGGAACTCTCAAATTTTTGACCTACCGTAAAATATATCACCTTGATGAAAGTAAGGTTTTTTCCTCTACTTTTCTTACCTGTTTTTGACTTTATTTTGCTTTATTTAAAATAACATTTTGAAGAGGTGCTCCTATATTTTGTATAGAAAAAGTTTTAACCCTTTACTGGGCGTAGCAGCCAAAACCGTCTTATCCCTTAAACAGGTAAAACATCCGGTACTACCATTGGTTGAAATCTGTTGTTTTTTTTAAACGTGAGACTTCCAGCTCGTGATTTCCTGTTTAAAATTGTTGTCGATAGATTCAACTACATTTCTACACATGTTCTCTTTGATGTGTTCGTTTTTTTTTGTTTTTTTTTCAAATTTTTTGGTGAGTGTTCAAATTGGATGGTTTGGATTCTTGAAGCGATGAAGGGGAGGTTACAGGCTTAAATTTAACAGAAATTGAGTTAAGAAAAATGTACTTTCAGTTGGAGGAAGAGATCGATACTGACATTAGTGTTAGTATGGTGCAAATATCTGATCTTTCAGTCAGACTGGATATTTGTGCTTGTAAAAAGTGTCAGTAGTGCTTGTTTGGACTTCTTAAAAATGTTATTGGAACTTTTTTTATTGGGAAGGCATGGATTAATAAAAAAAAAGCAAGACATGAAAAGAATAAAAAGGTAAATAATCAAAAGAGAATGCATTTTTTTAAAATTTTGCATTTTATTTCATTTAAATATTTGCACTTATAACTAAGATATAGTGTTTTTACTGACGTAACCCTAATACCTCTAAAATTGTAAAAAAAATCTTGCCAGTTTGGATGATGAAAATGGGAAAAATTCTGCCCAGTAAAGGGTTAAACAAGTTTTACAATCCTAAAGGCTTTAATGGTTTTTCACTAGATTCACAAAATAAATACAGAGCATTAGGGATGTGACGGAGCTGATGAAAATCCGCATTCGTCGGATTCGGATTTGGCAAATATAAATCCGTCAGATTCGAATGTGGATGCGGATTGGTCAACACTTGGCTAAAAGGGGGTATACCAAGGTGTCAGTTCCGTGCCCCCCATAACAACGAGGATTTTTAGCATTTCTTTTTGCATGAACAGCAGCATAAACTATTACAAAGCACAGGTAGCCACATTGTTAACAGTTTTTTAATTTTAGTTACGATTTCTACGGCCGTGTTTGATCTGAAAACGTTAATTTTTCAAATTCGAATCCGATGGAATTTTTTTTAGAAATCCGCCGGATTCGAATTTGCTCAAAAAACGTCGCAGTTCTAATGTCGCCGGATTCGAATTCGAACTTCGTCACATCCCTACAGAGCATGTGTCCATAAAACAGCATTGAGGGGTTTACCATGTTTCCATTTATCTACATTAATTGATACCTAAACATTACCTACCCAAAGCTCACTGGGTTTCATCGTAGTGGTAACTCCAGAGGAAAAATGATCTATTCTGAAAAGAAAGGCTGAAATTGTAAAAAAATTTTGTTGTTCAGTAATGAATTTATAAATATCAGACAATACATACCATATATACTTGTTCGCAAGCCGACCTTTTTTGGACAAAATCTAGGGGGGGGGGTCGGCTTATGAGCGGGTCATAGGTGATTTCTGCATGGATATTGAATATCGGTGTTGTTATTGTAGATTATCAATGTCCTTTTCTACATTCTACAAGATTCGACTGCTCTATCAGAAGCTATAATATACTATTAAAAATCAGCCCTTACCTTATTTAATCATTTTATATATTTTTGTGAACGTTTTAATAAATTGTTTTACAAATTTTGTTTTCAACCACGGATTTTAATGTACGCACTTTTGTCACTGTTTACCAAATAATTATTTTTTTTAAATACCGGTAACTCTTGCATAACAGAGAGCAGAAAGACAAAGATAGGCAATACAAAGTAAACAATCATAATGACCGATTTAGCTTGTAGTTTTAAAAAAATGTACCATTTTTTTAAAGCTGTCCTATTATTTTTAGGGGTCGACTTGCGATTGGGTTATACACTTTTAATACTTTTCCCTTCCAAAAGTGGAGGGGTCGGCTTATGAACGAACGGGCTATAGAACGAGTATATACAGTATCTTAAATTGTAATTATTAATGTTATGTATTACAGCTATAGTCATATCTTCTTGCTGTCCTCTAATAAAAACCTATGTGATGTTTTACCTTCAGAGATTTTTTGTCCTAGACAATGGAATCTTGACCTATGCCAAAACAAACTCAGATGTGAGTATATATTTAAAGTTTAACTTTTAAAAACTCGGATGTGAGTGCACATTTAAAGTTAAACTTTTAAAAACTCAGTTGTGAGTACACATTTTAAGTTTAACTTTTAAAAACTCGGATGTGAGTACACATTCATTTAAACTTTTACTATTCTGTAACTAAGTTATTAGTCTTTATTCTGAACTTTATTGAGCATCGGACCCTTTAAAATGTTTTAGTCATTGTGTGGAACAAATGAAAAATACCCCGATGAAATCTCTGATAAGTTTTATTAAAAGTATAGGATTTATATAAAAACTTAGCTCTCCTCAAAAGTTAGCTTAGCATTAAGTGTATTACAGTTCCTGTTTTTTGTCTCTGTAAATTACATTAACATACAGATTCAGAAGGGAAAATATCATGGCCTCATGGACATTGGTCTTGCTGTTATCACCTTCAAACGTCCTCGTCAACGAATAGATATCGATGCTGAAGAGCAAGTCCATCATCTGAAAGTGAGTTACATTCATTGGTAACTGATTGAAAAATATGCATTCAATGGTAACAACTCATTAAAAATATACATTCATTGGTAGCTCATATATACAGTTTCTGATCAGAACTTAAATTCTGTCTCTAAGAGGCCCTGAAGTTTCATCTATCACGTCTTGTGACAAAGAGGTCACTTTCCTGTAGCCAATTTCCTTCTTTGGCTGAGTTCATGGTGTATCAATATCAAACTTGCTTAGCTGAGTTCATGGTGTATCAATATCAAACTTGCTTGGCTGAGTTCATGGTGTATCAATATCAAACTTGCTTGGCTGAGTTCATGGTGTATCAATATCAAACTTGCTTGGCTGAGTTCATGGTGTATCAATATCAAACTTGCTTGGCTGAGTTCATGGTGTATCAATATCAAACTTGCTTGGCTGAGTTCAAGGTGTATCAATATCAAACTTGCTTGGCTGAGTTCATGGTGTATCACTATCAAACTTTCTTGGCTGAGTTCATGGTGTATCAATATCAAACTTGCTTGGCTGAGTTCAAGGTGTATCACTATCAAACTTGCTTGGCTGAGTTCATGGTGTATCAATATCAAACTTGCTTGGCTGAGTTCATGGTGTATCAATATCAAACTTGCTTGGCTGAGTTCATGGTGTATCACTATCAAACTTGCTTGGCTGAGTTCATGGTGTATCACTATCAAACTTGCTTGGCTGAGTTCATGGTGTATCACTATCAAACTTGCTTGGCTGAGTTCATGGTGTATCACTATCAAACTTGCTTGGCTGAGTTCATGGTGTATCACTATCAAACTTGCTTGGCTGAGTTCATGGTGTATAAGTATCAAACTTGCTTGGCTGAGTTCATGGTGCATCACTATCAAACTTGCTTGGCTGAGTTCATGGTGTATCAGTATCAAACTTGCTTGGCTGAGTTCATGGTGTATCAATATCAAACTGTGTATCAGTATCAAACTGTGTATCAGTATCAAACTGTGTATCAATATCAAACTGTGTATCAATATCAAACTGTGTATCAATATCAAACTGTGTATCAGTATCAAACTGTGTATCAGTATCAAACTGTGTATCAATATCAAACTGTGTATCAATATCAAACTGTGTATCAATATCAAACTGTGTATCAATATCAAACTGTGTATCAGTATCAAACTGGCTTGGCTGAGTTCATGGTGTTTCAGTATCAAACTGTGTATCAATATCAAACTGTGTATCAATATCAAACTGTGTATCAATATCAAACTGTGTATCAGTATCAAACTTGCTTGGCTGAGTTCATGGTGTATCAGTATCAAACTGTGTATCAGTATCAAACTGTGTATCAGTATCAAACTTGCTTGTTTACAATAAATAAACTCTAATAAGTGTTTTGACCACCTCAAGCATTTCTACTTAATTTTCCAGAAGAGATCTAAAGCAGACAAATTGAATGAGCCTGACTGAATCTGTACTTATCTTCTATTGCAGATGAAAGATCGAAGTTTATTTGATGAATGGCTGAAACAGCTGCGCCACCACCGCCTGTATCGACAGCATGAGTACATGTACGGAACAAAGGACTCCACGAGACTCTCGGAGGTCCATTCCCCGCCAGAGGAGAGACCCACTCTGACTAGTGAGTGTTTTAATCCACCATGAAATGTCTCTGTCAAATGTCTAATTGGACATTGCATTAGATAGGATATTGTCCTAGAAAGGACTCGGTAATGTTTGTCATTTCTCATATTGGGAAAACATCAATCTCGTTAATTAATGTCACTATTTTTTAAGACCAGGTTTTTCAGCATAAATATAGAAGTAACTATAGGTTGGAAAATTTTGATTTTAATAAAATTTAGTCTTTCGCTTTAGTTTAGCCTCTGAATTCATAAATCTAACAACCGTAGATATTCTTTTTGTTGAATCAAGTTGAATAATCGGCAGAGTACTTTTAAAACATTTTTTTAAAGGTCACTTTAATTATCCAAACAACTAATGTATTTTAATTTATCTTTATAACAATACAAAATTATATAAATCTGTGAAAATAATCATTATACAGACAAGAGTAGTGGCTAAGATAAGATAGATAATCATTTGGACTATTTGTGAGCTTATGACCGTTATTGTTTGTATCTTCAGCTGCTAACATGCCTGAAATAGCGCTGCAGCAGCCACTGAAGAGAGATGCCATACGGCAGTCCAGCTTTAAAGGAGGTCAAGGTCGTGTTGTTACTTGGCTCCTGGATTCATCAGGTTTTGAGCTGAGTGGTAAAAGTAAGGACACTAGACAGGGGTGGGGAACTGTGTGGTAAAAGTAAGGACTCTAGGCAGGGATGGGGAAGTGTGTAGTCAAAGTAAGGACACTAGGCAGTGGTGGGGAACTGTGTGGTAAAAGTAAGGATACTAGGCAGTGGTGGGGAACTGTGTGGTAAAAGTAAGGACACTGGGCAGTGGTGGGGAACTGTGTGGTAATAATAAGGGCGGTGATGGGATACTGTGTTTAATTAACTAACAACCATATTGACATGAGAGATTTAATCTAGTGATATCAATGACTGCCAGTGTTTGGTCTTGTTCTTTTTATTGACATTGTAATTGGCCATGTAAGAAATATTAATATTAAGCCTTTAAAATCTCTGAAGGGTGCCGGATATTCAGTATTGGGCCGTCGCATTAACTTTGGGAAAGCTTTAAATGAAGATAAACTATGTCAATATTTTGATGAAAAGCGCATGGATCAAATTTTTCCGTAAATAAGTGGTTACTTACATAGCAAACTGTGTCATGAATGAAATGAGTTTTGTAAAAAAAAATTTAAAAAAAAACAACTAATGTATAGTAAATTATAGCATACAAAATATTTCCTTGCAGAAGTGGATAGCTAAATTTTGGTATGTCCCATTAAACTGAGCAACATTTTCTTTAAATTTCCTCTCCAACATTACTAACAATAATACATTATTTAATTTGTTTCCCTATTTACTAGCATTGGAAACAAACATTTAAAATCCTTAGTGTGCCGTCCAGCTCAACAATTTGAATGACTAAATACAGAATGGGGATTATATACAGATTATTGTTTAAATAAAGAATGTTAATTAAATGCAGAAAGTTGATTAAATACAGACATTTGATCGAATACTTGATGTTGATTAAGCACAGAATGTTGACTAAATACATAATTTGTATTAAATACTTGACGTTATCTCACAGACTTGCAGTCCTGTCAGGCTGAGATTGGTGAACTACGAGATTTGTTGGAGAAGATACAAGCATTGCCACTGTCAACGACATTCAGTACTGAGGTATCTATTCCTTGAGTTTATCAAACATTTCTCACTGTTCAAACATTGCTTTAAAGGCTCCCTATTTTATCTCAAGAAAAAGATCATTTGTGATAACAGTAAATTAGAACAGTATTTATTAAACAGTAAATTAGAAGACTATTATTTATATAAAATTGAATTAGAAGACTTGTTTTTTTTAACAGTAAATTAGAAAATTATTTATATAAAATTGAATTTAAAGACTATTGTTTTATATAATAAAAATAATAATAATTTGAAAATTTATATTGTGTAGTACCCCAGCGAGGAGCAACTAGGCTCTCGGCGCTTTACATAAAAATAATACATACAATGTTCCATTCATTCAATGTAAAACATTCATATCCTAAGTACATCATATAATGAAATTATGGTGTGTATAAGCTACGTTTATCATTTAAAGAAATGTTTGATTGTTGTTTACAAATCTAAATTAGAAGACCACTGTTTTATATACGTAACACTAAATAAGAAGGCCATTATTTTAATGACGTATCATCAGTGCCAGTATGGGGTAAACTAAAGTCTTTAAATTTATTTCTGTTAATTGAAATATATTAGCTTTAAAACCATTCTTTAAACTTCATATACCACTATTGAGTTTATATGTTAAAAGTCAACATTTAAAAATAAATGTTTGCATTTTATTTTTGCACATATGTTTAATAAGGCTGAGTTTTGATTCATGTAGTAAAATGAAATCCAATCTTGCACCACTACTGGTAAATATATTTTTTAAAGATTAAAATTGGCTACTAGTCAATGTATCTGTATATACTTATGAATAGTTTATTACAATATTATAAATGGAAATTGTCCAATATTTAAGGTACCAAGAATGCGGGTGAGGCCAACTTTGCTAGTGCTCATGATAAAAATATAAAAGCTACGACCTCGCTACTATATTTATCAAAATGCTTTCAGATTAGATCAGTCACATCATTTTAACATTTTATTATTTGTACCTAACCTTTTCTTGTGCTGCTACATATTTTTATTTAAAGTAATGAGTTTGTTCTTTTCTTTTTAAAATTATCAACAGATTGAATGAATGAATCTATTTCATAAATATAATCAGCTTTCTGCTTGGTACACACATTGACTTTTGTTTACAAACTTTATCTTTTGTAAACAAATATTGACTTTTATTTACAAACTCTGATTTTTTGTTTACAAACTTTGACTTTTGTTTACAAACTTTGACTTTTGTTTACAAAATTTGACTTTAACATTTTAGTTTTTGCTAACATCAGTTTGAGTGTTTCAATAGTTTTCATTTTATTTAAGAATCACCTACCTTTCATTAAGTGTTGATTTTTTTTTAATATTAGATTTACATTTTAAAAGGTTGAATAATTAAATGATAAAATAAATTAACCAGAGTTCCCTAACCTGGGCCCAGAGTTATGCAACCTGGGCGAGAGTTATCCAACTTGGGCCAGAATTATACAACTTGGGCCAGAATTATACAACCTGAGCCAAAGTTACCCAACCTGGGTCAGAGTTACCTAACCTGGTTGATCGTCACTCATAGAGAGAGCTTAAAATAGTATCTCTAGGGGTGGGACAGAGATTTGTTAGTATCTGCAAAGTTGCTAATGACTATTTAAGTAATCTATACTAATGGGTACTGCCAGTTATTCAAAGACTTTTTCAATGGAAAAAACTTATTTTAGTTTTTTTTTAACATTCATGATCATACCATAAAAAATTACTTCAGTTTGTGACATTTAAATTTGGCTTTTAAAGAAAATCTATATAAGAACCAAATTGGCTGTCATACACAATATTATTTGAAAATCTTTAACAACACCAACATGGCCATTATATACACTGTAACTTGAATATTTTTATTAGCACCAAAATTACCAGCATATACTATGAAATATGAATATTTGAAATGTTAGAGAGGGTGTAGATTGGTTTGCCAGTATTGTGCTCTGATTTTGTCCATCCCCATTGTCAAACCTCAGATCTACTTTCATTTCATCTGGCTTCACTCCCACGTTCAATAAAGTCACAGAAATGCTTGTTACTGATCACATGTGCTCTCAATTGTTAAAATTAATTTTGATTTAAATATTCTAAGGTGAACATGGCTTCAGCTTTTTTTAAAAAAATGTATTTCTGGTCTGCTACAGCACCAGAGCATGAGCAGGTGTGGCCCAGGCGTGCCTCTGCTGCTGCCCCCCTCCCCAACTGACCGCCTGCACGCCAGTGCTTCCAACCCGAACCTGCTCAACTACTCGAGCAACGGCCACTTCCCTCCCAGCAGCCCCAGCCAGCTGCCCAGCGAGCCGGCATTTTTTGCTGGTCATGAAGTCAGAATACAAGAGCTGAAACTCAGAGAGCATTTCCTGTCAAAATCAGAGTCAGGTAACGTAACAGGAATACTCTTTGTAGAAGACATGTTTACATTGTTCTTTAACATATTAGTCTAGACATGTTTACACAGACCTGTAAATTAAAAAGCCTAGAAATGTTTAAACTCTCCTGTAAATTAATGTCAGACATGTTTATTAAGAGATGAATTCCCATTTCTTTGTATCGGTGTTCATAAAGTTGAAGGACTTACTATTCCTATTTCTTTGTATAAGTGTTCATAAAGTTGAAGGACTTGCTGACCATGATAAGTACAGAAAGAGAACGGATTAGAAATGCACTGGAGCAAGACTTGGACACTGGATCAATAGGGACAATGAAGAATTCTTTGATAGAGGTTAGATAAACTTTATCATAGAGGTTACTTAGACTAGACTCCACCATAGAGGTTAATTTGATTAGACTCCACCAGAGAGGTTAATTTGATGAGACTCCACTATATAGGTTAGATAGACTCCACCATATAGGCTAGATAGACTCCACCATAGAGGTTAGATAGACTCCACCATAGAGGTTAGATAGACTCCACCATAGAGGTTAGATAGACTCCACCATAGAGGTTAGATAGACTCCACCATATAGGTTAGATAGACTCCACCATAGAGGTTAGACTAGACTCCACCATAGAGGATAGACTAGACTCCACCATAGAGGTTAGACTAGACTCCACCATAGAGGATAGACTAGACTCCACCATAGAGGTTAGACTAGACTCCACCATAGAGGTTAGATAGACTCCAGCATATAGGTTAGATAGACTCCACCATAGAGGTTAGATAGACTCCACCATAGAGGTTAGATAGACTCCACCATAGAGGTTAGACTAGACTCCACCATAGAGGATAGACTAGACTCCACCATAGAGGTTAGATAGACTCCCCCATATAGGTTAGATAGACTCCACCATAGAGGATAGACTAGACTCCACCATAGAGGTTTGATAGACTCCAGCAGATAGGTTAGATAGACTCCACCATAAAGGTTAGATAGACTCCACCATATAGGTTAGATAGACTCCACCATAGAGGTTAGACTAAACTCCACCATAGAGGTTAGATAGACTCCACCATAGAGGTTAGATAGACTCCAGCAGAAAGCTTAATTTGATTAGACTCCACCGAACAAGTTGATAAATTTGCTTTTATGATAAGTGCCCATCACAGAGAGCTAGTTGTCAAACTATTAATTTAGTGTTTTTAAAACACTTTTGCAAATTATAAGTCTGTTTTTAATTTGAATGTTCATCTGTTGTCAATTTGAATGTTCATCTGCAGGTTCAAAAACAGAATGCTGAGCTTCGTGCCAGACTTGCCCGCATTCATGCAGACTCTAGTATACCAGATGGACCGTTGGTGCCACTCTTGTCTCCCTTGCCTTCTGTGCGCATCAGTCGAACCACAGACAAGGCCAATTTGGCCCAGAGCATGTCGCTAGACAGTTTCTCACTTTCAGAATATTATGATGCAGAGGAGAATATAGGAACTATCAGCGACTCCTCATCAGAGGTGGGTGTATATTGCTCTTGTTACTAGTAGGCACTTATATCTTTTATAGGCTTTGATTCTTATATTATTTATAGAAAGCACTCATTATTCATAGACTTTGTATCTTATATTATTTATAGGTTTTGTTTCTCATATAGTTTATAGTCTTTAGTTCTTAAGATTTTTTATAGTCTTTGACACTTTAAATTTTTTATAGACTATGACACTTATCTTTTCACTTGTCAAACATTTTCTGTTGGACATAGATCCCCACTGTCCTGCAAATATGTACTTGTACCAAGTAGCTACAAATATTTAACACTTGTTAATTGTTCAATGAAATAATTAATAATTGATTCTCATAAATAATAATATATTCACTGAGAAGGGTTCTTATATTGTTTTGTATCTTTAAGAATTCATGGGATTCTTTAAATGAAATAAAAAAATATGCTTTGCCTTAAGTAGAGGGGGAAAAAAAAATACAATGGCAACATGATAATAGCAGTGCTGTTTTACAACTAAACTGTTTGACATTCATCTAATTTCTTGATCTTGACTGTTTGACATTCATCTAATTTCTTGATCTTGACTGTTTGACATTCATCTAATTTCTTGATCTTGACTGTTTGTCATTCATCTAATTTCTTGATCTTGACTGTTTGACATTCATCTAATTTCTTGATCTTGACTGTTTGACATTAATCACTAATGAATTTTTCAGCCATCAGATGAAGAAGTGTCAAGTGAGATCTCAGAGGACGGGAATGATACAGACAATACAGGTGGAATATCAGGTACACTGCCCTCGTTGGTCAGTCAAGTTTTTACATATAAGGTATAATGCCCTCATTGGTCAGTCAGGTGCTCACGTATAAGGTATAATGCCCTCATTGGTCAGTCAGGTGCTCACTTATCAGATGTACTGGTCTGGACTGAGTCATTGGTCAGTCAAGTGCTCACATATCAGGTATACTCCCCTCGACCTAGTCATTGGTTAGTCAAGTGCTCACATACCAGGTATACTGCCCTCGACAGTGTCATTGGTCAGTCAAGAGCTCACTGATGATATCTTGACCAATGATTCTAATCTGCAAACTTCTCAAAAGACAATATCCTCCAATACCAACAATCAACAATAAAGCAGGATGCGTAAAAGTTTACTCTTCTATTTCATATTATAAGTCGTTTTATTTATATTGTCTTTTTTTATCAACATAAACATGTTCACAGTTTAAGCCTGCTTGCTATATGCCAGATTTTGAAATCTTTATGACTTTTTTTTACTTTGTATGTATACGCGTTCAAAGTGACCAGCAATTATTTGTAGCTTTTTGTTAAATTTGCTTGATTAGTTTGTTCTATGCCAGGTAAACAGTCCATCTGTGCTTGATTAGTTTGTTCTGTGTCCAGGTATACAGTCCATCTGTGCCACTGGCAGAAGAAGTCGACTCCCGGTGCCCAAGCCTGAGAGTCCAGATGTCAGTCTGTGGAATCTGCTGTATCGTAACATCGGCAAGGATCTGACTAAGATATCCATGCCAGTGACCCTCAATGAACCACTCAGTATGCTACAGGTATAAAATCTTGCCCTAGTTGCAAGATTTATCAAACATTGTCTCATGTCCTATCAGACTTATCAAACATTGTCTCATGTCCTATCAGACTTATCAAACATTGTCTCATGTC
Organism: Ampullaceana balthica; assembly: GCA_944989445.1. Classification (NCBI taxonomy): domain Eukaryota; kingdom Metazoa; phylum Mollusca; class Gastropoda; family Lymnaeidae; genus Ampullaceana; species Ampullaceana balthica. The sequence goes on along the minus strand of CALYLW010000379.1, from coordinate 443,633 downwards.
CTATCAGACTTATCAAACATTGTCTCATGTCCTATCAAACAAATACAGCACCTGATTTAATTACCTTTACATTTCAACATGACACCTTTATGTGAAATAACCGACCCAAAAATGAAAGATTTGAAACATTAAAACAATAAACACAAGGTCATTAAATTTTGTGTGTTACCCAGAGTAGCTTGCCCTTAGGAAAATCCTTTTATATGCTACTTGGGGGTATTCCTAAGTTCTGTTTTAAATTTTTAAAATTTAATTAAAGTAAGCTGGGTAATGTTGAGTTAGCTGGGTAATGTTGAGTTAGCTGGGTAATGTTCAATTAACTGGGTAATGTAGATAATGCTGATTGAAACAGACTAAAAAGTGTTTTAAATCAATCTTACTTTTAATCTGAATAATTAGTTACCTTTCAATCCAAAATATTCTCTTCTAATCCATGTTTGCATAAATAAACCTTGACGGCAACCAATGATAAGAAAGCAGAACTACCTCACTTCAAACTTTCTTCAAGAAAATAAATAATTTGTGTTTTATGTGGTCCTTCTTCATTAGTGTTACTACTGTTACATTCTGATTTGTCATAATGGTAGGCGAAGTGAAAAGTTTTTATTGTGACAATGTATTTTAGAGACTGTGTGAAGAACTTGAGTACAGTGAACTGCTGGACAAGGCTGCTGACTATGATGACCCATATGAACGTATGGTAAGTGTAAGATGTCAAAAGGATACGTAAACTGGTTGTGTTTATTTGTAAGTCTTACACTAGACTCAAACTATGTCAACTAGCTAATTTTGAAAACTATCCAAGTTAATTAAAACTGTCTTCCCATTGGTACATTCATATGTAAATTAAAAATATGTAAAAATGAAATATGTCTGGCTATTTATTAGTACATAGCTCCAATAAAAACTGCTCTGTCTGTAAATTAGTTTCAAGTAAAGTTGTGCTCCATTTGATTTTGTCCTTAGATCTATGTAGCTGCCTTCGCAGTCAGCGGCTACGCCAGTTCTTTCTACCGAGAGGGGCACAAACCTTTCAATCCAATCCTAGGGGAGACGTACGAGTGTGTACGTGAGGACAAGGGGTGGAAATTTATTGCAGAACAGGTGAGTGATGAAAAGTTTTCAAGGGCAGACAATTCTTACCATGTCATTACGGACACACAATTTAAACAAGATCTGTCTGATTCATTACTAGAGAATATTCAAAACCGACAAGAGTAACACCATTAGTTAAATCATTAAACCTTGAAACATTAGAGGATAGAAGAACAAAGAGCAGTGTAGTAATAATACTAGGGCTAAAGAAATTAACAATTAATTAATCGATTAATAAAAAAAATATTAATTTTATCAATTAAAATTTAAGAAACTATTTCAAAAATGTTTTTTTTACCAATTTTTTCCAATAATTTTATATTTTTGTAACTTGCATACTTTTCCCTCGTATTATTATTTATTTAGACGTGCATAGGTAATCAAAAAGGTTTTTCTTCTTTATTTCTTGCATAGCAGAATGAATTTGCTGTGTTACGTCACAAAATTTGAGAGCCGCTGAATTACAGCGACTTAACCGATTTCACGAAATAATGAATAGCAACTTAACGGGATTTTTATATGCGTTAAAAAAAAATTAAACTAAATTAATTGATTAATGGATTAAATTTTTCCCGATTAATCGAACAAATTTTTTTTAATCAGTACCAGCCTCAACAAGGCAATTAATTCTAACTTGTAAATGCAACACATAGATAATCTAACACAACCCTCATATGGGCATAGGAATAAAAACACTTATCTTATTCCGTATGCAAGAGCAAACACATACAAATTATACCTGTCCGGAATTCAGACGTGGAATGGGCAGCCCGAGGATATCAGGAAAACCAACACTCTATCAACATTTAAATTTCGATTAAAAATGCAAGACTAGACATAAACCATGGATAAGCGTAGGACGCAATAATCTTCTTTTTATAGAAGGAGCGTCTGTAACAGATACGATAAGATACGATTTATTGTAAAATGAACAGAACTAAAATGGATAAATCTATCTGGATCTTGTTTATTGTAATTTTGGTTTAGGCAACAATTATTCCCGCTACACTCTAAGGCAGATTTAGTTTAACTTAAAATTTGGTCCACCCAGTCTGTATGGATACCTGACACTAGTTAAGGAAACAATTGCTGCTGGAAATAGCGTGGTCCATCATAGCTGTGGCCTTTGAGCGCTGCGTCACTTGCCTATACATTCGTGTAAGAACGTAGGATGCAATAATCTGCTGTATAGTGGGACCACCTGTAATAGAAAAAGCAAGACATTTCATCCACCGGCAGATTGTTTTTCCCCTGATTGTTCATTCTTAATGCATGTACTTACTTCCATTTTATTTTTTATTTATTTAAAAAAAACGTTTGAAAATGAACTCAGTAAGTTAGATGGCACATTTGAAAATAAACTCAGTAAGTTAGACGGCACATTTGAAAATAAATTCAGTAAGTTAGATGGCACATTTGAAAATAAACTCAGTAAGTTAGATGGCACATTTGAAAATAAACTCAGTAAGTTAGATGGCACATTTGAAAATAAACTCAGTAAGTTAGATGGCACATTTGAAAATATGCAGGAATAAAAATACAACCTGAGTGTCTCTTTTTGTGCGTTCACTTTCCAGGTTTCCCATCACCCCCCTGTGTCAGCATGCTACTGTGAGTCTCGTAACTTCAAACTCTGGCAAGGTAAGACAACCCAGTGAAAGTCCTAGCTGGTTTTACTTTTATATTATGTTATGTATTGGAATCTATTTCCACAATCAAACACTCCACATTCTTACTCTTGTTGTAATGTTAATGGTCTACAAATAACTGACACTATAATTCTGCTTGACAGATGTGAGGATAAAAACCAAATTCTGGGGAAAGTCAATGGAAATTCAACCTCTGGGAAATGTGCATGTGATATTACCCAAGTAAGTTAAAGCAACTCTGTAGCCACAATTTGAATGTTCGTCATGGAGTAACCCTAGTTGTTTCATTTCTAGGGTTTGAAATTTTTGGAGTCAATTTCATCTAAGTTTTTTTAAATAGAATCATCATGTGCCCATTGAGCTCAATCAATTTGATTGGATTTATTTATTTTTTGTTTAAATTAAGTTAGGAATGCCTTTTAAATGCTAGACAAGGGGATTTAGGTAGATATGTGTCATCTAAATTCATACTAAATTTTAAAAGTCAATATCATCCTAGTTTTTTAATAGAATCATCATGTGCCCATTGAGCTCAATCAATTTGATTGGATTTATTTATTTTTTGTTTAAATTAAGTTAGGAATGCCTTTTAAATGCTAGACAAGGGGATTTAGGTAGATATGTGTCATCTAAATTCATACTAAATTTTAAAAGTCAATATCATCCTAGTTTTTTAATAGAATCATCATGTGCCCATTGAGCTCAATCAATTTGATTGGATTTATTTATTTTTTGTTTAAATTAAGTTAGGAATGCCTTTTAAATGCTAGACAAGGGGATTTAGGTAGATATGTGTCATCTAAATTCATACTAAATTTTAAAAGTCAATATCATCCTAGTTTTTTAATAGAATCATCATGTGCCCATTGAGCTCAATCAATTTGATTGAATTTATTTATTTTTTGTTTAAATTAAGTTAGGAATGTCTTTTAATGGCCTTATGGGATTAAGGTAGAAATCTGTTGCCTATAAATTCATATTAAATTTTTGACTTTTATTTGACTTTTAATTATTGAAAGATTACTCACTATTTCCAGTGACTGTGTTATGTGTTTTCTCCATGTTTCATTCAATCAAACTTTTATAACATAGTTAAACCTGAAAAATAATTGTAATGTCTCTAAATTTATCATAAAAACATTGAAAATGGCTTTAAAAAAACATTCTTATATTTTTTGCTTGCATTGTACCTTACTGTCATTATATGTTGTAGTTAGGATATGAAAGCTTTACATTGAATGCATTGATAATTATATGTGTGTTATTATTTTTATGTGAAGCGCTGTGAGCCCAGTTTGTTACTGGGGTACAGCTCTATATAAATTATCAATTTTTGATTATTATTAATGAAAATTTTGCTCTAGTTTTTGTGTGAAGCACAATGAGCCCAGACCCAAGCTGGTTTACAGCACTATATTAGTTTTTGAATTATTATTAATATTACTAAGGGTCTACACTGAAGTAGAAACTCATTTCTTTTAAGTATTGTACATTTATTTGAGAATTTTTATGAAAATCTAAGTGTAACTAAATCCATCCATCCCTATGGTGCTACAGCCCATGTAGGGCTTGGGCCTGCCTCACCACCTCCTGCCACTCAGCCCATGTAGGGCTTGGGCCTGCCTCACCACCTCCTTCCACTCAGTCCATTTAGGACTTGGGCCTGCCTCACCAACTCCTTCCACTCAGCCCATGTAGGGCTTGGGCCTGCCTCACCAACTCCTTCCACTCAGCCCATGTAGGACTTGGGCCTGCCTCACCAACTCCTTCCACTCAGCCCATGTAGGGCTTGGGCCTGCCTCACCAACTCCTTCCACTCAGCCCATGTAGGACTTGGGCCTGCCTCACCAACTCCTTCCACTCAGCCCATGTAGGACTTGGGCCTGCCTCACCAACTCCTTCCACTCAGCCCATGTAGGGCTTGGGCCTGCCTCACCAACTCCTTCCACTCAGCCCATGTAGGACTTGGGCCTGCCTCACCAACTCCTTCCACTCAGCCCATGTAGGGCTTGGGCCTGCCTCACCAACTCCTTCCACTCAGCCCATGTAGGACTTGGGCCTGCCTCACCAACTCCTTCCACTCAGCCCATGTAGGACTTGGGCCTGCCTCCCCAACTCCTTCCACTCAGCCCATGTAGGGCTTGGGCCTGCCTCACCAACTCCTTCCACTCAGCCCATGTAGGACTTGGGCTTGCCTCACCACCTCCTTCCACTCAACCCGTATAAGCCTAGGTCAGGGGTGGGCAAACTTTTTCTACGGAGGGCCGCATTGAAAACTTTATTGTTATAGGGGGGCCGCATACTTATTTTGTCTACTTCAAATACAATTTACAACGTATAAAATATGAATTAATGATTATAATCAAGTACTTGTCATTTTATTTCACATTCACATAATTACACATGTACATTACATGAAAAAGTTTCTAATTTTATAATAAGATTTTACTATTCATAGATATTTCAAAAAAAATTATTTTACCTGTCATAAAAACTATGAAGAAGTAGGAACATAATTTACATTTAGGCTGACCATAGAGTACAATTATAAGTAAATGAGAAGTATGTAACAGTTCACAATTTTGAATAATATTCTTGAACTGTGGAACCAGTTTACTGGTTTTGATTTGCATGACTGCATTCAAATTGCAGTCAGTCAACACCGATCTGTTCTTAGACATGCTTATTTTCATGCAAGAAAAAGCTTGCTCACAGATGTATTTGGACAAAAGTGTGGGAGCAAAGTTATTTTAAGTGTGGGAATGCTGCTGCTGCTGGCAAAAATCCATAAAACTCCAGCATTAGAATTGACTTGAATTTCTCCTTCAGGTCAAACAGCTCTAACTGTATATCCTCTGGGGCTGAATCAGCTTCTGCACCCAATGGCGAACTGAGCATATGGAAGGGTGTTTCCAGGTTCTTAGAATCTCCTTTCAAGTTCCACAGCCAAGGCATCAAACTGAGCCTTGTACTTGTCAGCCGTTTCACCAGAAATGGTTTTCTGTTTCAGCAAAGGAAAATGGCAAAACTTGTTTTCACCTGCTTGCCTAGAGAACAAGGAGAGCTTTATTTAACATGCGCATGCATTTTATGTGCCAACAAGCTAGTGCCTTGAAGTTTGGCATTCAGGTCACTTAACGTTTCCATAATGTCAAAAGCAAACATCAAGTATGTCTTCCACTCCTCATTAATATGTTGGTAACGAAGTCACAGACAAAACCCTTCATCTCCAGGAACATATATATTTATTCCATGAGATCCAAAACTCGCCTCAATATCTTGCCCAGGCTAAGTCAGCGGACACTGCTATGGTAGATAATATCTTAATATTCAGTTTACAAATCTTCAAGAAGTGCCCTAAACTGCCTGTGGTTAAGTGCCCTGGCTCTGATGAGGTTTATCACACTGACAACTGGGTCAATAACATGCTTGATATTCAACGCAGCTTTACACAGACTTTCCTGATGGATGACACAGTGGAGAAGTAAGAGTGTACGGTCAGGATGTCTTCGTTAATTTAATTTTTTCTCAACTTAACAAGATCTACATTTTTTGAAGTGAAAGCACGCGCTCCATCGGTTGTTTTACTTGATATCTTGTTCCATACCAACCCAGTTCTCATCATCATTGAATAAATCATGGCCTGTAGTTGTGTCTTTGAGTTGCTCAACACTAAGTAATTCTTCAGTAAGCTCAAAACGAGTACTAATTCCCCGTATAAATACCAACAATTGTGCTGTGTCCTGTACATCGGTACTTTCATTCAACACAAGTGAGTAGCACAAAAATTCTTTCCTTGCATCTCAAAATTGGTGCATCAAATTGTCACTAATTTTTTTCAAAACGTCTGACTACAGTTCTCCTTGATAAAGAAATGCTGTCAAATTTTGTTTTCTATTCTGGATACATAATGCTTGCTGCATCTGACAAACATTCCTTGACGAACCCGCTGTCAGAAAAAGACTTGTGTCGTTTTACAATCTTATGGGACAGCACCAAACTGGCTTCGGTTGCAGCATCTTGTATTAAAGACTGTGTCGTGAAAAAAGTTAGCTGCTTCTTTAAATTATTAACCAACTCCTGGCAATTGCTTTCTCTCTTTCTTCGTTCGTTAGATTTTGCCCGAAATCCAAATGTTTTTTTGGTGTTGTTTTAAAAAAAAACTCCTTAAAGACGCTCACACACTCAAGGCATATTATAGCAAGCAGCCTACTTTGCTGCCAATGCTCATGAGCAATATTTAGCTGTCCATTCGTCATTAAAAACACGACATTCGTACTCAATATTTTTTTTTGGGCAGCAGTCATGTTTAAATCAACGTCTATGAGTTTTTAAATTACAATTTTTACAAACTGCCACAATGTGAATCGTAAAGAAAAGCAACTTCGGGTTGAGTTGAAATGCAGTTTCAATTAAGGATGTTAACAATTAATGACTAATGACCATTAATCAATTCTAGAGCTATAAAACCGATTTAATATCCCTAGATTCGAATACAATACTAGGTATAAAATTTTAAAAATTTAGCGAAAATTCTAAACAAAGAAAATTAACATGGACATAAGATCGCAACATGTACTGCCTACGGGCGGCATAATATGCTCTGGCGGGCCGTAGTTTGCCCACCCCTGGCCTAGGTCATCCCTTGAGCCATTTTCCTCTGGGGTTTTGGTGGTGCACCCTCTTTTCCCCTCTGTCATTTGTCATTTTTTTAAAAAGTGTCCTGCCCAGCGCTGGCTGCCCTTTTTTATTTCTGCTACCATTGTGGGATCCTGGTGAAGACTGTACCACGGTTGGTTCGTATTCTCCATCCGTATTTATCCTTTATTGGTCCACATATTTTCCTGAGAACTTTCCTCTCCCATGTATTTAACAGGTTTTCTGCAGTTTTTAAAGTGTAACTGAGTAACATATTAACATATTATATTGGCATATAAAACAATAGTTTTCTCTTAGATACAGAGATCACTATAAATGGAATAAAGTCACCACGTGTGTTCACAATCTTCTTGGGGGACAGAGATGGGCAGATCAGTATGGAGAGATGACCATCATCAATGGCAACATTGTCTGTAAGCTAACATTCACCAAGGTTTGTATTCACCTTAGAGTGCTGGTCAGTAATAACTAATGTCACAGCTATTCTACTGCATCATAAACAAGAAGGCTTTCAATTTAAAAACATAATCAGCCCACACTATGATAAACTGATAGAAATAGCATTAATGCGTAAAACCCCATTGACCACTAATATTAGATTCAACACTATCTTTACACAAACTCAGCCCAGCTTAAATTAACAGGTACACACACACACAAATAACCCAACTTGACAGTCTTAATATTAAAGGGTATCTATGCAATACTTGTTGGAATCGTTTCTGTTGCACATTTTAGCTCTATTGCTGATGAACCCTTTCCTATTAGTCAATCTGACTCTTTGAGATTACAAGCAAAGCTATACAAGAAAGTAAATAAATATATGTTTTCATAAATACTTGAAATATTATCCCTATGTTTGCTTTGTGCCTAAAATATGAACATATGTGTGTGATAGGCATTGCGTTATTCCAGTAAACAGAATTGGTTTTCTTGTTATTTTTTTGTGTGAATACCAACATGGGGCAAGATATTATTATTGCTTTGATTTAACGATGAATCAAATAGCAAAGGTGGCAGAGGAGGGGGGAAGGGGTTCTTTCATGGCATCATCATACATCTGGTTAAAATAAGAGAGAACAAACTAATTAATAATACATTTTTGGAGCTCATTGAATGAGAGTTTATTTTTTCTTGAACATTCCTGATTATTATGAGGTATTGTTGTTAATGATGAATTGAAAAAATTAGAAAAATGTTTATTTCTGTTTTGCTTCAGGGCTCCAATAATTCATCTCCAAAACGTTACGAAGTCTACGGTAACATCAGCACAGCTGATGGCAATGTTGTTCACAAACTCTTTGGGAAATGGAATGAAGCGTTCTTCTGTGGTCATGCATCATCGGCCAAGTGTATATGGAGGCCTGGTAATAAACATGTCACAGCAGAAACGTTGCTTTGTCTTTTCTATACATGTGCTCCTTCTGTACAAAAGATTACTGCATCCAAAGTTCTGGTAAGAACGTATTTCCAAGTGACGCAACGTTCACAGGCCATGGCTATGAGGGACCACGCTATTCCCAGCCATCTTTGTTTCCCTAATTTGTGTCAGGTACCTAGTTGGAGGTGGGTGGACTCAGGGACACCCTTCGCCCCTGGAACATAATGACTTGTATCGTAATCTAAGCCCAGGACAAACTCAATGAAATAATCCCGCAAAAATCATAAAAAAGGACGTGGAACTAGGTTACCACAAAGTCTAATTTAAATGATCTATCTTCACATTATTTTGTGTCTACTCAAGTTTAACCTGGTTATGTTTTCAATGCTTATAAAAGTTACTTTGGTGCCAGCCTGTATTCTATTAAGTTAAAATTTAAAATAAAAAACAAAATATATGCCTAAAATGTTTAAAAAGCAATAAAAAGTATTGTGGTACCAGACTTTAAATGAATATGTTTGATACATATTTGATACTTAACTGTACATGTCTGATATATGTCTGATACACATCTGATATTTTTTTGATAAATGTCTGATACTTATTTTATAGTTGCTTGATACATTTCTGATATTGTTTGATACATGTTTGGTACTTGTTTGATACATGTCTGATCCTTGTCTGTCCAGGAGCCATGCCAGAGGACTATGAGCTGTACTACGGGTTCACCAGGTTTGCTATAGAGCTGAATGAGCTGGACCCTGACACTGCCAAGTTCCTGCCACCAACAGACAGCAGATTCAGGCCTGACCAGAGGTAAAGTCAAGTTGTCATCAAGCACCAGATCCTATGCTGTTAAAGTTTTGTACCATGGCTTTTTAATTAAAACATTTTTTGGGTTGAAAAAAATATGACAAATAACATCTTCTAAATTTTACTTGGTTTGGATAGTTATAAATTGTCTGTACCAATACAAATTGTGCAGCATTAAAACACATGATCCTCTATGAAATTCTGGAATAAATGAAGAAAACAGAGCAGCTATTGAATTTAGATTTATAAGATAAATGTTTAAATATTTTGTCTATTTCTCCATCATTTCCATTTTGAAAATAGTTTTTCTACTATTCTATATAATTGAAAATCATTAAAATAACTTGCATGAAAAATGTACTCATTTTGTTGATTGTAAATAACGAGGCTAACAACCTTGACATTTGAACAATGAACAGGCTTCTGGAGGAGGGTAAAATTGCTGAAGCTGAGGCTGAAAAACACCGTCTGGAGATAGCACAGAGAGAGAGAAGGAAGAACCTTGAGACGGGAGGAGAGGACCCCAAGCCAATTTGGTTTAAGTAAGTTATTAGCATAATTGGTTGATAGAAAGATGGGCCCTAAACCAATGATAGAAGGATGGGCCCTAAGCCAATGATAGAAGGATGGGACCTAAGCCAATGTTGTTCAAGTTAACTATTATCATAAATGGTTGATAGAATGATGGGCCCTACTTCATTTTTTTTTAAAATCCCTTATATTAACTTGTGGCGTCTGCTTGATTGTTTGATAGTTTTCCGAAAAATATGTGGATCGATTTTTAACCCACTTCCCTGTATGCTAGTGAGCTGAAATTTTTGAGGTAGACTCGTGCCGATGATAAAAATGATTATCAAAATTTCAGATCGATCAACTGTACTGTAATTAAATTAATTAATTTTTAAATTATCTCTATTTATCTCTATGTAGCATGTTAATTTTTGTGCTAGAGTGTTCCGGTGCGTATTATATTGACGATAATTTTTAAAAATATATTCTCGATCTGTAAATGTAAATGCTAGTAATTGCTAGTCTGTCTCGCGGTGCACACTATATTAAACATGTTTTTATAACCCTTTTCCCGTGATAAAATTGAGCTGAAATTTAGCATGCAGACTGTAGTAGTTGTGCTATAAATCGTTTATATATGAGACATAACTAAAATTTGGATTTTAGGGATTATCGTGCGATGCATATTATAATGAACATACTTTTAGTTATGTCTCGTATATAAAGGATTTATAGTCAAAAACTTTGCTTTTTTAAGGTTTTTTTTATTATTTGCCTATAAAGTATTAACAAATGTGTCTTATACATGGGCATTTTGCCAGTAAACAGAAATCTTGTTTGTTTTGTTTTCTCTTCAACATTTTTGTGATTGCCAACATGGCACAATATATTATTGCTTTGATTTGACTATGGTTGAAAAAAAAGGGGATTTGTGTTGAGCTGATTACAATTATGGTTATAGTTCTTCTCTGTAACTGTAACTATTTTTTTTCTCAATATCTATTTCTCTATTACATTGCTTTATATCTGTTTTTCTGTATCTCAATTTTTTAGAGCATTGGCTTAACAAGTTATTTCTAAATTCTCAAGATTTTTTTTTCATGCAGCTTTACCTTTATTTTAAGCAGTAATTTTGATTTTAAAATTTTGAAAATGAAAATCTATATATATATATAATTCACAAAAACAAGAACGAGTAGTGTGCAAATGAGCATGACGAATGACCCTCGCTGGGGTAGACCAATCACAGTTTATGGTAGGCAAGCGAAGCTGGTGGAGAGGGGGGGGGGCATGTCTCGAGACCAACAATGCTTTTTGAGTTCACTTTCGTTGTTCCTTCATAGAATAACATGAATTTCGTAGGGTAGTGGTTATTACATCTGCCTAACATGCGGAAGGTCCTGGGTTCAAGCCTCAGCTGAAATATTATTTTTTAATTTTTAAAATTGTTTGTGCTGTTCTTGTCCCCCTTTCTTTGCACTTTCTATGAGCAAGTCTGCGGCGTATGGTAGCCGTGGGTCGTATCTAGTGTATGTTATTTTCTTGTCAAAATATTATTAAGTGTTTTTTATTTTCTTGTCCACAGAAAAGTTCTCGCTGATGGCAAGACAGAAACATACGAATTTGGGAACAAATATTGGGAGGCCAGGAAAGATCCTGGATTTTCTCGTATGTCTTTCATGAGGATATTCTGACAAGAATGACCCGAGTCCATTTAATTCATTGCTGAACATTTTTATTCTAGTGATTTCTTTCTATTTGAAAATGTAAATTCATATAGCACATCCAATTCTATAGAACACATCTATTCTTAATCTTGACAGTGATATGTAAATATTACAGCTTTTTATATATGTCCTTGCGGAAAAGTTTTGTTGTGCTTCTAACTGCATTTATATAACAAGCTCTTATTTTTTTATGTGCTTATTGATGGCAATATATTATTAGGTCATGGACTTCTATTTATATTGATTACAATGTATTGTATTGGATACTGTTATATTCAGTTATTGAATCTTATCAAGGGTCTTCTATACTGGGATGAGTCACTCGAAATATAAATATGGGTTCTTTTATTATAAATAACATACAGAGAAATCAAGAAATGTATACACAAGACAATGAGCTCAATATAACACATCTACTGTGTAGGACTATTGGCACAATATAACACATCTACTGTGTTGGACAGTGAGCACAATAGAACACATCTACTGTGTTGGACAATGAGCACAATAGAACACATCTACTGTGTTGGACAGTGAGCACAATAGAACACATCTACTGTGTTGGACTATTAGCACAATATAACACATCTACTGTGTTGGACAGTGAGCACAATAGAACACATCTACTGTGTTGCACATGAGTGCAATTGTTACATGATCACATAATTTTATGTTATGTTAAACTTTGTTAGTAATAATAATATAAGTATGTGTTATGTTGGGTTGGTGTTTAGTAGATATAACTCATGCTGGTGATGGTGAATGAATTAATGTAGATTATTGGACACTTGACACACCATTTCCATAGAAAACTTTTTTCCACATTTCCTTGGTTAAATTTTTTTCCCACATCATTTCCATGGATGACTCTTTTTCCCACATCATTTCCATGGATGAATTTTTTTGCCACTTCATTTCCCCGGTCTGATCTCTACCTACTACCCCAATTATCTGAACTTGGACAGAGGTCAGGCTTATTACCATTATCTCTGCATATTTACGCCATCAAGGTCAGTGTCAAGGACAGTGCTTGGTGCATTTCCTGGATGTGAAGTTTCTGAGAGTTTACTTATTCCTCCAGAATCTTGTTGACAGCTGTCTTAACTCATTAGCTCCTGAAGGGCTACTTCCGAATCTATTTCATATTCCGGACAAAAGGGAAGCAACTTCGTTAAGCTTTTAATTCCATTAGAGAAATGCTTTTATTTTCTAAAGATATTCATTTATCTTAAAAAATAAAATGTTTAATGCATCAAGAAATGAATTAAGTTTAATAATAATATAACATACACTGCGAAATAATGAGGATTGAAGTCTGATAACGCGATTTTCGGCACCTCGGGTGAATACATACGCCATATAGACGCGTCAAACTAATTCACACATGGATCGAAAGTGAAAGAAGATAAAAACATCCGGTGATGTTCATTGAAATCTCGTAGAATCACGCATTAGCCGGAAGTCTCGAGGAAAGCGAGATTTCGTGCTATTTTTAACTAAAAAATACGATAGTGCGGTGCTAGGCGAACAGACGCATTTGGGCGCATCCGTACGGACCCCTATAAGGACGCATTTAGTCGCATCAGGAGCTAATGAGTTAAGCAAATGTCAAAGGGCTGCTTGAATGTACAGGGAATAATCTACTAAGACAAACAACTGTTGTCCTATACTGGAATGGATCTTTAAACTTAAAGTCCATTGGATATATATGAGGTGACATCCTATCTAGGGATTCATGAATTTCTTTGTTATAGAGATTGTTTATTATTGTTCATACTTGGCGTCTGATGTTGAAGATGTGATCTCAGAGTTGAGTAGAAGTAGCAGCAATGACTTCTGTCATTTGGGGTCATGGTATCTGAGTTTTTCAGCCTCACTCTCTTGTCTCTTCCTGTTGTTCCTTTCAACATTAACAAGAATATATTTTAGAATGACCATTATCCAGTCAGTGGTCAAGATTGACAAGCAGAGTGGTTAGGACGGCCAATGGTAAAAGGGAACACAACTTGACATAGACTGACATTTAATAATGATGAATCTCACTAAGTTAATCCCTGATATTTTTTGTATTTCATTCAATTGACAAGTGTCATCATCATCATAGGCTGGTACTTCTATGGGATGATTCCCCTACCATAGTTATTAAACTAACTGCAAGCTGAATGCGCAACATCAGAATATACTCAGAGAATATCTGCACCCATTTAACAATCAATGGTTTTTTTTTAACATTGCATTGATATTCCTTGTTTTTATTATTTGTCAAGAAAAGTGTGAACACAACTTGTAACTATTTTGATAAATTACAAAATATAATAATAATTTGATAACTTATATAGCGCAGTACCCCAGGCTCACTGTGCTTTATGTAAAATTAGTAACATATATAAATATTTATTCATTAGATGTAAAACGTTCATATCCTAAATACAAAATTTAATGGCATTATGTTGCATATAAGCTATGTTTATCTTTTTAAAAAATATTTAATAGTTGTTTAATTAATTTTGAAATTAAAGTTTGAAGAGATTTGTTTTTAGTGCAGTCTTGAAGGCCTTAGTAGTTGCAATACTGCGAATGTGTAATGGTTAAGAATTCCATTGTTTGGGATATATACATAACTATATGACTGCTATAATCTGGCTTATGTTAACAATGAAGACCAGAAATTGTTTGGATCAGTTTAGCTTTTCCTTGTGGTTTTGTTAATTTATTTATTATGTGATATTAGCTTTCCAATGATTTAGTCGTTTTTGATGTTATATTATAATTTGAATAAGTATTTATAATAATTTTTTTAAACGATATATAACTAGAGTATTTGAGGTCTTGTATTAAAACAGTCAAATATCAAAATTAGTTTTTAATCACATCAACACATTTCCCACTGATCTCAAGTCCGGAAAGGTCTCTATATTTTATGTTAGTAATAAGGAGTTTAGTAAACAAAATTTAAACCTCAATTTTGAAGAACTTTTTTAAATTGCATTTTTAAAAATATAAGAGTTGTAAAGTGAAAGGAGTTAGTGACATCAGGGGTTCCCAAACCCTGGAGTTGGTGGCATCAGGAGTTCCCAAACCCTGGAGTTGGTGACCTCAAGGGTTCCCTTGGTGACATCAGGGGTCCCCAACCCCTTGAGTTGTTCACGTCAGGGGTCCCCAACCCCTAAGGCTGGGACCCACAAGCTCTGAGGATCTCTGGTTTCTCTTAGATTCCCCATCTTTCTCTTCAAGTTGAGATACTCTCTAAACAAACCAACACAAATCTCACACAGAAGCTCAGTAAACCCCACTGGTTAGAGAGGTTGACGAGCTTGTTACTTTAATTCTCTTTATTTGATGTAATGAAGAATTAAAAGTAATGCAAATAAAGTTCTTGTTTTTTTTTAGTCTGACAGTCTGCATGCTATGCTCAATACTTTGTTTTAGAGATATATTGCTGATTGGAATTGTTGTCATAACACTAATGATAATACTGAACTAGTCATTGGCTGAACAAACGGGACAAGGGGATTGATGGGATACGTGGGCTGTGCGGGACGAGCACATTCTACTATCACAAGTACTAGGATTAACGGCAAGAAAGTAATGTAGCGGGCTGCTGGAATGGGCCCATTTTGTTCTAGTTGTTTGAGCTGAATGCCAGAGACTGGTACAATAACATTACTCGAAAACTGATCACTTAAGCAATGGTTGTGAGAGGTCCGACATTTTTATAATTATACTCATGTTTGTATGATTATTTCATGTTTGTATGATTATATCATTTTTTAAAAATTATGTCATGTTTGTTTGATTATATCATGTTTGTATGAAGCCTCATTGACCTAAATATGCTGTTGTTTTTTTTTAATCAGTTGTTTACATTATTGTGCACTTTAAAAAATATATTTTAAAACACATTTATATACAGTAGTTAAATTTATATTTACAGTAGTTAAGCATTGACTATGCTAGATAGTGTTTTTATATATAACCAATTTATGACAAGACTGACTTGTATTATGACAATTATATTCAAATAATCCTGATAATTCTACAATAGCAATCTCATTTTTTCTTACATCAGCTTCTTAGTCCATATGTCTACTGTCTGAATCAGACAATGTCTTAGGATTCACTGGAAAAGAAATATTATGATAAACATTTTTTTAAAAGAATTGTTGATTGAAATCAGCTTGACATGTCAGGATCCCATGAAATCAGCCAAACCCATGGCTTTACTACAGCTGTTATGTCTACACTGTTGGGATGACCACGCATGGTTCCAAGTGCTTATTGTATCCCACTCTTTCATAGGCTGATTATTTAGAGTTTTGTTGTAGCTACAAGTGGATGTCATGAAGTGGTTAAAAATAATTGAGTGGGGCTTTTAGTTTCTGTATGTTCATTCAAGTTTTTACTTTTGTGATATTAAACTAAGAAGGGAGTGTTATTTTTATTTCATGTTGTATGGGGAGGGGGGTGTCTGATTTTGTGAAACCATTTGCATGTTTGTAGGGGTCTGTTTGTTTTAGTCTGTATATTTGTGGGAGAACCCTAGTTTTGTAAGTGTAAGTCATATGTTTTAAAAAGGGGGGGGGGATAATAACTATGATAGAGAGGAGGGTGGCATTAAAGGGCCGATACTGCTAGATGTTTATTTGAATGACCCGTTAACATTTGAACCCTGGCAAATTTTACTGTTTTTTTTTACTCATATTTTGTTTAGGTTGTTGGTCTTCCAATGAATTTAATGAAAGTATTTCATTATTATGTTGACATTTATTTGTTTTATAAAATTTGTTAAAAATTAGTAAGGTGATAACATCATATATCAGGAGTTTCCAAATATCTAACAACATTATGATTTTTTTTAAAATTGTTTCCTCCCCCCTCTCACAAAAAAAAATAAATAATTAAATTAAATAATATATGCACATATTTGTTTATTCTGACATTAACTCTTGATGCCCCATTTAAACCAGCTTGCACTGATTTTGGGAACCCTTGAAGTTTTGTTTTTTGTGTGTGTAAGAGTCTACAATCTGCTTGCCTTCCAGGTTATTCCACTGAATGTGTTCCTCATTTTTTTTGCTGCCTACAACTAATTAAGTAATATTTGTGTTTGTGGTTTCTTTTACAGAGTTGTATTTGGTTACCATGATTATTTAAAATGCTTACACAAACAACATTCACAGGACAATTAGAATATTTATATTTTAAATTTAACAAACTATTTACTTGTATTATAAATTTTACAATTGAAATCATGAATAACTCATGGTCTTAGATATGTGGCAAATGTATTTACCATCTGTCCTTGAATTTGATGACTGCTATTTTTTTTTCAAATCTTTTTTATATTTTCAGTTATTTCTTTTAATCTTACCTTTAAGTTTTAATTTATTTCAAAACATAAACTTTCTTGAATGCTGAAAGTTGAAAGGAAAATTAAAATAGAAAAATAATTGTTCTAATTATGTGAAGTGCTTTATAAATGAAAATGATTTGAATTATTAGCATGAACCTGCTTCACTTAACTGATACACTGACCTATTAAATATAAGGGAAAATAAAACCTCCAAGATAATTTTATTTTACAATCTGCTATCACATTTTCTTTTCTATTAGCTGTACTAAACCAGATCTTACTAACAAAAGTGATAACAACAAAATATTTGATTCATTCTTTAGGAAATTTTTACCTTCTCACATTGTATACCAATACATGTATTGACTTTGAATTGTATGCTTACCATCTCATATTGTATACAAATATTGACCTTGAATTGTATGCTTACCTTCTATTATTGTATACCAATATTGACTTTGAATTGTATGCTTATGTCTTAATTTTAAAGCTTGACCTTTTAGAATATTACATTTTCTCAAATAATACTTCTTGTTTCTTATCTGTGATAAAATTGTTAGTTGAAAATTCCTATTCACATATTCCTTAGTTTTGTCGTAAGTTCCCCCCTCCTCAAAATTTTGTTACACAGATATTTTTAACTGTGACTTTAGGACATGTTGGCACATGGTTATAAAAATTTTTTAAAAATGTATCAGTAAGATGAAAGTAAACAAAATATGTCTTTGGAGAGTGTTACTAAGCAATTATTTTATAGTGATAATTTTTCAATGATTATATTTTTGTTGAATTTGTTAAATTCCTGAGGAAATTATTTCAGTAATTGTGTGATTATTTATTGTACCAGTTTTTTTTAACTGGATTTTTTTTCTCCACTATATATGGGGCATGACACAGTCATATAGAATAAAAATGATACCTTATAGATTCCTAGTTATCAATTTCTATAAATAAAGACTCACAAAATCATTTAGGCCTGGGTTCCTTCTAGGGTTAGTGTCTAAGACCGATTTTCCTGGTCTGGCAGGGCATTATTTTTTTACCCTAAAGACAGATCAAATGGAATATCAGGTTCAAAGGGTTAAAGCTTTGTATCAATAGTTAGCAAACATTTATCCAGGTTTTTAAAATACAGATGAAAACATGCACAATTTAATTTTTTGTTTGCAAGGGTCAACATGACCTAAAGTGTGTATCACGGGTCAATATGACCTAAAGTGTGTGTTTGTTGTTTTGATATTCAGGATTTTGTATTTTGCCTTCATGATCAATCCTGTTAGATTCATGTACATAAATGATGTCAGTAGTCATGGTCAAAGTTGATTATCAATCCAAACTTTCTCAATGTCCTGACATTCTAAGCACATTCAATAAATGCCTTGACAATAAAGAACAACTTGAAGTTACAGGCCCTCTAGTTCAGCACTATAAAAAGGTACCTTATAAGAAAAATATATGAAACTAGTTTTCTTTTTTAAATTTTTTTTATAACTATAGAAATTAAAATATGTATATTTATACGACCTTTTGAATTAAGCCTTTGACATATTAAGGACACAATTTGATAGAAAGTGCAAATTTGAGACAGCTATACCCTCAAGATCTCATACGAATTATTACCACATAAGCTGCCATTATAGGCTATAACTTCTCAGTTATTCCCTGTGAATTATTGCCTCATATGCTGCCATTATAGGCTAAGACACCTCAGTTATCTACTCTACACTGCAATATATTTAGCTGCACGTTTTGCTACCTTGAGTGATTTACCGTGTATAATTCTGTAAAAAAAAATATTATTTATTTTATAATTAGGAGAAAGTATTTCTGTGAATTGTAGAAGGGTTGCCAGATTACCTGACTATAATTACAATCCATATCTCATCTCAGACGACTGGAACCACTAAAACAATTGAAAAATGTTGTGCTTTCAAATTCAGCTTAAATCCGTTTGCCCATTTATCAAATTTCTGCTTTCCCTAGTTGCAATGTTCAGTAAGACCACACTTAAAATGCAAATGTTAGCTTGCCATTGTATTTTTTTTTCAATTGTGCTATTTATTAATTGTTTAAAACTTTCAAATTTTTTTAGGCAAAAAAAAATGCTTTATTTGTAAGCGGGTGTGTTTTCAAATCTGTGGACCTAATTAGTTGTTTGTTGGGTTTTTTTTTAAACACTAAAAGAAATTTGACAGGCATTTTTTTGTTGTTGTTGTAATTGATAAAACTGGACACAAAATTCAGGTTAAGAAAAATGTATTTTCTCTTATTATATTCTATGAAACACTCTGATTGTAGCATTTTAAATTTTGTTGTTGTAAGCTGGGTATTGGCTGATTTAGTTTTTTTTAAGATGCTGAAAGCATTTCATTCCCTATAATAAAAGTTTAGAAAGAAACTGAACTTGCTTTATCTAATATTTTATTTGTCTTTTAACAAAATAACTTAAAAAGCTTATATTTACCATGAGCAACAAAGCCCGTCCAAGGACGTTCCGCCACCGGGTCTCGACCGGCATACATGTGCATCACGTCAAAAATACTATTCATTATAGTTAAAATAAATTACTTGTAAAAACAGAGCTTTTGACTATAAATCCAAACTCGCATAGCTCAAAATAAAGTCCTGGAAGAAATACTGCACCAAGAATAACTCGTTTTGAACGTCCGCGTAAACATATTCCATATGATTGGTTATAGGAGTCATGTGTTTGAGGGACCAATCGCTATCGATGACTGCACAGAACATAGCCTTTTATTATATAGGATGGTAAGTACGGTGCATTGATGATTGAAAAATTTTAAGACATTGAAAACATTTAAAAATGTGATTATGACGTGGTCTAATGAAAACATTTAAAAATGTGATTATGATGTGGTCTAATGAAAACATTTAAAAATGTGATTATGATGTAGACTAGTGGAAGCCCTCAGGAAGCTGGCTTGCAGGAAAACCTCATCACGACCAAAGCTAAAACCAGGACAGTGTCCTGGGGTATATGAATCCTTCTGGAGCCAGCAGGTCTGCCCAGGTAGCTAAAGACATGAGAAAATACAGCATCAATGTCCTGGGATTATGTGAGAATGGTAATGGCCAATCTAAATTAGATGCGAAAGATACCATCATGTTCTCTGGCCATCAAGAGACCATCATGTTCTCTGACCATGAGCCATGGAGATCTAAACCATGAACCCTGGCAGGGAATAGCACCGATGCTGTCATCAATAGCAACAACGGTGTTGATATAATCGGAATCAATAGACTACAGAAGAAAAGGGCAGAAAACAACTATCATCCAATGTCATGCTCCAACAAACGCAGCAAAGGAGGAAAGTAATGACAATTTATGTAAGTCGCCACAGGCTGTGATTGACCACACACACCAAAAAGACATGTTAATAATCATGTGTGACATGAATGCCAATAGCAGTAGACAACACAGAGAGATAGATCTCATCATGGGTAGAAATAGAATAGGAAGTTTGAATGAAAACAGTGAACTTTTTGCTTTCAACAATCTTTTTCAACTAAATCTAAATGGACCATTCTTCTATTTATGTGTCTAGTCAATGTGAGTACTGAAGTGTTTTTAAGGATAGGTTGAAAATAAAAATAATGTAACTGGCATAGCCTGTAAACTGTTTAAAATGAAATAGTTTTGCAAGCTACAAGTGTGAATTACCACAAGTTTTATGGCCCAAAATTAACTGACAAAGGAAAATTTTGTAAAAGTATTAATTTTTATTAGAGTTATATATTATGATATCTTAGACAGAAATCCAAACAAAAACATAAACAGAAAATGGTTAAATTAACATACCAAAAAAAAAGGGTAAAAACAAGGACTACAAATACAAAGCTCATTTTTTTAAAAAATAGACATATATAACTGATTTTAATTGTAACACAAAAAACAATACACAAATTTTAAACTATCAACAATTAACATAGGAATAGGAATGGCGCCAACAGTTCAGATAAAAACGCAGATTGTAACTCAGTTTTTCTGGCATTTATTCCAGATGAACGATCTAAATTAAATTCCATGTTGACAAACTACAAGATATTCTTTAGTCAAATATTTTTTTAATGCTATCATTCTGTTTAAAATGAGAGATAATATAGACTAGCAAACATGTACATTAGATAAATTAGCTGGACTAGATAACTAAAACTTACATAAAATTACTTTTTTCATATAACATTTTATAAAAAAAGAACTCATCTATATCTCAGCTAATTAATTAAGGAAAATCCCATTAAAATGTTTGTTGATTCTGTTGGATGTATACATTAGAAATTGAGTCTTTCCTAGTGATATCATCATATTGTTTTTTAACCTAAAGAAATCAACATGAAATAGCACTGCACTAAACAGCCATGCTACTTTAAGAGTTTCCAAACAGTGAGTAACAGAGATTTTGGTTATTATAACTTCAAAAACAATATCTATGGAATTTTGAAAAACTAACAAATTTACACAAATCAGACCATTTGTTCTGAGTCATAGAAATAGTAGATTATTTTGGACAAAAGTAAGATAATTTTCCTCAAACTGAAATTAAAGATTAAGGTTACTACATCAAAATTAAAATAATTAATTCCAGGACTTTCCTGGGAGAAAATAGAAAAAAAAACAATTGTAAAAATAATGAGCAATGTTTTTAATACATATATATTTTTTTAAAGAGTGGCATTGATTTTCTGTGACTACACCCTAGTGAAAAAAGGAAATTTAAGGGGGAAAATAAATGGAAAGAGTTTTCCTGGGTCTCTTCAAATCCTAGAAGATAGTAGGAAGTAACTCTGTCTACTGTGAAGCTAAAATTTGTGTAATTGTAAAAGATCATAGACTTTGTTGATTATCTTGCATTTGATTTGTTACATGCCTGACAATTTTTATATAGTATATAATTTCTGTTATTGAAATGTGTAGCTATACAAAATGTCTTATTATGTGCATAAAATATATACAAAAAGTGACCATATAAATTGATTTGAAAAAATATTTTAAAATGAGTAAAAGAACAGCAAAAAGAGATTCAATGAACAAGACGAACATGGCTTTTTTAAAATAAAAAATGCAATCTTATAAAAAGTAAAAAATGTGTCAGTTAAGAGGAAAAAATGAGTTTATAAAACATAAAGCAAAACCACGACAATATGAATTTGTAAAAGGAGAAATTTACAGTAAATGCCCAGAATGCGAATGGTACATTTTTATTATAGGAATATGAAAAAAATATCATGAAATAATGAACAAATTCTCAATTTGTTCAATTTTTGCATCAATATTATCATCAGATAAAATAGTTAAAATTACAACAGACTTTATCCACTCACTCATAAGTTGGACATGTTAATTTAGCTAAAATACAACAAATATTTTTAACTATTCCTGATCTGAAAGAGATTCCAATGAGTGACAATTTTCAGAGTATAAAAATTTGGGCTAACATTAAAGGTCCTTGTCATAAATTTTTGATGTTAAGAATATGTATAAATAGTCCTTTTATTTCTAAAAAGATGATTGTCAAAACAATATATTTGAAATAATAATTGCATTACAAAAGTCATCAGAAAATATCTTGATATAGTCATGCCATTGTGCCAAAAATAAGTAAACTGCTGTATGACAACATAACAATGATAGAAATTAGAAAAATGTAGACACATTAGGCAAACAATTGTGACTTAATAACGTAACCTGCCTTTGTAATATATGTTAAAATTCATTCCATTATTTAAAACTCAATTAACATGAGACAGTTCAATGCTGCTGACCTTGATACTGTAAATCATTCAAAACTTTGAGCTAGGTTAATACTTGAAAATCTCCTCAAGTGAAATAACAGGTTTTACACTGAAACAATTGACAGTACATTAAATATCAAGACATGAACATTAGAGTTTGAAGATTATGCTAATATATTTACACAAGCTATTTGGTGAGTGTGCCTGAAATATCAGTCGGCATGCCCATAATAACCAAAAAATTGATACCTTGAATTCCTCAAGGTTAAAACTTCATTGGAGTAATTTCATTGCACAGATGCATTACAGTTTCCTTTATTTTACTCAACTAACAAAAACCCAATGAAAAAACAAGATAAAAAATATTTGACATATTACTTGATTAGTTAAGTGAATTAAAGATAATGCACCAATCCAAAAGAAACAGTGTGCAGCTTATAAAAGATGTTTCATATGAATTGGGCATTGATGACTGAACACTGTTTTAATTTTTTAAAATATGGTATAAAAAAATGGATGAGGCTGAAGAATCATATGGAGATTCATCAAAGTCATGGGTAATATTAGTAAAAAGTTGACCAACATGTAGGGGTCTACCGATATATCGGCATCATGCAAACGTCCCGATATTGACATCACGGATATTTCATAATAAGTGACATTTTGACCAAAAAAAGTACAGAAAAAAAACTATCATTTAGATTTACAATATCTCGACAAATTAATATATCGACCCCGATACCGGTATTGAAATAGCCAAAAAGAGTCCTAGTATTAATATGTACAGCCACGATACAGTGTGCCATGATATTGTTTAGGTATTGGCCGATTTTCGTATACTCGGAAATACTGTGTTAATAGTGACGATGCCAATAATACCGTAATTGCTCTAATAAATGGATAACATGTAAACATGTTCACGTAATTGGTCTAATAGCAAAGATGCACGCAGAATCCCAGATGTCTAAAACATTTCGTTTTGTATGGAAAACACAAAATGTACTGTGTGCAGACTTGTTGTCATTGGCAACCATTCATCCTTCAACCTCATTTTCACTCTATTACTATTACTTTGTTCTCATTATTTCATTCATAAAAGGTGGCCCTGTGCACAAGCCATTAAACTATTGGTTAGAATTAATAATTATGAGTAAAAGTTGAAGTTTCAAAAGGAGTTCCTAATTTTGCTTGTACATTTTTATAAAGGACGGTTTGTTTTGTCATGAGTCCTATGTAAATGTAGGTCATGATCTGGAACTTGTAAATACATCAGAAACTTCGTTTCAGCAACAAAAAATAAAATCAGCAAAACTTCATATCGGTAGACCCCTAAATTATAAAATATAAATAATTAGGAGTGATAAATTTAAGAATGATGTCATCAAATATGACCGCTGTTATTTTTGTCCTAACAAATACTCATATTGGCAATCAAATCGGAAAAAAAATGTTGGTACAGTAAAGGTCTGATAATCCGACGTACAACAGTCCGGAATGCCCGATAGTCCAGCATCGCTCCGGAAAATTGTAAAAATTTTGGTTTTCTCCAAAAGTGTGTCTTTAAAGCAAATAAAAACGCTTGAGAGCTATTCGGAAGTTTTCGGGGTAGTTCGGGGAAGCGCTCGGTATTGTTCGGAAACAATTAGCGGCCGGCTAGTCTCAGCTGTCACAACAAATACAGGTGCAGTGCGGCACAGATAATCAATCACAAAGCGTCTCGCCATTTTTTTTTGCGTTGTTTTGTGTCCTTCACAACGCAGTAAACTATGTCTCACTGCTTCAGAAATTATTGATTTCCATATCATTAGAAATAAGTTTTATACTAAACACCAAAAGTCAAGAAAACAAAAAGACATTCGTGACTTTTTAAATCTAAGTGAAATATGTTTTACAGTACGTGTACATGCATTACATGAAATGTAAAATAAACTTTGTGGTATTTGCATACTGTATTTGTAGTTTAATTATTAACCTATTTGTTCTTATAATTACGATTTATGTATGTATGTAGTTAAAAAAACAAAGTACATTTGTTTTACGGCAAGGCCTACACTAAAGAGAAGGAGCACCGCCCGATAGACAGGAATTTTCTATAGTCCGGCACCGTGCCGAATTATCGGAATGTTACTGTAATATCTGCAAAAATGCATATTGGTAGACCCCTAATGTAAAATATAAATAATTAGGAGTGATAAATTTAAGAATGACGTCATCAAATATGACCGCTGGTTTTTGTCCTAACAAATACTCATATCGAAAAAAAAATATATCGGTAATACCGGTATTGGCAATATCGGCAAAATGCATATCGGTAGACCCCTACCAATATGTGCATAGGAAAAAACCTTTCGGCATGATACATACAATTATATTTAAACAAGTGTAAACAGTAAGTATTAATGGTTGAAATTTGCACCTGAGAGTTTACAACCTTAGAACACAAGTACAAATATGAAATAATGCAGGTATTAAAATATTTACAGATATTTAAAGATAGATTTAATTAACAAATTTATTTTCATTCAATACAATTTGCGCTATTATTTTTTGTGAAGAAAACAAATTATTTTTTTTAAAGAATCTGTCCATATTGGTAGTATACATGAATTAACAAATTACACATCAAACATATCTTTGAAAGGGAATGAAAATGCATTTCAATTATGTAGAAAATAATGGTTAAAATATGGTTTATCTGACAATATTGTCCTTGCATAATGCAATATTAAAATAGCACTCTAAAATTTGGATCAATAAAACAGTGAGAGGAAATGTAATGGAAGATCCGGAAGTTATATAACAATTGAAAAGTTTTAAAATATTCAGTGGTGGTTATTGGTCCCATTATATGTGTATATAATTTTATAATACTGGAATAATAAAAGGCTCGTCATAATATCAAGTCCCCCTCCGAAGGCACTTAACTACTGGTAGTGTAAGTGGAGGCAGTTTAAAATACATATAGCTTTTCATTGGACATTGTTAGTCATACATGAGGTTAGTCAACATGCCCCAAAAGGAGGTTTATAACAAGCTCTGGCAATAAAAGATGGAACAATTTTTAGTAGATCGATAACATTGAAAATAATAGCTTGAACATTTCTAGTCAACAGATAACATGCATGTCATTAAAAAAAAACAATTTGTGCCTTCTTTCAGAGCTTTTGGCATTGACCAGAGCTGCATTTTTAACAACTTATGTAACAACAGGGCAAACAGCCCCCTTCACCCAACATAGCATGCCAAGAGTTTATGTTATGGTGTACAATTGACTCCTTAGGCAGCTAACATGTTATAATGAATGTTTATTAACAGAATATTTCAATCAACGATTTTTTATTATAAGGCATGGATTTCTTTTAAAACTATATAATCTTTACAGGTTTTATGTTGCATATATAAACCATGATTTTTATCATCGGTAATGACTATTCACTTTCCCATAAGAAATGTAACCTTAAAATCTCTCTCTTTTTTTTTAAAAACGTTTAGGATCAAGATAAGACTAATATTGTTTAAGATTTTAACTACAAGGTAGCCTGCTAGCAAAAAAAACATAGGGAATTCACAACCCTAATATCTTTAGCATTGTTAGGAGAAATGCTTACTTTCATTTTTTTTAAATTAAACAATAATTTTTATAAATTTTGGGAAAAATTAAACATTGAAAATCTGCAGGTTTTAATTATCCCATTCTTTACGATTTATGGTTAATTTCTCGCAACTCCTCTGGATCCATCTCCAGGGTTGATAATTCATGCTTCCCATTCAACTTTGCATCTCTCAGCTTCTTCTCATAAGCTGTCGCCACATGTGGATTGTCTTTAAAAAACATCCACAAATAATTGACAAGATCATTGAGCACCAACTCTGAGGAATTCTTGGCAACAATCTTTAACACAAACACACCATCATCTCTCAGGTATTCATTGGCAAATTTTTTGGCAAGCTTGCTGTCTGACTTACTTTGCAGGTTGTCTCCAAGCTTTAAAAACTTTTTCACAAATGTGTACCTGTTTCCCCCAAAGAGAACATGGTAAAGCCAGGACAAGTAATTGAACGTTGTAATGACTGCCACCAGCAAATACCAGAACCACAAGACTATGAAAATTTTCTCGTTGAACAAGTTGATGGGGAGGACGCACTGCACGGTGTAGCGCTGGAGATTTTGAAGCTGGCGAATTTCAAAGTCACACAAGGTGACACGAGGAAACCTGGGAGAGTCTTTAAACTCTCCGGTTTTTATGAGACTTTGAATAACTTCCAATCCGTACACACTGTAATCCATGGACAAAAAGAAATTCAGGATGAAAAACTGAAATACGACATTGGCAACAAAAAGCAGTTTGATGAACAAATAGAGGCCAGTCAAATATTTCCCATCCCTTTTGGCAAACCAAAAACAGAAGATGTTGGCAAAGCGCTGCCTGAGTCTCACTAACAGATTATAATGATACTGGCGATGGGCTTTCAACCACCTGTCGATATACTTGGCCACTTGATAGGTGAACTTTTCCCTGTCTTCTGGTTTCCCAAGCTGTGTGCTCTCTGCTAATGAAATGATTTTGTCTATGTTCAGACCACCACTATCATTTAACATCTTCCAAATAAGGTTTGGTAGCTGGGAAGACAAAGAGAACAAAAGTCTAATGCAACAGAAATGTTAAAAAAAATATACTTAATAAACTGCTTAAAGTATGATTTTAGAAAAAATAAAATCCAGAATTATTAAATATATAGAAAATAGGTCCTTTTAAGAAAAATAAAAAGAAAGTTAACATGTTCTTTCACTTCCCTGTCTACTGCCACTAAATCTTAATTTTAATTTATATACAACAATTTCATTAATAATTCAAATATTATAACTTTCAACTCGGGTCTTAAATAAAATTAGTCAAATATTATCAATAAGTCATTTTTGCCTTCTTTATTCCTTTCAGAAATATTTTGTAAAACCATTTTTATTACAGTCGAACCCACTTACCTCGAGCTTGGTTAACTCGACCACCCCACTAACTCGACGTTTTTTATTGGAACCGTCAAATTCTCTCTTTGTCTTAGCATTTTCTCATCGGCTAATTCGATTTTTCTAAGTCGCGAAACCTAATACCTCGAGCACAAAAGAGGGCCAAATTTGCAACTTAACGTTGGTTAGCTTGATCCTCGTCGGTTGGCCTAGCAAGGCACTCTGGCATTTTTAGTTCTAAACAGTGTTGACATCTCACTTTCTTCGAGACTTCCGGCTATTGTGTGATTCTACGAGATTTCAATAAAAATTACCGGATGTTATGATCTTCTTTCACTTTCGATCCATGTGCGAATTAGATGTATTCACCCGAGGTGCCCGTAAATCGCGCGTCTTTAATCCGTCATTATTTCGCAGTGCATGTTATATTATTATTAAACTTAATTCATTTTCTGATTCATTAATCATTTTATTTTTTAAGATAAACGAATATCTTTAGAAATGAAAATAAAGGTTTATATCGAGAATCGACGGTGGTTTTTATATAATTAAATAAAAAATTATTATTCTTTTAAAAGTTTGTTGTTGCTTTGTTACCAGTAAGAAACGTGACTGTGACACTAACACGCGCGTGACGATGAAATCAAATCATTTTCTTAATATTCCAGTACATGTATATATTATTAATATACACGTCATCACTTTTGTAGGTCGAATTCTGATAAAGAATGATTTTTTAAAAAATTCGCTTAGACTTGGTTGCCGGCCGAGGTCTAACACACAGCCCACAGCGTGCTGTGATCAACGGTCAAGGCCGCAATAGTTTTATTTATATTATAAGCAATGTTCCCTTTAAGCTGCGTGGTTGAGCGGCCGCGCAGTTCTCTGATCAATGCCGCGCAGCGGTTTAGAATAACCATGCACCGAATTGTGTAGTATTGCACAAGAAATGGATGGATGTTGGGCAGCTTTGCTCAAGACTTTTTTTACTTTGCACATGAACCAACAAACCTTAGAGCAGGGGTTCCTAACCAGTGGTGCATGCACCCCCAAGGGGTGCATGAGCAGGTTCCAGGGGGTGCATGAACCATTCAGAGAAAATAAAAAAAAGAAGGGAAAAAAAAGAAAGAAAAACTGATAATCTGAGAATGTAAACAATAAGCAAGGCATGCCGCGTTAAAGGGCGCCCATATACAACCTTTTTTTTTACTCGTTCACGCATCGTTCTGCGCATGTCGAAAATTGACGGAAAAACTTTCGCAAAATGACCGGTTCGCTCTACGTGTTGCTCGGAATTTCGTGTTTTACGTCACAGTTTTCTAAAAATAATTTAATTTTGTCATCAAATACGTCAGATATATCTCTTCCGATGACCCTCTAACTGTTTTGAGCGGATGTAAACTTTGGTCTTTAAAACGTTAATTGTAAGCCATTATTCGTCATTGAAACTAAAATCTTGAGTTGAGCATCCAATTCCGGTCATTAAAAACATCAACTTCGTCAGTTAAAAATTTGCCTGTGACTGGTACGACTTTCCGATTGTCATCACCCCCTCAAAATCGTTATTTAATAATTTATAATAAAAAAGAGAGAGATGGAACACAAAAGCCCCAGTGCTTCCACTGTGGAAAAATCCTGTGCAATGACAACATGAAGCCTGTTAGACTACGAGGGCACTTGGAGAAAGTCCATCCATCCAATTCTTAGGACAGTGTTGAGGTCTTCAAGCAGAAGAGAGCTCGCTTCTTGACCTCAGGTACCTTGCCCAACCTTGAATTTTCTTTGTCACAGAAATCTGCACTGGAGGCATCATTCAAGGTTGCATATCTTATTGCAAAGAATAAGAAGCCCCACACTATTGGAGACCTTTGGTGAAGTCGTGTGCTCTGGAGATGGTGGAACTGATGTGTGGTCACCAGCAGAGGAAGCAGGTTGAGAAAGTTCCTTTGTCCAATAACACTATTCATTCCAGGATTAGTGACATGGCTGCAGACATTCTGGATCAAGTCTTGTGCAAGATGAGAAGCAGTCCTTTTCCATTTAGCATGAAGCTGGATGAATCCATTGATGTAGCACAATGCAGTCAGATTCTTGTATTTCTGAGATGTGTTCTCAGTGGATTGCTGAAGGAAGAATTTCTCTTTTGTAAGCCACTCCTAGCTACTACCAAAGCTGCTGATGTGCTGCAGCTAGTCAGGACATTCTTCATTGAAAACCAGTTTGACTGGACTTCAAGAATTTCTTCAATTTGCACAGGTGGTGCTCCCTCCATGCTCGGTAATAAGTCAGGATTTTCAGCACTGGTAATGAAAGAAGTTCCAGATATTGTCACTACACACTGTATTCTTCATCGTCAGGCACTGGCATGCAAAACTCTACCTCCAATCTTGAAGTCAGTTCTTTTTACTGCAGTCCAAGTTGTAAATTTTATCCGCTCACATGCCTTGAACCACTGCCTCTTCAAGTTGTTCTGTCAGGAGGTGAGCTCTGAGAATGAAGTTCTGCTCTAACACACTGAGGTTCGCTGGTTGTCCAGTTGACGGATACTTTCTCGGTTAGTAGAACTGAGAGTGGAGCTTGCCATTTTCTTGCAAGAAAAAGAGAGTGACCTTGCTGACAAGTTTGACTGTCAAAGTTTCATTCATTACTTGGCATACCTGGCTGACATCTTCACCATCTTGAATGAGTTTAACACGTCTCTCCAAGGGCCTGCTGTGACTGTAATGGATGCTACTGAGAAATTGCAAGCCTTTCTTAACAAAGTGCCACTATTCCAAAGACGACTAGAAAAGTCCAACTTGGCCAACTTTCCACTCTTGGGTGAAGTTGTAATATCGGGTGCAGAAGGAAGCACTGAGGGATCACTGCCTGACAACATCGAAGGGGAAATTTCAGAGCACCTTTCAACATTGCAAAGGTCCTTTGATGGGTATTTCTGTCAAGACATTGCTAGGAAAGATCTTTGGATTCGCAATCCTTTTATCTGTGACTTGGACAATATTGATGACAGTGACTTTGCTAAAGATGACCTGATTGATTTGAGAACCAGAGAAATACTGAGGAGTGCCTTCAGTTGCAATACCTTGATTGAATTTTGGTGTGCGCCCAGCTAGATTCCTACCCACAACTAGCCAAGAGGGCAGTACTGACTCTCCTTCCATTTGCCACAACCTATCTCTGTGAAGCAGGATTCTCCACACCTTTGACGATTAAAACCAAGGAAAGGAACAAGTTGAATGCAGAGGATGACAAGAGAGTTGCTTTGTCCAAAACAGTCCCCAGATTTAAATCGCTGATTGATCATAAGAAGCAGCAGATCTCTCACTAAATTTCCTGTTGCCTATGGTCAAAACTGTTGTGTTCCTAAAATAAACATAGTTTATTATGGATTTTCTGCAAGTTTCACGAGGGGGTGCATGAACTTTTTTGGGCATCTGAAGGGGTGCATGGACCCCAAAAGGTTAGGAACCACTGCCTTAGAGGGAACATTGATTACAAGTTTGATTGACTGAGGAAATTCGAGAGCATTCTGATAGTAACAGATATCCTGCACGGCAAAAGCATTAAACTTAAAATAACCATATTGATTTGTTTATTTGTATTTTAAATTTGCTGATACGACGGCAAACGCGAGCGGCTGCGCCATGCTACACACTACACGCAGGCCGCAGCATGTGACGAGGCGAGAACTTTGACCTTTTAACGCATGCGCAGACAATTATAAACTGGTAACTTTTTTTATTAAATGGAATCGAAACATACCACTACCACAGAGTCGTAATCAAAGTCCTTTACTTCGGCATAAATATATATTAAAAAATAATAAAATATATATATAAAAGCTGCCGATTAGTCATAACTTTTCCCGACTTTCAAGGCCGAGAAATTTTTATTAAGAATTCCCGACTTTTTCCCGTTTTCCTGAGTGGGAACCATGGTTATATTTAAATTTTAAACGGTCCTTAAAAACGAACGGTCATTACAACCTTAGGAAAGAGTGAAGAAATATTAGGGTTCCGATACGATTCCGATTAATCGTCCCATCACTAATTAACGCTAACTAATTAATCACGTACATAAAGAAATTTCAAGCACATGTTAATATTTTGCCGCCATATTGGTTTTCGTTTTAACTCGATCATCGGTTATGTCGACGCCATTTTTCATACCCCAACGCCGTCGACTTAAGCGGTTTCGACTGTACTTAGAATTGTGTTCAATATTATACCTTGAACATCAGAGCTTGAAAAAGAAATATTATAGGGACCCATTGATAGTAGCTTATTTCCTTTTCATGTCGCTCTTGAATGTTTATTGGAATACTGTCATCCATCGGGATGTAGTAGGTGTTGCTTATCCAGCAAATATTTTTTGTATAGCTTACATAGGAACCTGTAACAAGCATGAATTAAAAGATAAAAATTCACGCAAACGTTGTGAAAGACAAAAATATTAAGGAAAAAGACTAGCTAATCCCATAACAATGTAATTAAATCATTTTGTGTTTCAATTAATGTTGTAGATAAATTTACAATGAATATTTACATAACTGAGTTTACCTGCATGCATACTATATGAAAGCCACTTTACATAAAATGTTCAACAATAGACTTACCAGTGAATTGTGCAGGGCACCAACATTGTATAGGATCTCCAACAAACTGTGCTGTGCTAACAAGTATTGCAAAGAAGGTCAGTAATCCTACTGTCCACAGGTGGCTAACTCTGTCAGCCCAGTCATCATCTTTAGTGCCCTGAAGCCTGGACCAACTTGCGAAACCAAAAAGAGATAAAGCCCTGAGGACGAAATTTTAAAAATCTTTAGAACCATTGGAGCATGGTTAACTTAATGATCCATGATAACTAAATAACTTTCATACAGCATAGCATTCTGCCAGTGTCAACTTAACTATTAGTTAACTACTATACTATACAAAAGATGACTAGTACAATACTTCAGCAGGAATTGTACAGGTAAAGATAATTGGTGAATTAATTGTTTCTAGTTTAGATGTAATCTTAAATTTTAGAATACAGTAATCCCTCTCTACTTCGTGTTTCATGTTTCGTTGGTGTTGAAATATAATAGTAGTATTAGAAGAGGTAAGGGGCGCGATGGTCTAAGTGGTAGCGCACTGGACTATCGAACCAAGGCAGATCCCGAGTCGCGGGTTCGAGCCCAGGTTCTGGCAAGGCCTCTGGGGCATTGTGCTGGCCACACATTCCCCTGCTCGTTAGTGGTGGCCAAAAAAACTTGTGAACGCTACATCACTTGCCCCATAGTCCGTCATGGACTGATAGGGGTCATTTATTTTATTTTATTTTATTAGAAGAGGTGCCCCAGGAAATGGCACCCCCATTTGAATAGACGTAAAATACAGTCATCGGCTGTGCAGTAAAGTCATCATCACCTTCATCATCATCATTTTTACTGCACAGCATATTCATCACCATCATTATGTCATACATATATAGCTACGTGTATTTCATTATACAGTAACTTTAAACTGATCTACCGATTTCATATTGCTTAATATCATATTTCATAGTGATAGCAACTTTAGAACTTCTGTGTCATTTGCAGTGAGATTAGACATTAAAATGACAGTGCTGGATTAAGAAACAGATGTGAGCAATTTTCTGTGGATCAAGACATTAACCAATGATTACTTTTATGACAACCAGTAACAAACTGACTCAAACAGCAAAACTAAGTAGGATTTGAATGAACTAGTACGCCGTTTTCAGAATACATGTACTCATGTACTTTGATTTAACCAATCCAGGTCAACGATTATTCCATAAATATGAAGCTTTTCATTTTAAAAAAAGCATCTTCTTCTTGTTTGAAAAAGCCTATCTCAACTAGTGATTATAACTAGAGAAGTGTTTGTAACTAGAGAAATGTTTGTAACCGATTGCCTTTGGAACTCATGATGCTAGGACAATGAAATGGATGCAACTCTTCCATTTTTAAAAAGGTGTTAATAAATAATAAATATCATTAAAATAGATTTGTTTTAAAATTTAACAAAAGTTGATTGTTTTAACTAGTGTGCCATGTGTTGAGCCTTCTCATCCACAAGGGGAATCTGCCGATCATCGTCAACGTCTGTGATTCCTCCAAGGACAAAGGCCACCTTCAAGAGTCCTCCAAGCATCCCTATCCTGGGCCAGCCTCCCCAGCACCTTCCAGTCATGGCCAATTTTCTTGATGTTTGCCTACAATTCTCGGTGCCAAGTGTTTCTTGGAGCACCTCTTTTTCCCTTTCCCTGGGGGTTCCATTTCACGGCTTGCCCTGTTGTATTGGAGGCAGATTTTCTTAGCATATGGAATATCCATCTCCACCACTTCCAGAGAATCTCTTGCTCTATTGGCTTCTGCTTTGTCCGCTGCCACAGGTTGCTGATTTTGTCCAGCCAGTGAATCCTGAGAATCCTTCTTAGGCATTGTTAATAAAGGACTTATTCCTGGTCAGGTTTACGGCTGTTCTTCTCCAAGTCTCAGCTCCATATAGCAGAACAGACTTCACTATGGCGTTGAAAATCCTTATTTTTAAATTGCTGATTAGGTTTCTGAAGACGCAAACATTCTTGAGTTGTTGGAAGACTGCCCTTGCCTTCCCAATCATTCTCACATCAGCATCTGTTCCACCTTGTTTGTCTACCACGCTGCCAAGGTAGACAAAACTCTACACCTCCTCGAGTGCTTCTCCTTCTAGCATGATGGGTGCTGTACTGGTAGCATTAACCTTGAGGACTTTACTCCTCCCTTTGTGTATATAATTAAGACCCATGCTAGCAGAAGTGGCTGCAACAATGTTTTGTTTTCTCCGGCATGTGTTGCTGGGTATGTGAGAGAAGGGTAAGATAATCAGCAAAGTCCAGGTCGTCAAGTTGATACCACAAGTTGATACCACAAGGTCCATTGGGCACCATTCATTTTCTGCTGTGTGGATGGATGTTTTCATCACCCGGTTAATGGCCAACAAGAGCAGGAAGGGTGACAACAAGAATCCTTACTTTGTGTTAATTATATCAGAACAGGATACCAATCAATGGAGATAATATTATAAATTAGTCTAGTAAGTAAAAAAAAATTCTAAAAAATATTTCAGAAAAAAAATCGATCTCCAAAAATCCTATATTCTAAAAAAAAACTTATAAAATCCAAAAAATAAAATGTGTCACACAATAAAAATTACCTATTTTTAATATTGCCTTTTGTTATACTTACAGTGGGACCCGGTTAAGTCGACGGCCTCGGGGTATGAAAAATGGCGCCGAGATAACCGATCGAGTTAAACGAAAACCAATATCGCTGCAAAATATTAACATGCGCTTGAAATTTCTTTATTTACATGATGTGCGTTAATTAGTGATGGGACGATTAATCGGAATCGTATCGGAATATCAGGGATCCTATTTCTTCACTCTTTCCTAAGGTTGTTAAGACCGTTCGTTTTTAAGGACTGTTTAAGTTTAAATATAACCCTTTATTGCATTTTTTTCCCTAGTACATAACTATATAACGAATTCATCTACTCCTGCCCACCACACCGCGCGCGCGCAGGCCTGTGCGACCTATATATCCCCTCATTGTCCCCGAACCATTCTCTTCCAAACCATCTTCCTTGGGTCCCTTCCCTCAGCTTACAATGGACTCAGAATTCCTTCCGTAACTTGATGCTAATCAGACTAACCAACAACAATGGTGTGGGAGATTGAGAGTTGGGGTGGGTAAACTGTCTGCAGTTTGTTATATTATTTATTTTAAAATCTGGGGAGCCTTGTTTACAGTAAGTACAGTAAGCACCCTATGATTTTGTTATCGTCCCATCACTAGCGTTAATAAATGAGAATGTATATGCACATGTTTTTGGAGGTTTTTGTTTACACAACGGCGTTGTTGTTATTTGTTTGTCTAGTATGACCTATATATGACTCATGACAAAGCGAACTCTTCTCTATAAAAATTTACAAAAATAAATTAGGAACTCCTTTTGAACCTTCAACTTTGACACATTTTACTTAATTCTAACCAATAGTTAAATGACTTTTGCACACAGCCACTTCTTATGAATGAAACAATGAGAACAAAGCAGTAGTAATAGAGTAAAAATGAGGTTGAAGGATGAATGGTTGCCAATGACAACAATTCTGCACACGGTACATTTTGTTATTCCATACGAAACGAAATGTTTTAGACATGCGATTCTGTGTGCATCTTTGCTATTACGTAATACTCGGCATCGGCATCACTTACGTGGTCGATTGCCGAGTATCTCCGAGTAGTATGCGAAAATCGGCCGATGCCGAGTAGCCGAACCGATCGGTTCAGCCCTATCAATAAGTAACATTTTCAAAAGCTGGCGATTTAAGTTAGTAACACAGCGCTGTGAGCTAAACGCAAGCGGGCTGTGACGTCACCAGCGAGGCAGAAATTTTATGCCTTCACTTGGTTATAAAAAATCACATCTAACCTTTTCGAAATCTCAGATCTGACTATTGGTCATGGGGATCGAGATAACCAACACTAAGTGGCAAATTTGGCCCTCTTTCGTGCTCGAGGTATTAGGGTTCGGCGACTTAAAATAATCGAGTTAACCGATGTGAAAATGCAAAGACAAAGAGAGAATTGGGCGGTTCCAATAAAAAACGTCGACTTAATAGAGCTGACGAGTTAACCGGGCTCGAGTTAAGTGGGTCCCACTGTATTAATATAATAATTTATGGTAATCTCTTATTTCAGCGCATTTTATATTTCATAAAAAAAACATTTTTTTAAACTTACTTCAGTAATAATTATTATGAAATCTATTTTAGAATTAAAACATTATTTTTTTGTTGAAATAAAATTACTATTTTAATTACGATTTAGGTAAGCCACCATTTGTATTTGTACGAAATAAAAATTTG
The DNA here is from genome assembly GCA_944989445.1 of Ampullaceana balthica. Classification (NCBI taxonomy): domain Eukaryota; kingdom Metazoa; phylum Mollusca; class Gastropoda; family Lymnaeidae; genus Ampullaceana; species Ampullaceana balthica. The sequence continues at coordinate 406,807 of CALYLW010000379.1, read as the reverse complement.
TATATTTCACTATCTTCTGTGACTAACGGCTCCATTGTTGTTGGAAGTCTGCTTTTAAAAACCTTTTTCTAAGTTAAAAAGCCCTTTAAACTCAACAAAACACACGAAAAGCTAATTGTAAAGCATTAAATACTTTTTTATTTCTGATTTAAGTGTTTAAATTAGTAAAAGTAAGTTAGTAAGTTATTTTATTTATTTTGTTCTAAAAATTTAAATATTAAAATGCGCTGAAATAAGGGATTACCATAGTTATTATTCTCTGTTCAATTTCCTTTATTTTGATATAAGATACGACTATGTTACTTAAACTTAAAATAAAAAGGGTATTTAAGATCCATAAATATTTAATTAAGATCACCCAACAACAAACATTTTTTTAAAGACTGGTATGGCAGCAACTTGGAAAACACACTCGTCACTGGCGGTGGAAAGAGTGAATACTACTAACTTATTTATATTGTTACCACTTCATTACAAATTACCCACTATTCAACTTCACCACGATAACAGCTAAGCATCTTGACTTTGTTTCAAAATCAAAGTGTCAAAACAAGACTAAGTACTAAGTCATACTCGACTTAGTACTCATGACTCATGTCAATGAGTGAATGAGTCTACAGTGGACTACAGTCAGGTGTCAAGTCTTATCTTACTTTTAATAAATAATAAAAGTATACAACGGCATACAGTTTTAAAAATTACTATCACAACTAGATAATACTCACATTATTATATAGTTTTAAATTATAAAGCATAACAACATGGCATAAGTACACATTATAGACAATCCTTAAATCTGTAGGTCCTAAGACAGTAAAAGTGCGCCATGTCCGCTATCGACTATAAATAGTATTATTACTCTTGCGTGGTGGTTTCTTTGTTGCCTGTTTGGACTGTATTCAGGCCATCTCACTTTTAAACAAGTTTCAAAAATACCTAATGTAGGTACTTGGATAAAATATTGAGGATATTCATTAAAATAACATTAATAACACACATACACACAGAACACAACTTTAAACGCAGTTTAAAACACAAGTAAGCTAAAGGACCAAAGATGTTAATATTGTTGGCACTCTAAAATTAATTTAATGAAACGTCATTTGACCTTTTAGTTCTACGCGAAAAACGTATAATATTAAAAGTAGGTCACTTCTTTCTACTTTCCAGACAGACAAAATGTCTGGTGACAACTACTAATAACTTAACATTATTTTATCAATAAAATTTTAAAATGCTAAGGTTAAAGCTTGCCTCGGAAGTTAAGAAGGCAATCCTGATTTTTAAGCTTTGAATTTGAATCTATATATATAATTCTCTTCGTGGTCGGACCCTGCGAGACACCAAGCTGCAAGTATGTTCAACAGTCTGTCAACAGATACTAATTTTAGAAAGCAGCGCACCAAATTACTGCACCAATGCATCAAAAGGTGTGCAAATTAAATATGCGCTGTAAAAGAAAAATTATATGACGTCATTGTTTTCGCTGATATTTTAATTTTGTAAAAGGGAACAATGTAAAAAGTTATAAAATACTTTGTGTACATTTCAGAAAGTTTAATATTTCGTATTGATCAAACAAGGACAAGTTAGTTGGGATTTTGAAAAAGGTGGGCGCCGTAGGCGCCCTAAAAAAGTGCATTTTTTCAAAAGAAATAGATTTCAGCTGAACACTTCCGTCATTTTTTACGGGTGATACGCCGCGGGTCTCTACAGAGTTCCTTCTTTTCATTCACTCACAGTCGTTTGCCCAAACCCACCCCATTTTGACAACTGTGTCTTTCAGGAAGTCTTCACCCGTCACTAAATCATTAGCGGCGTATGCTACGCCGCGGGTCAGCTAGTATCAAATATTAGAAATACGACATTATACATTGTCATTCACTTATGTCTTATTTTTGGGATTTTTTTTTAAATTTCCAATTTCATGTAAATTAATCATTAATACGACTAAAATTTATTTCATCCCATGTATTTGTGTTTAACAATATTTATCAACAAATTGGAGACTCGAACTGTTTTGTCCCTACATAATTATTGAGTTGAGAAGTGCGGTGTTGGGGGAAATAAGAACTGAAAATTGTATATCTTTAAAACGTCCATAAATGACGTCATGTGATTTTGGCCAATTTTTGTAACACGTCGTCACAAAAAATTAGACCCTCCTCTAATATGACTTCATAAAGCTCTGCGCCCCCCCCCCTTTATAAAAGCCGCATTTCCGATTTGAAACGTCATTAAATAAATTTTAAACAATTAAATATATAATTGGAACTTTTATTTAAAGTTACGCTTCTTTGATATGACCACAAAGTTCTTAAACATCTCCCTCCTCTCGTCACAAAAGTGTGACACCCCTTCCCCTCCTAGGTGAGTGACGTCATTTATGGACATACAAATTATAGAATACCTTTTTTTTTAAAGTTATAATCTTTCTATTCGTGTTACTCCTGTCAATGTTCAGAATGATTTTACAGCAGCATAATGAACATACCAGGGAGTCAGGGAGTTGACAAGACAATATACACTAATATTGTGTTTTATGTCTTAACTATATAGACGCTCCTTCTATACATAAGATTATTGCATCCTACTTCTGGTAAGAGTAAGAGCGTATTGGCAAGTGACGCATGGTTCACATGCCACGGCTATGAGGGACCACGCAATTTCACAGTTGCCTTAACCTTTGTTTCCATAACTTGTGTCAGATACCCATTCGGGAGCTGGGTGGACTCAGGGACACCCTTGGCCCTGGGAACACGGAGATAAGAACCCGTGAACCTCGGTACGCCAGCCGATCGCGCATGCCACACGACCACCGTGCCCCATTGTGTTTTCAATGAACCCATCCTACTTATGACAAAATATAGAAACATCTTCAATATCTAAATACAGTGGTACCTCGAGATACGAGTTTAATTCTTTCCGTTACCTTGCTCCTATGTCAATTTCCTAGTATCTCAAAGCATTTTTCACTATTGAAATTAATTGAAATGCCATTAATCCGTTCCAGCCCAAAAATTTGCTACCTCTAATTGTTTTTTAACGTGTTTTTGAAAAAGAAAAATGTATCTATAAATGAAAAATGTTTTATAAAAACATATTAAAAGAGAATGTAAAGCAAAAAAAAAGGTTTTTATAAAGTGTACATACATATTTGTATTTTGGTCACTTAAATGTAACTTACACACAACTTAAATGCTACTGTATGCTTAATTTTGGTCACTGCTTTTCTCTTCACTGGTCTGTGCCTTTTTCGCCGGATTCAAAACTGTCCAAGGAGGTTTGTTTCTTCCTCCTTTCAGAATCCTGCGAAAATGATTTGGGCAAGTGTCATTAAATAGCTCCGATACACGACCAGTTGCAACTTTTTCGGGGTGTTTCTTTTCCACGAACAATGAAACTCTCTCCCACATTCCCAAGATCTCTTTTATCTCACTTGTAGAGATAACCTCCTCCACCTCTGGTTCTTCCTCAAAACAAATTTCTTGCAGAACCCCCGAATGTTGCTGCGACTGTAACTCTTGTAATTCATCAGTTTCTGAGAGGGCTCGTATCTCAAATTTTGATCGTACATGTATTTCAAAACAAAACTTCGCTCGCTCGACAGCTCGTATCTAAAATAACTCGTATGTCAGGGCACTCATATCTCAAGGTGCCACTGTACTTAAGATCATTAAATACTTATCTTATCTGTTACAGAATGGGTACCTAACACTAGTTATGGTAACAAAGGCGTTTAGATATTGCGCTGAACCCTCATATATTCGTGGCCTGTGAACGCTATAATCTTCTGTATAGAAAGAGCGTCTGTACATATAATATAAGACGAGACAAGAAAATTCCAAACATTACAAATGCTATCTACTATTTGTGTAGCTTATAAGGAGTAAATGTTTAAAGTTAATAATTACAAATTAATTGCTATTGGTGGGGTGAATATTTGGCCAGATATATGTTTGTTTGTTTGTTTATTGTATCTGTTTGGTTTTTTTTAAAAGATATAAATTAATATCATACATGTAGGACTAGATTTCTTGGAATTCCGGAAGTCAGTTGTTGTTTTTCTTAGAGCACAACAAAAACCGGTACAAATAAAGAGCGCTCTCAACTAACACTGGTCAGTTACACTTCCCCGGGTTCCATCCAATGTTCCATTTAAGCTGCGCGAGTGCGCGGCCGCGCAGATATTTGACAGACGCCGCGCAGCAGTTTTGAATTACCGCGCAGTAAATTTACTAAAATATTGAACAAAAAATTGATGCTGAGCAACTTTGCACACGAGTTTGATTGCTTTGCACACAGACCAATGAACTTTAGAGGAAACATTGGTTCCATCATGTGTCAATATTGGAGAGGGGGTATTAAAAACAAAGTGGTGGCACGCGTGGTTAATGAAATTTGGCATACCACGTGTGTCTTTAAAGGGGCTGCGTTTCTCTTCACAGTACCTTCTGAATGTTCCCGGGGGATGGGCAGGGGGTGGACACAGAACGAAGTTCCTTGGAGTTATCTTATCTCATCTGATCTGTTACAGACGCCCCTTCCATACAGAAGAATATTGCGTCCTACGTGTATCCATCGTTTATGTCTAGTCTTGCATTTTTATTAGAGTATTAAATGTTGATAGAATGTTGGTTTTCCTGGTTTCCTCAGGCAAACCTTTCCACGTCCGAATTCCGGACGGGAAGAACGAGAATTTGTATTTCTTTGTTCTTGCATACGGAGTTTGCTTTTTTTAAAGCAACTGTACCAGAGTTAGGAAACAGTCTGCCCAAATCATTTAGAGAATTTGTCAACTAACATGAAGAACCTACCTAAAGAATTCGATATTTAATATAAGTTTTGAATATCGGAGTGTAGTAAGCATGCTGAACTAGCATGGACAAATAGCGCTATACAAGTAACCATAATCATGAACAAAATTATATTTTTGTTTCAATGCGAAGAATATTTTAATGATTTGAGTTTAACCAGCACCAGGTAAAATAGTTTTAGTGAACAAGTGGTTAGGGCTGGGAGAAAAAGTCATGTGCCCCTTTCAGATCATGTTGACCTATGGGGACGCGGTGGTCGAGTGGCAGCGCACTGGACTGTCGTACCGATGGTCACGGGTTCGAATCCGTGTGAAGGCAAGGGATTGTTCCCGGGCGTCCCTGAGTCACCCCGCTCCGAATGGGTACCTAACACTCTGTAGTGTTAGGCGGCTGGGTAATGCGTGGAACCCACAAAGCCGTGGCCTGTGAATGCTGCATCACTTGCCAACAGATCATCTGTCATGGTCTGTGGTCACAACTATCTTCTGCATAGAAGGAGCGTCTGTATAGATAAGATAAGATAAGTGGGGTAGCGTTCACGGGTTTCTATAGCCAATGCATACCTAAGGATTGTGTGGCTAGCACAATGTCCAGCCGCTTTTTGTCCAGTCGCTTTTAATTCCTCAACTGTTTTCCGGTACCCACTCGGAGACCCTCGGGAACAAGACCTTGCTTTCACCGAGACTCGAAGTCTTGACTCTCGGTACTCAACCACCGCACCCTCTGGGAGAAAATACATCTTAAATAAATATTCAGGACTAATAAAATGGCAGTGGGAGCAATGAATAGATGCCCCCAGAAATAATATTGTTTCAAACATTAATGACGTCACGCTTCTAAAAGAAAAAAGGATTGGGGCACACATTTGTGTCGAGGGGGAGGGTGTGTATTTAAGAACTGTGACGCCACATCAGAAGCGCGCAACTTTAAATGAAAGTTCTACTTAAATATTTGATTGTTTACAATTTATTTAATGACGTTTTTAATGACTTCACGCGTGTTACGATATTAGAGTGCAGCCTTTTACACTAAATACATACTTAAAAGACAATAAAGTGATTTGAATCATGCTCATTTTCAAATAGGAAATACGGCTTTTATGGGGGGGGGCAATTGTGACGTCATATTTGATTGGGGGGCTAACTTTTTGTGATGATGTGTGACCGGGAGGGGGGGGGGCAAAAATCGGCAACATCTTTCCCATTAGCTGTGTGGAACATTAAAGCATTCTGGCGTTACCCCTATCATTTCTATTTTGGTTTGAGGTTCGTTTCTGATTCGGAGAAGTTAACGTTAATATATCGAACCCTCTCTCAATCTTGTTACATTTATAGCAACCACAAATTTTCATCTGTATAACGTACGGGAAATTTATTTATATCAAGTCCATATATTTTGTTGAAATTTCATTGGTTGCTGTTGCAATATAACGGGGAAAAAACAATTTTCTATAAGATGAGCGGCTGACAAACTTGAATCAATTACAGGTGCCGGGACAATAGTGTCACGTTCCTATACTACTTCAACCCCCTTGGTTTTTCGGCTCAATAGCATTAGTTTTAGAAGACTTAAGTTTCTTTATGGTGTTTGAAGATTTGGCATTAGAAACACGTGTTTTAAGAAAGTTCCTTCATTTCTCTTATTAATTTTTACCTTGGCTTTTCTTTTCTTTTGTTAAACTATATTTAAACGTTTTTCATTTTTTAGAAGCAAATTAACAACCATGAACTTTCCGCCCCAACAAAGTGCCGCCCGGAGCATTTGGTTGGCATGTGGCGGCAAAGTAATTCTACAGTTCATCACTGGGCACAGCGGCGTGCCGCAGTTGGACAGGGCCGATTTTTTGGCGAGACAAGGTAGCGCTCAGCCCCAACCCAATCGCCCGATGACCCAGCTGGGGGTTAACTCGTGGCTCAAGGACCACTTCCAGTAGAGGTGGTTCAATGGCTGGGCCTCTGTAGGCACGACCAGAAGAGTTTACCAGTACATGCAGCGACCGAGAAAGAACGATCCCTGGTGGCTGGTGGAAACTTAGTCGTAGCGATCAGACACTCATCACCCAGATGAGGACGGACACGGAGCTACTTACACAGGTTGGACAAGAGAGTGGATTTCAGCTGTCAATTATGTGGCTATTCGGAGGAGACGGTCGATCATATACTGATTGAGTGCCCCGAGTGGGGGGGGATGAGTTGGATAGAGAAAGCCCAACACCCGTAGGAAGGTATCTCTACGGCGATGCCCGCTTGATGAGGTGATACATAGTGCCGGGTCCTAAGAGCTTTAAAAGCTCGACCCTAAAAGAGAATGTCACATTAGGTTGGCTCATGTTTGAAATTGATTGCGTTCAGAAATTTTTGCTTCTACAACAGGAGCGACTTTCAAATTGTAAGAATCAATTAAGTTACCAGCCGATCAGTGTCACGTTATCATACTATACTTAAGACTCTTGTGTTGTTGTTTTTTTTAGTTCATTGCCATTAGTATCAGAAGAATTTATATCCAATATCCTTTATTGTTTTTATTAATTTGTTTGGTTTTTATTTTATTTTGATAAAAAGCTCCATTGTCTTTAAATTTTTGGTTCCTTTAAGCTAAATGACGACGAGGAAAGTCCCCCCTCCCCCATCTCGCTATGCTACTACACATCCCTCACATACGTGAATACTTACATCCAGTCAATAACATTTCAGTGGCTAAAGTCTAAAGAATGTTTTAACTCGGGTCAACAACAGTTGTTTTTTAGCATGCGTAACATACCGAACATCTTTCACTTTAAATTTCCTATTGGAGATTCTACTAAATTTAATCCACTCAGACACCTAGAGATTTGGTGGCTTACAAGTCAGGTTTAATAAGTAATGTGGTCAGTGTGTGAGGCACATGGGTCAGATGTGCTACCGATGGGTCATATGGGCTATCCATGGGTCTGATGAGCTATCCATGGGTCAGATGGGATATCTTTGACCTTTAAGTCGTAGCTTTGGACCAGCTTTTACATTTGAGCTGGATAGGCTACCTTAGGATAAGATGGTTTTTATTTGAACCAGATGGCTACCTTAGAATAAGATGGTTTTTATTTGAACCAGATGGCTACCTTAGGATAAGATGGTTTCTATTTGAACCAGATGGCTACCTTAGGATAAGATGGTTTTTTATTTGAACCAGATGGCTACCTTAGTATAAGATGGTTTTTATCTGAACCAGATGGCTACCTTAGGATAAGATGTTTTCTATTTGAACCAGACGGCTACCTTAGGATAAGATGGTTTCTATTTGAACCAGATGGCTACCTTAGGATAAGATGGTTTCTATTTGAACCAGATGGCTACCTTGGACAAAGATAATTTTAAGAGATACCTTCAATTTTTCATTGGTAAATACCCAATTAATTAAAAAAAACACAAACAAACAAACAAAACAGAACGAAAAAAAAAGAAATTTAAAATCAACAAACAAGTAGTGTACCACAAATTTAAAATTAGCAAAACAAATTTTAAAATAAAACAGGAAGGCGTTTTTTTTTCATATAATTATTTATATATGTAATTACTGAATTGTAGCACCATAGAACTTTGGTTTTGAAAATCTTCATGGCCAGTACTGTAATCACTGCTTAAAACAGAACTCAATGTTTTGTTTTTTTATACATGTTACAAAGAGATGTTCCTTTATGAAGTACATTCTTATCGTAACAGCTAAATTTATGAAAGGTATAGCAAGATTTTAATTTCAGTGGAACAAGTAGCTGTCATGTTATCTGATATTGAGAAAAAATCCTTTGATGAAGAAAACATATGTTAGTGTATGACACCAGGCCCAAGCAAAAATATGACGCAAAGGATTCCCCCCTCCAATCAAAACTTAGGATTTAATCTAACTTAACAAGTTTTAATTATATGCAAGTTATGTTGACCACATATTTTAAGTGAACAATCATATCAACCAACTCTCAAAGATTAATACCTATTTTTTGTGTGATCTATTCTTGAAAATTAAAGAATCAAATTCACTCTAGTTAAAATGGTAGTTCTTATCTGTGTGAAGTTAAACTTCTGCTCTTCTAATTTCTGTTTAAAAGTTGAATATTCGTGTAGATGGAAAAAGACCGGTAGATGAGCTAATAATTAACATACCTCATTATATTTTGTGTGTGTGGTTATTTGGATATTTCTTTTTTTTAAATTTCATCACAGGTGCTAAGAAAAAGTCAATTTTCAGGTTAAAATTAAAATTTAAAAATACTTGTGTACTGGATCTTTCTTATCATTTCAAACCATGCCACCACCCCTTCCCCAAGGTGTTCTCTAATCTGGGTAGAAAAAATGGTTTTGCAGAAAAAAAAATAAAGGAAAAGAAAGAAAATTACAATTACAATGCAATGCTCACATTGCTTCTTTATCAAATTGAAAGTAAGAAGCAAATTAACTTAAAAAGTTTATGTTGCTATACTAACAATTTCTACATAGATTTAATGAAAAAAGACTGCACACCTTATTTAAATTGGTTGAAAGTTTAACTAGGTTTTAATTTTTCAATCAAAAAATGAAGTTGAACAAGAAACCTTTTTAAAATATGCTTCTCAACAAACCATGTCAACAGATATGAGTAAATAATTATTTTATGTGATTAAAATTAAACTGAAATTTTTTCTATTTTTTGAGAATGACAATAAGAGTAGTAACATTATCTATATAAAACAAATCTTTCAGGTGCCATAAACATAATTATTTTACAAGTTTTTTTCAAGAGTCAATATCTGATCTACCTGTGATGATATTTTAGTTCGATTTCCCTTTAGGGTAACATTGGACTCACTAGTAACAGAGTTGACTGCGATAAAGATTGTAAGTAGATTAATGGGACACAACCTAGTCATGTCAATAAAACAAAACAGTTCAGCTTCAGAATTATAGAATTGTGTCTCATCAGTCTTAATTAGTATGGCATGCTTTGATCCACAAAAATTCAAAAAGGTCAAATACTGAAATTCAATACCTATAGATGCAGTAAACTTATGAAAAAAAGCATGCAATTCATTAAAAATTTTGAAAGCATTTCTTGTAAAAAAATAATCTTTTTTTATTTATTTGGAAAAAAAACACAACTAAATAAGACAGGCAGGATGCTTTGCTATGCAATGACAGTAGACATTTGATTCATCCACAGGTGTTTCATGATGAAGTCAGGAAAAATGCCTCATTGAACATTCTTTATCTCAATCAATTTGCCAGTTAAAACAGTCTCACATGCTAATTATAGAATTGTTTTTGGTGTTCCTCCACATTAAGTTGGAGAATACATGGAAAAAACTACCAGAGTAAGACTTGTATTAAAAACTTATTGAATTTTAAAAAGTTTCTTGCAAATTGAAATACAATGACATAAATTTGGACAGATAAAAATAATGAGAAAACAAAATTACTCAAATGAAGTATTTTAAACAATATTTTTTGTTTTGACAAAGGCTAACCAAAAAAAAAGCTATCTGAAGAGATTAATAAAAAGTTAGGATGTATTTTCCTTAAGATTTCAATTATAAATAAATTGAACCATTGACTTTAAAACACAAGAGTTCAGTTTTTATATGTAAAAAAAATAATTAAATAATATTTAATCTTTGCCAATTATAAGGCACCATTTAAACTCTCAGTTAAAAATATAGAAATAACATTGAGTAGTTAGTTAATGAAGTAGTACATGTATGTATAAAGGTGGACTATGAAAGCATTACGGAAATAAATGTACACATGATTGGGTTATGTTAAATAGTTTACATGCTAACTAGTTGATATATACATACATATAGTAATAAGCTTGGTATAATGCTTTAATTAGGGCACAGTCTGAACATTTTCAATATAATAGTAACGAGCAGTGTGACAATTATGTCAAATATATCTCTAATGTTTTAGTCAATATATATTACATATATATTTTATGGGTTTAAAGGAAATATCAATGAATATTTTTATTAATCTTAGTACTGGCAACATGATTTGCTATTTCAAAATAAATTTTTAATACATCTTTCTTTTTCATCAAAAATAAATTTTTATTACTGAAATTATAGATTTTGAAAGGTAAAACAATTTATTCTTAACACATTTTTCTCAAGGCAAAATTTCTCGCATATAGTGTGAATATTAACACGAATCTTCAAATAACTACAACTATATCATTCACTCAAAGTTTTAACATTAGTTTTATATTTTTCCCAGATCTATTAGACATTAAAGCTCAATCCATTACCTGGCCACTTATCTTTGTTAAAATAACATGCATTCATGACTATTAATAAAATATAGATCTAAATAAAAATTCTTTTAATACATGTGCTGATTTTTCACATTTGAGCTTGTACACAGAATATGAAATGTACATGTATATTAATCAAAGCACACACTTATAGCAGACTTAACACAGAAACAGGGTTAAAAATAGCATTAGATCATAAAGTTTTATTTTTTTTAAAAAAAGCAACAATCACACTGGTTTAGAAATAAATAAAAGCATCGTAATAACAAAATTCAAAAATGCACATGTACAAAATGCAATAAAATGTTTTCCATATACCTAGGTAAAAATTTGTTAATGCAAAATATCTAAGGCTTTGTATAACAAATATTTTGTTGATAATGCCAAGAGTTATCTGTGGTAACAAAACTTGAATCAAACATTTTAACCCATTAATAAACTACTAAAATTAGTTTATTTTAAAAATATCTTTCAGACTCAGAGCAAATGATAGTAAAATATTATATTCAATAAAATCTGAACCATAGACAACAAATTTGACACAATTGATTTTATATCGAAAATATAAATTTAAAAATTTAAGCAAAACTATTTTAAGTGATTTTTTAAATAAATAATTCAAACATAATATGAAGTTTTAATTAAATATCTCAGGCCAAAACCCATCTTTTTTTGGTAACTGTATTAATGTATAATTTAAGCCATATTCAATAAAAGCTAGTACAATTGGTCATGCTTGACTCCAGGGCTTCCAAACTTTCTAAATAATGGTTTTGATGTTTTTAACCTTACTTACAATATGATTGGCCATGTTGTGCTCAGAAATATAAAGGACAATAAAGATAACTAAATTAAAAAAACAAAACAATTTATTATCCCTTAATAATAAATCACATTAAAAAATTATGGCAAACAAAAAACAAAAACAAAAAAAGCAACTAACAGGTAATTTGAAACAGTCGTTTATTTTTACATATCATTTTAGAGCAACTGCCAGTTTAGCACAAGCCCAAGAGAAATTGATAGTTATCAACATGACACAACAGACCCTTATTTTTACAACTTATTTCATGGTGACTCGTGAGCATCTGTTTGCCAAGAGTCAGTGCTGTTAAATTATTCTAGGAAATTAAAAACGCACAACACAAGTGGTATTGTAACAAATCAATGATTCAAGTTTCAATTAATGGTAGACATAGTTTGGTGTGTTTATATATATATATATATATATATATATATATATATATATATATATATATATATATATATATATATATATATATATTTATATATAGATAGATTTATGTATAAAATCTGATCGCTTGACTTCATTAAAACAGTTATAAATCAATCACTCGCCTTCTTTCACAAGCACTTGCAACAATAGACAATTTGTCAAAAACCTAGAGCATAATTTACACGTCCCGCCTTGCTGTGTTTTCTATACATAAAACAATAAAAGCATTGTTACATGTGTATTCTGTCTGGTCTAACAACATATGTTTCGTCAGAGAGCTGGCTCTGCCCATCTCACTATTGGAGCGAGAGTGCCACTTGCTACAGAACTTGCCCTCCACGAACTCTCCCTTTTCATTGGAACCGTGCCAAATGATCTTTTGAGGCCTGAAAAAAAAGTTTACAAGAAATAAATACAACTTTCTGTGATTTTATGCATGCCAAGAGAGAAAACTTTGCTTCTGAACTACAGTATTTATGAATTTATTAGGTTTCAATACTAATAGTACTATTTTGTTGAAATCATTATTTTTTTATAATAAAATGTTGCCAAAAATAGTTGTTATATAAAATATAAGATTGAATAATTTTTTTTCTTCTTCTCAATTTATGGTCTCATCATCTCAGCCAAAGCAAGACTAGCACAAAGGCTATGAAAGCTGGTGTGATATGCATAAATTCATTTCATTTTTTTTTACTACACGATTTCCCCTATAAAAAAATTATTTAAAAAAAACTACAGTATTTTCATGCCCATCCCCTGCGGGTTATACCAGATTTTACAAACCCAGCAGCCCCCCTACGGGGTATCTCCGTGGGCGGGGTATCTGAAATCTTTTGACGGAATAATGCATCAATGGCGCTATAACTTGCAAAACACGAATATAATACAAGGCCTAAAAAATTGTAAAGTAATGGGGGTGAGACTGCAATCAGGCTTTTAAAAAGGTAAATGCATAAAATAAAAACAGGGTATTAGTAGGCCTGACAGGACGTAACACAACAGCGAACGTTTCGGCAAAGAGCCTTCTTCAACGGACAAATAGTACACAAATGAAACGAATAAAACGAAATAATAGAAAAAAACACTTAGCTTCGGTGAAATCCAAGTAGTCCAGTAGAGATAAAGCAAGGAGAGAAAAGTAAGAGCTTAAATAGGAAAGGAAAGGGTGGGTGTGGCCAATCAATCAGCTTGTCAGTGCGAACACAACGTTGATCCCATGTGGTGTAAGAGTCCCATATTCATGGATTAGTCTATTCTCCAGACTGACCCGGCCGGGTGTGTTTGTACAAGAAACCAAGGCGGTGACAGACATGTCATCGACGCCCATGTGGTCCCGTCCATTGAAGTGTCGGGAGACAGGACACTGTTTGTCTTGTTTAATGGCACGTACATGTTCCGCGATACGGCAAGAGAGTAACCTCCCCGTTTCACCAATGTACTTCAAAGGACAGCGCTTACACACAATGGTGTAGACCACATTGCGGCTAGTACAAAGATAGCCATTCCTAATCTTGAATGTCCCCTTAGGGAAGACAATCTGGTCCGTCTGGGTAACAAAGGGACATGTCTTGCAGCGATTACGACCACATGGCTTAGTGCCCAGATGGGAGGACGGAATAAGCAGACGGCTACGAACCAATAGGTCTCGCAGATTTTTGTCCCTCCTGAATACAATGAGGGGTGGGGTGGAAAATATGTTGTTTGTCTCAGGGTCCGCGAGGAGAATGGTGCGGTTTTTCACAAATATTTCCTTTGCTCTGATGTTGTGGGGATGGTATGTGAGCACCAATTTGCTCCTTTCATTACTATCACTGGAGCGTGATACAAAAGCGTCGGCACGAGTGAAGTTTTTAACTCGCTGAAGTGCAGATTGAAGTATAGCTTCAGGGTAAGACCTTTGTCTAAAAAACTCCACCATTTCCAACGCCTTTTCCAAAAAGTCCTCATTAGATTGACACAGCCTACGGAGGCGAAGGAGTTGTGAAAATGGAATAGAATCCTTACAGGATTTGGGATGAGACGAGGGATAGAGTAGGTAAGAGTGACTGTCCGTAGGTTTGAAGTAGGCCGAAGTGAGGAGGCGGTTCTTCTGGAGAGTTACAGTAATGTCCAGGAAATTAACCGATAGTTCGGAAATCGTGTGAGTGAACTTAATGGAGGGGTGAAAAGAATCAACAAAGTTGATGAACGTGTCAAGTTCACTCCTCTCCATATGAGTGACCCCAATGCCGTCATCAATGTATCTTTTATAAAATTCGGGGAGGCGACCAGTGTATTCTTGTTCCACTCTGTGCTCGAAATGGCCCATGAACAAGCATGCATAGCTGGGTCCCATTTTAGTCCCCATGGCGACCCCACTGATTTGGTCAAAGAACTGGCCATTGAACTCAAACGAGTTGAGGGTTAAGACCAATTCCGCCAAGCGTAGTAAGGCATGTGTAGGTATATTGGGGTGAGGTTGTCTGTCCAAAAAGTATTGTACAGCCAGAAGGCCATCGTTGTGGGGAATGGATGTATAGAGGGAACATACATCAAGGAGGAACAGATAGTTCTTTACGTTTGGATTGATGCTCAGAGAGTCGAATGTCCGTAAGGCATGGTTGGTGTCCTTAATGTACGTAGGGAGGGATGCCACTATCGGTTGGAAGACACTATCCAAGAATTCAGAAATGTGTTCTGTTGGACAAGAACATGCAGAGACAATAGGTCTACCAGGGTTACCATCCTTGTGAATTTTAGGAAGGAGATAAAAGGATGGCTTGCCCAGGTCACTGTCAAAAATGTGCATCCTGGACGCTGATTGAGGTAGAGCGCATTCTGTTATCAACTCATCGATGGTCTTTTTAACCACCGTGTTGTTTTTCATGATGGGATCAGTGGCTCTCTGTTGGTAGAACTGGGTGTCCTCCAGTTGTCTCTGAGCTTCCTTAATATACAACTCCTTATCCCATACAACCACGGCCCCGCCTTTGTCGGCCGGTTTGATGACAATGTCTTTACGGCTGCGCAATAAAGACAAGGCTTTCGACTCAACTTTAGAAAGGTTGGATTTACGGAGTCGAGGAAACAAAAGGTTTTTAATATCATTCTCTGTGCTTTTGATATATAAGTCCAGAGCCTTGGATTGACCAGGCGGTGGTGTCCAAGTAGATTTCCTTTGTTTTTTGAATGGGAATAACTCATCATCGGGAAGCGTGTTGTTTTTCCCGGCAAAATGGAACTGAAGTCTGAGAGCGCGGAAAAAACGTTGAGAATCGCTCTGTAGTTGAAAACGGTCGCAAGAAGGTGTAAGAGGAATAAATTTAAGACCCTTAGATAGAAGGGATCTTTCATTCTCTGAGAGTGGTAAATCTGGGGGTATGCAAATTACTAAATTCTTGTTGGTGGTGGTCTGTTGAGGTATAACTTGAGGAGGTTTAAGTTTACCAAGCTTCTTCTTTTTGTTAGTTGATAGAAACAGATATAAATCCCGGTTGAGTTGGTGGATAATGACTCTAATGAAGTTAAGTGCCAAGTGGTTATCACTTAACTTGGATCTCATACGGTCATCAAGTCTGTATATCTGGGTGCTGAGATAAGCGATATACCGTTTGTGAGAGTGTACGAGAAGACGCATGCGTTGAAAAGCAACTTTTCTCTCAAGTGATAAAAGTTGAGATTTATCCTTAGAATTAAATGAAGCAGATGCCGGGTTAAAATTGCTGTTAAAGCCTTTGGGTATTAATTGGAGGCGAATGCAATTCTATCCTATCAATACAGACGCTCCTTCTATGCAGAAGATAGTTGCGTCCACAGACCATGACAGATGATCTGTTGGCAAGTGATGCAGCATTCACAGGCCACGGCTTTGTGGGTTCCACGCATTACCCAGCCGCCTAACTACGTGTAGTGTTAGGTACCCATTCGGAGCGGGGTGACTCAGGGACGCCCTAGGCGCCGGGAACAAACCCTTGCCTTCACACGGATTCGAACCCGTGACCATCGGTACGACAGTCCAGTGCGCTGCCACTCGACCACCGCGTCCCCATTAAGAAAGTTGAGATGAACAGTGTATCTGGTTTTTTTAAAGAGGTTAAAGGCCAGGTCTTTGCAATCGTTACCTAAGTCAGGTGTTAGTAAACTGAACGCAGTTGCCTATAAAATTGTGAAGCTCTTGAGAAATTAAATTCTGTATAACTTTTGGTAAGTTTGTTCACAATCTACCTGTAATCGTTTGATATTACATATCTGATTTTATAATGTCATAAATACAGTAAAAGTCCAATAATCTGGCATCCAACAGTCCGGAATGCCCGATAGTCTGGCATCGCTCCGGAAAATTGTAAAAAAAGTGGTTTTCTCCAAAAGTGTGTCTATAAAGCAAATAAAAACGCTTGAGAGCTATTTGGAAGTTTTCGGGGTAGTTCGGGGAAGCGCTCGGTATTGTTCGGAAACAATTAGCGGCCGGCTAGTCTCAGCTGTGACAACAAATACAGGTGCAGTGCAGCACAGATACAGTGCTGTTAACTCAAGGTGCCAACTTTTCCCAGGCAGGAGTAAAAAAATTCCCAAATTAGACTAAAATTCCCAAATGCATTAAATTCTGTTGGCGAAGCAATGTCAAATATTCCCATATTTAAGGACAAATCCTCATAAATTCCCATTTCTATTAATTTGCCTAAATTTGGCTTTAAAAAAAATCCCACGATTTGGGAAATTTCCCAGGAGTTAACAGCACTGCACAAATAATCAATCGCGAAGCGTCTCGCCATTTTTTGTGCATTGTTGTTTTGTGTCCTTTCACATCGCATTAAACTGTGTCTCAGTACTCTCTACTGTAATACAGTACATCTGTAGTGATGTAGGTAAATTTTGAAACTGTTTATAAACAAAGTGAGTTTCGTTCTAACTGTACAGTGACCATGTTTTCAAAACCTAAGCCTTCGAGTTCAAAAGGAGAGAAACGAAAACACATAACACTGACTCTCAATCAGAAATAAACTTTGTTGTATTTGAGTACTGTATTTGTAGTTTAATTATTAACCTAATTGTTCTTATAATTACGATTTATGTATGTATGTACATGTAGTTAAAAAAAAAGTACTGTACATATGTTTTACGGCAAAGCCCACACTAAAAAGAAGGGGCACCGCCCGATAGACCGGAATTTCCGATAGTCCGGCACCGAGCCAGTCCCGAACGTGCTGGATTATTGGAATGTTTCTGTAAATATTTTAAAAAAGACTTCGATTTGTGTTTATAAATTTTGCTATAAGGTATTCGTCTCTTGACTAAAACGTGGCGAGCGATAATATAAATATACAGTTCATTCAACTTACCAAAGACATTAAATAGAATCATTTAAAGAAGGTGTGTTCTCAAAACTATGACTTTATTTTACATGCTGCTCTATTGCTAGATTCCTTAGCTTTTGCAATGACAGTCAACTTAAATTCTGCAGTATAGGATTTGCGCTTTGGCATTACGGTATCTTGGTAGCAAATATTATTGAATTTTATTTCTATTATTTATATTATACGTGTCTCCCGGGTTAACCTCGGAATCGAATAGTCCAGTTTAAACCAGTTTGGAACGAATGCAGTTGTCTGATGGTACCGGTGTACCGCAGCTAAGTGTTTTTATTATTTCGTTATATTCGTTTCATTTGTGTACAATTTGTCCATTGAGGAAGGCTCTTTGCCGAAACGTTCGCTTTTGTATTACGTCCTGTCAGGCCTACTAATACCCTGTTTTTATGTTATACATTTACCTTCTCAAATGTAGTAGGATAGTGCGGGGTATATGCGTGGGCGGGTTATCTGAATGTGCGTGAAAATACGGTACCTTGAATAAAAATTAAACATTTCTATCCTGTGAGACAGTTTCCAGGACTGTGTGACTGTTAGACAAACAATTTTGAAAATCTATACTTACCATTTTTCATCTATCATGACATCTTTGCCTTCAAAAGAATAAATTGGTGTTTTATTGTTAAAGTAAGCACCAGAACCATCTATCATAGCTTCCCAGGAAGTAAACAAAATTTGACCCTGGAAGAGAAATATGTAGTTTTCATGTTCTTAGCAAATGTCTTTTTTCAATCAGTTAAAACATTTGGCAATTATATAGCATTTTATTTGAATCTCTAATTGTGAAGTGCATGGAATTTTACTCACAAAGTATGCCATTTTTAATAAATACTTAAAAATAGAGAGATAAGATTCTGATCAAAATAATTTTCATTGCATATTAATTCCAATTCTAACAATAATGACATTATAATGTATTCTTTTAAATATTTCTTTTTAATTTGCAAGCACGATAAAAATGATATACAAAATTACTAGGGCTGTTAATGATTAATTTAAATTTAATCGTTAACTTTTGAAAACTTAACGATTAATTAATCGATTACATAAAAAAAAAGACATTTATGGTTTCATAAGAAACATTTATTTATTAAACGTACTTGTCGAAAATCAAAATAACACTGGAATGTCTTCTTTATATGAAATCTTTTAACCAAACAACGCAAACAGATAAGTGTAGCCTATTGACATTATTTGGTTCAAGTGATGAGCGGGTCTTATCGACAATATAACCAGCCGAGCTGAACAATCGTTCACATAGCTTTAGATTGTCTCAGCTGAGTTTCTGATACTGTAGTGGATGTTTGGTTTGCAGATGATATGTAAGTGAAGTGTTAGAACCATGGTAGCATGTTCCCTTTAAGCATAGCGGCTGCGCCAATATTTGACCGACGGCACGGAGGAGTTAAGAATCACAGCGCAGCAAATTTTGTGAAATATTGCACAAAAATGGATGGTGTGCAACTTTGCACACTATTTTTTTCAAAACTTTGCACACGGACCAACGAAGCTTAGACTTAGAGGGAACATTGCATGGTAAGCAAACAATTTCTCGCAATGGACACTAATCTTTAATCAACATTTTGAATATTCACGTCACTCAATAGTTTAAAACCAAAATGTACGTGTAATTGTCCGGAAGTTAGTTTATATTTATCGGCCGAAATATTTTACTTTTTGACTTCCAGTACATTTATAAGTGTTGGATCAATTAATCGTTAAAAACATTTAAAAATGTTTAACGATTAATCGAGAAATTAATCGTTAATTCTGCAGCCCTAAAAATTACATTTTCTTTTTTTGATTACAAAATTTATACAGCCATGAAATTAACAAGTATAGGTCGAAGCCCATATCAATGCATTAACTGTTAATAGTTTCTTTTAATTTCACTAAAAAACAAGTTCTTAATTTTTATTCAAAATTTAATTATTCATTTTTTTTACAGTTTGAAAAAAACTAAACATTGCAGTTTGTAAAATTAAATTGGATGCATAAACACTTATTAATAAAAGTATTTTCATATACTTCTTTTCATAAATATATTATAATACATAATATCAGTGCTTTTTTTTTCTTTAAAAAAAAAGTACCCGAATGCAAATTTAAAACAACCTGAAAAAGCAGTAAGACAAAACATTCCAGGTAGTGATATAAAATAAGTCTGTGGAAAAATGTAACACTGTAACAGGTGTGTTCTGCTAGAAAAAAAGCACTGCATAATATCAAATAATTTTTATCAACCTCAACTAAACTCACCTTGGAATTAACTACTGGAATCTGCTTATCCCTGGAGTAGTAAACAATGGAGTTAAGGTTTTGTGTTTCTGATGAGAGGAAAGCTCTGTATGTTCCTTGGAGTCCACTATGTCGGGCCTGTCTGTGGCATTCATAGTCAGCACCTCGTATTCCTCTCATGGAACCAGCCAAGGGTTTGTCTAATGCGAAAAGGTGGAGCTGTGGAAAAATACAATACACCAAATGCTGGTATATAAATATATACAATCAAATATACTGTATTTACCAAAATTGTAATGACAATTTCATAACCAAAAATTCAATTTTCTTCCGGATCTGACCTTGTCTTGGAAGAATATATATCCTATTGACATTGAGAAATTTATAGTTTAAATAATATGAACATAATAAAATATTGAACAAACTACAGCATTTTCTATATTTCCAAATCCTTGTTTACTAATTGAAAAACATAATATCTCAATGGGAGCAAAGCAGGGGTGAGTAAGGGAGCTAAGCAGGGGTGAGTAAGGGAGCTAAGCAGGGGTGAGTAAGGGAGCTAAGCAGGGGTGAGTAAGGGAGCTAAGCAGGGGTGAGTAAGGGAGCTAAGCAGGGGTGAGTAAGGGAGCTAAGCAGGGGTGAGTAAGGGAGCTAAGCAGGGGTGAGTACATTCATTAATTTGTGAGATCAAACCTAATACTTATAATAGAAAAAATTATGTAAATAATATCTTCCTCAATAAATTTTTTTGTTTAAATGCCTTAAACATTTTAAGGGTCAACAAAGATTTGATATTTTTCTTACTTTAAGCATCTTTTGTCATTTTGTTCTTTCTGAACTTTGTGTTTGGTACCCTGATCTTACTGCTTCATTTTAGGATCTTTTGTATCTCATTCTTTTATATATTTTTTTGTAAGAGAAACTTTATGATATTAAGTACAGTCAAACCCACTTAACTCGAGCCCGGTTAAATCGCCAACCCTATTAAGTCGACGTTTTTTATTGGAACCGCCAAATTCTCTCTTTGTCTTAGCATTTTCTCATCGGTTAATTCGATTCTTTTAAGACGCCGAAACCTAATACCTCGAGCACAAAAGAGTGCCAAATTTGTAACTTAAAGTTGGTTAGCTCAATCCCCGTCTGTTCGCCTAGCGATGCACTCTGGCATTTTTAGTTAAAAATCGCATCGACATCTCGCTCACCTCAAGACTTCCAGCTATTGTGTGATTTTACGAGATTTCAATAAAAATTACCGGATGTTTTTATCTTTTTCACTTTGATCATTGATCCGTGTGTGAATTAGTTTCAGGAGTATGTATTCACCCTAGGTGCTCGAAAATCGCGTTAGCGGTCTGTAATCGTCATTATTTCGCAGTGCATGTTATATTATTATAAACTTAATTCACTTTCTGATGCATTAATCATTTTATTTTTTAAGATACACGAATATCGTTAGAAAATAAAATAAAGGTTTATATTGAGATTCGACGGTGGTTTTTATTTAATTAAATAAAAAATTATTATTCTTTTAAAAGTTTGTTGTTGCTTTGTTACCAGTAAGATACGTGACTAACACGCGCGTGACGGTGAAATCAAATCATTTTCTTAATATTCCAGCATATATATAATGTACACGTCAACACTGTTGTAGGTCGAATTCTGATAAGGAATGATTTTGTGAAAAATTCACTTAGTTGCCAAGGTCTAACACACAGTGCGCCTTTAATGTGATCAACGGTCAAGGCCGCAATAGTTACTATTTATATTACAAGTTTGATTGACTGAGGAAATTCAAGTGCGGTCTCATAGTGACAGATATCCTGCACGTCAAAAGCATTAAAATTAAAATTACTATGCGCCATGGGATAAGGCGAGGCGAAAAATTTGACCTTAGCTTTAATGCATGCGCAGACAATCTTATCTTCTTATCTATACAGACGCTCCTTCTATGCAGAAGATAGTTGCGTCCACAGACCATGACAGATGATCTGTTGGCAAGTGATGCAGCATTCACAGGCCACGGCTTTGTGGGTTCCACGCATTACCCAGCCGCCTAACTACATGTAGTGTTAGGTACCCATTCGGAGCGGGGTGACTCAGGGACGCCCTAGGCCCCGGGAACAAACCCTTGCCTTCACACAATTATAAACTGGTTACTTTTTTTTTATTAAATGGAATCGAAACATAACCACAGAGACGTAATCAAAGTCATTTACTTCGGCATTAAAAAAAAATATATATATAAAAATTCCAGACTAGTCATAACTTTTCCCGACTATTTCCCGACTTTCAAGACCGAAAAAATTGTTTTAAGAATTCCCAACTTTTTCCCGTTTTCCAGACTGAGTGGGAACCCTGGTTATATTTAAACGGTCCTTAAAAACGAAGGGTCTTAAAAACCTTAGGAAAGAGTGAAGAAATATTAGGGTCCTGATATTCCGATACGATTCTGATTAAACGTCCCCTCACTGATTAATGCACAACATGTACATAAATAAATTTCAAGCACATGTTAATATTTTTGCCGCCATATTGGTTTTCATTTAACTCAATCATCGGTTATCTCGACACCATTTTTCAGACCCCAAGGCCTGACTTAACCAGGTTCGACTGTATCTATGGGAGCCTACATAAAAAATCACTTGACTACACATCAGCGCTTGTTTTATATTCTTTCATTTATGATGACCATGAGAGGAAGGTTACACAGAAAATATTTCTTCAGGTTTCTCAGCATAAGTTATAGGAAACTTACCATTAAGCACCTTGAATGTGTAGATGATAGAAATTAGTGCTGGTTTAGGAAACTTACCACTGGGAACCTTGCATAATATGAACATGGTGGTATTTTAATTGGTGCTGGTATAGGAAACCTACCATCGGGCCCCTTACATATGAAGCTGGTGTATTATTATTAATGATGGTATATTCAACTTACCATCTGGCCACTTGCATATGAAGCTGGTGGTATTATTACTAGTGATGGTTTTTGAGTCTGTAACAAAGAAATGTTTTGGGTTAACCATGACCTCGATAATTTAGGTGAATAATTCCAATGATTAATAGCGAATAATGAAATGAAAATGGAATCTGGTTCCTGTATTGATTTGAATACTATTGTGACATCATTAGTGATGTGTGGTTAAAATATTCATGCGCTCTTTGTAGAAGTCGGAAGTTGTTTTTACTTTTAAAAAACATTTATTTCTATTAGATTTTATGAGTTAAAAAGTTTAATTTGTTTAAGTGATATTTTACAACAAAAAACAAAAAATAGTTTGTTTATTTTATTTTTGTGTGTGCAAGAAATTGGCTTAAAGACTTTAAAACTATCTTCTTCACTTTAATCTTTTAAGAGACACAATCTAATTAAATTTCTAAAAATATGACTACTTGGTACTGTACTTAACGGTAAGGTAAGTGAATGCTCACAATAGAGAACAAAAAAAATGAAAATGTTAAGTTGTTATTGCACATGTACTTGAAATGGGTTGATGAAGTTTGAACCCAGGCATTGAACTCCAGCTAAATTTTGACAGTGTTCTCATATTGAACACCGAGTGAGATAAACAAATGCAACTTAAAAGCAGAGGGGGTAAAAGGTAAATAAATTATGGATACATTAACAATATGAGTGACAGTGAAAAATTGCACAAATATCTTTAGGGTTGGTGAGATTAGTCATGACAAAAGCGATTAGTGAGAACAAGCCAAGCCCACCTATTTGCTTACTCATTCTAACAATACATTTGTACATGAGGAAAGTGTTAGTAATGGTGGAAGACATTATTTTACACTGAATATTACAGATAAAAAATTGAACTCATTTTACTGGACGGTGCTGTGAACTGAAATGTTACTTATAGTTTTATTATGAGCCAGGGACATATTGCATGGTGAATAGAGATTAATTTGATGAATTTATATAGAAACAGGCAATTAGCCAAAAACAAATTTGAATTAAGTAATTAACAGCTTGTTGTCAAGATGATGCAATAAAACCAGTGATAGAAACATTTATAAGAACTAGATAATGATGGTTAAAAATATTAAAATTAGTTTCTTGAAGGCTCAGGAGAATCTTTGAGATACGATTTTGTCAATTTCCTCAGTTAAGTAAAATTTTATATAATTTGAGGAGTTCCAGTCGAGATTTATCTTGGATGTTTTGTGGATTGTGATGATTCTGGATTATCTTATCTTATATTATCTGTTACAGAAGATCCTTCTATACAGACGATTATTGCATCCTAGGCTTATCCATGGTCTATGTCTAGTCTTGCATTTTTAAATTGGAATTTTAAATGTTGATAGAGTGTTGGTTTTCCTAGTTTCCTCAGGCAACCCATTCCACTTCCGAATTCCAGACGAGACGAATGAGAATTTGTATGTGTTTGTTTTTGCATAAGGAATAAGACAATATCCCCAAGTCTATCTAAGGGTTGTATTAGATTATCTTTGTGTTGTATTTCCAAGTTAGAATTAAATGTCTTATGTATTATTATTACATTTGTACTTGGCTCTTTGTTCTTCTATCCTCTAGTGTTTCTATGATCCAACTTTAAGAACATGAATAAGCTTTAACCCTTATATGACTCGGATGTGAAATTATAGGGAACATACAAAAAAATGAAATTCTTATAATGAGGCAATATGGACTTTAAGGACCAGCATTATATGTACTGTACAAAAGCTGAAACTACAATTTCATTTAATCTGTATTTTATAATATTTAGCTAAGAAGTGAAAGACTAGTTGGTGCATGATGTAGTCCTAATTTGTTATGGCAAAAACACCAGACCAAAAAAAAATTTAAAGAAAAAGAAAAAAGCCCAACCAGAAAACAAACAAACAAGACTGAAGCAATAATTCCATGCAGTGTACAACATTTGCATGTGCTTGTCTCCCTTCACTTACACTTATACTGTTTAGTTCCAACTGAAAAGTAAATTAGCTGATGTAGAATATAAACCAAGAGGAAACTATTTTCAAATATTTGATCTGAAAATGGTCTTTAGTGTCGCTATGAGCACAGGTCAAAGCAACAACAAAATATGTCACCCTGTAGTAGTAGTTTTAGCGTTGTGAAAAATATTTTGAGGTCTTACATGAGAATTTCATGTTAATGAATGGGGAAATAGTTTTCACTAGGAGTAAAAAATGTATGGAAATATTTCACTTAGATTATTAACCTCTCTTAACCTAGAGATGACACACAAGAACAGTAACTCTATGGAGGTTACTGGATGTAGACTATATTAATAGAGCTATTCCCCGAGTACAAGAGTTAGATAAAGTGAGCATATAGCCAATTATATACATTTGTTATAGGTGATACTATCAGCTAATATCACTTAGGATGTGCAGATTAACAAGAAACATGACCACAAACATTTACAAAAATACAAGTGTATGATGTAACATGTAGTCTAAGTCCTAATTTTAATGAAAATGTTTGAAAATATGATCACAAATAAAAATATGACAACAATAGAACTATCTAAACACTTGATTTGTTAATAGTCATGTAGAAAATAGTGCTGTAACAAAAAATGAATAAAATGTTAGTTATTTCTGGTCCTGATATCTTATCTTATCTTATCTTATCTTATCTATACAGACGCTCCTTCTATGAGGAAGATAATTGCGTCCACAGACCATGACAGATGATCTGTTGGCAAGTGATGCAGCGTTCACAGGCCACGGCTTTGTGGGTTCCACGCATTACCCAGCCGCCTAACTAGTGTTAGGTACCTATTCAGAGCTGGGTGACTCAGGGACGCCCTAGGCCCGGGGAACAAATCCTTGCCTTTACAGGGATTCGAACCCGTGACCATCGGTATGCCAGTCGAGCGCGCTGCCACTCGACCACCGCGTCCCCTATTGCCAGACTTTTAATTAAACAAACTGCTTGTAAACATTTCTGTAACAAACAGAAGAATTTCTATAAAAAACAACTTGAATAATAATGCTACCATATAATGCTCGTTAGTATATTTAACATCTGTGTTTAAAAACAAAAAAATAGCAATTAGGATTCAGAAACACAATTGAATAAGTTAATTTATTTAAAAACTCTCTTAAAGAAGTTTGGGTATTAAATTTTAAAAATTTTTCTTTCCTTCATAGACAGACTACATGTATTATGAAAACTGTACTGAAATTTGGGTTAAATCAGAATTTATTACTTTAAAATGCATTAAGCATGAAACCAATTCTCCCCAATAGGAATGGAGCCCCTGAGGACCATGGGTACAATTTTTATCTTACATTTACAAAGGTTTTGTCCATACAACGGCTGGTAAAAAATGTTTATTTATTTTTTTCTATAAAACTTATAAATAAAGAATTTCGGGAATGGTTTGTTTACACAGGTGTGAGGAAGGTAAATTAACAAAATAGCATATGGAATTCGGTACGTCTTATTTCTGATGGATAAAGAAACGAGTGGGATAATGACAAATAAATGTTTTGTGTGGATTGCACATTTCAATTTAACTGAAACTAGTAAGGGGAATGAACTATGCAGTCTGTAGGGAAGAAATGAAAAAAAAACCAACCAAGAAAATAGTAGTGCTGAATCAATTATATGACACACCCGAGCCAATAATATCATCATCGTCTAACAACAAATAAAACATTGCGCTCTAACATGCAGAATCAATGAAGCATTTCAAAGTGCCAAGCCAAAATGTGACACGCTTATGCTTAACTTTTTAACATTGCAACAATTCATACTTTGTTCCTGCAATTTTTGTTTCTGTAAGATGATAATTCATACTGTGTAGTTATTGCAGTCCAATATACAATTGTAACAGTTAGACCCATTTTTTAAAAAGATAATGATTTAAATTCTAAGGTAACACTCAGTTTTTTCCTTAAGATCTTAGGTAATTGTAACCCAATTATTTTGACTAAAAAATCTAAAATTTTAAATAAATCTAGTTGATAAAAAATTTCTAAGTTGATGTTTTTGGGTTTTTTTGTAAAAAGGAACTAAACAAACTCAAATATCCTCAGTGTTTATCGTAAAAAAAAATAAATCAATGCAGCCACTCTTGAACAAGATATTTTTAATAGCAACATTTCCTCTTAACCCTACCAGACACTATCAACATTGTGGGTATATTTATTTGTACAGCTGGTCATCCTGTTGTCTACTTGGCATCCGTAAAGCAGGATAACATATTTCTACAAATGACAGACAGCGACATAAGCTAATATGTGTATAAAAAAAAGTACATATAATTTCTAACTGAAGCAGCGATTGCATGTAGCTAAGCCCGACTCCCCATTGCAGACTAACAGCCCCACAGCAAAGTTAGGACAGCTGGTTAGTTTCTGTTATGCCAAGAAGAAATTACAAGTTATGTTTGTGCCCTGTGAGCGTCACTAGGGACTCACACTGAAAGAAGAAAACAAAAAACTCTTATGTAATAGGTTACCCTTTGGCTGTAGAGTATTAAGTTGGATGGCGGTTGCTGATCGTCCTCCGGGCCTCCAACAACACGGACATTAGTAACTGCGGATGTACCTGTCCTCTGATGTCTACTGTCCACCGGGTCCACATCTGACTGACCTCTGCGGTCAGTGATGGAAATTCTGTTATCACCTGCAATATTCTCCTTTCTCTGATGTTTTCTCCGTCTCTCCTCTGCTTGGCGAAGTTTCTCCTGAGCTTCTCTCTGCTGTAATAATATTTGCATCTCCTCTTCTCTTTGTTTTCTTTCTTCTTCACGCTTTGCTCTTTCTTTTTCATACTTTGTTCTTTCTTCAGCTCTTCTTCGCTCATCTTCAATTCGTAGCTCAATTCTTGTTTTCTGTTTCTCATTTTGATTCTCAATTCTACTGTGCGCCTTCTCTAAATGAATTCTGTGGGCATGCCTCTTTCTCTCCTCTTCTTGTTCATGCTTCATTCTCTCTTGCTCTTGTTCTTGCCTCTTTCTATCCTGCTCTTGTCTTTGCCTTTTTCTCTCCTCTTCTTGTTCTTGCCTCTTTCTCTCCTGCACTTGTCTTTGCCTTCTTCTCTCCTCTTCTTGTTCTTGCTTCTTTCTCTCCTCCTCTTGTTCTTGCCTCTTTCTCTCCTGCTCTTGTCTTTGCCTCTTTCTCTCCTCTTCTTGTTCTTGCCTCTTTCGATGATGCTCCCTTTCCTCTTCTATTTGTTTCCTCTTTTTCTCCTCCAACTGCCTCAGGTACATAATTTTCTCCTGCTCATCCCTGTCAATTGCAAGCTCATTCCCTTCAGCAGCCAAAGTTCCCTGTTCTCTACCTTGTTCTCTACCAGTAATATTTTCATCTATACTGGATGTTTTGGAATTCTAAGCATGCAGGATTTGAGAGATGGGATCAAAAATTCCCAATTATCACAGCGGAGGGAAAGAAAGAAAAAAGAAACATATGAGTTGGCCCTGCTAACACGTTATTCTTAAAACTAATTATAATTTGAAAACCTCGCTAGAGTCATAGAATTAAGCACCGCCTAATGAGGATTACAGTCTTGATTCAGTCTCTCATTGCTTGCATCAGTGTACAATGAGATCAACAAACAATGGGGACAGGAAGAGGACTTGAAATTTCATTTTGTCAAATTTTTATGACACACATTCTCACGTTGAACCAACTCCAAATATTTTTGTCAAACTTCATTTATGAAGTTGCGCCTGTTCCCATGATCTTTTTACGCGATACGTATGACAGCAGAGGAGCCCTAACCCAATGATTTAAAGGTAATACCAGTTATATGTATATCATTATGACATGTTGTATACCATTTACATATCTGTCCTTATCATAAGTTGTATAACAGTTACACATGAAATGACATGTGTTGCACCATTACACATCAAGATACATTGTTGCCATTCACACATATGGCATAATATTAATATGTTGTAACAAATGAAGGAACAGTGAACGTATTCAATTTATCACAAAACATTGTAAAAATACATTGTGATGTTAAGGTTTAGATAATGTCTATAATGAGATGTCTTCAAAGCAAGTTTTTAAACTAAACAGATGTTAGCCAATATTTGAAACAGCATGTGTAGCTTTTAAGACCAAATCTATTAGTGGTACAGAATTTCTTAGGGATCTACTCTCTCCAGGAGCTTTGGCTTTGATGAGTGGAGAGAGAGAGAGAGATAGAGATTACAGGGTAACACATGGTAACACAAGGTAATAAAAGGCAATGTCTTCTATGGAAATTTTCCACTTTGTTAAGATTTAAAAAATATCTTTTTCTAAATAAAACAAAAAAATCATGATAAAAGCGTAATTAGTTAAATTAAAAACTTTAAAAGTACC
This sequence comes from Ampullaceana balthica, assembly GCA_944989445.1. Lineage (NCBI taxonomy): Eukaryota > Metazoa > Mollusca > Gastropoda > Lymnaeidae > Ampullaceana > Ampullaceana balthica. The sequence continues at coordinate 377,600 of CALYLW010000379.1, read as the reverse complement.
AAGTGTATGAACAACATTTATGAGTCTAGTTTTGTGATCTTTTTTAGGCTAACAAAGTTAGTCATGATGTGTTATATTGATCACAACTTAGCAAACTTAACTCCATCAAGATAATTTCGTTCAATTTGAATTAAAACAAACGATTGAGTTGTTCTCCAATAAAAGCTTCCTTAGACTTTGAGTGCACCTTTAATTTAATTAGCAACTCAAATTTATACATTAGCATAGAAAAAATGATAAATTCAGAGGGTGGCAATCAAAAACAGGAATAGTAAATGGTAAACATCACTGTATAAATGATGTGCAAGCTGGTATGTTGTGTATGGTGAAACATCAAAGGAAATGAACCACTTGTAACCACCATCAGTAACCACAAGATGCTGTAAGCATGCTTATGTATTTTTATTTCCCCTTCCTCTACAAAATAAAACGTAAAATATGTGAATATATATAATAGTTTTTTTGGGTTGGGGGTATTTTAAAATTTAAAGAAATAATGTTTCTTTTCAAATAAATTGAAAGTAAAATGAATATAACTAGCCAAGACAACTGAATGGAATTTTCCTTATTTTTAAAATTTAAAAAATTATAAAAGTTTTCCCAATAAACCAGAGAATTAAGAAAAAGATAAGGGGAGACTACTCACTGTTGTAGTTGCGACTGGAATGGGAATGGTCCGGCCAAGCTATAATAAAAAAATTACATTATTTAAAACACAGGAAACAAAGGTTTTTACTGCTTCTAAGAAGGTCATTTTCATTAATTCATTACTATATAAATGGATCATTCTAAAATGATGATAAGCAATAGATTATACCAGAGGCGTCCCTAGGGTTTATGTCTCCCAGTGCGGCAGCTCATGGTGTCAACCCCTCAAGGCTGACCCCATAGACCTCCTCAGAGTCTTCCAGTGCCACATAACCAGAACATACAAATTTAACATTTTGGTATCACCCCTTGTAATGGTGTCACCCGGTGCGGTCCGCACCACCTGCACCGCCCAATGTCAACAACAGTCATGGCTAAACCAATGTATACACTTGTCCCGGGAAATCCACCAGGTGCCACTGACAAGAACTATCCATAAAATGTATCACATAGTATTGAAGGAACACAATAAAATTAGAAGCCATACACATGAAAAGAAGGAGAACAGTCATATTTTAGAAACTAAACTAAACACATGCTGTGTAAGCTTGAGATTACTCCATCTGCTGAGAAATTCTTTACTCTCTTACAGCTTTGGCTAACACCTGGTCAACCTGCTCCATCTGCTGAGCAGTTCTATATAACATTGTCTGAGCATAGGACTAGACAAAGCATTGGGAAAGGAAATAAATCCCAAAATAGAAATTGACAACATAATCTTAGAACTAGGGATCAGCCGGATATGGTTTTTATCTATTTGCCGAATCCGGATAGTTTGGCCCTAATATTTGCCGGATCCGGATTCCGGATCCGGATAGCTCCACATTTAAGGGTAAGAGCTAATAGGGTGTGCTTTACTACTTCATATCAAGTATTTAATACTATTTATTAAAATATTTATTATCCTACAAATGAAGAGTATCTGCTATCGACGTTGTTACATTGTCAAAGTCAACGATGAACATTGTACAATGAATTGAATGAACGAACTTGAAGAAGTTCAACAAACTGTGTAGTGTGTATCAAGCGAACAGTGTTGTACTGAGTGTGTAGTGAGATGTACAAGAAGTCGTGACCTAGAGCCATAATAAAACAGTTATTTTATTCAGACAGTTTAAGTTTAATATGCTGTTATTTAACTTAGATTGTTATCTTATGTAGTAAAGTAATATCTATACTTATAACTTTTTAACTTAATATATTTTTCTCGTATTGAAATTGATTCTTTTACTATATTTTGAGTAGATTTGAATGATTTGAATCGATCAACGCTTGTTAATTTGTTTATTGTGTTATATATTAATAATTTAATGTATAACTTAATTTGTTACTTAACTTATTTTGTATAATTAGTATATTCACAATGGACTAGGGTTTTAAAATTATAAGACTGAATAAGATATAACTATAACACTTGAGACAAGCAACATTTTTATTTTCAAGTTCGCAAATCAAATCAGAATTGCAACTGCCATTTAAAGTTCAACGGAAAAAATGAATATATAATTATTACAATGATATAACTTATATCATATAAGTAAAATGTTTAAATTTGGATAATGAATTGAAAGTATTGAAAGATTGACTACTGTCAACGTACTAGTCAATGACAAAGAAGTTAAAAACGAAAGCCAACTCTCGGCCTGTCCCAGTTTCCAAGGCTCCTGTTTAACTATATAGTTTATAGTATAAACTCATAATTACAAATTGACTTAAAATTATTAGTTTTTAACATAAAATTAATATATCAGCTATAACAATGAAAATAATTTAATGACATGAGTAAATAAAATAGTAACGAGTTAGTAAATTCCGGTTAAACTTTGAGTTGTTGAAGAAAATTCTTGTTAAATGTACTGATTTCTGGTTATTGTTTTTTTAAAACTTTTTAATACTTTTTATATATTTGGTTGATAAAGTAATTAATATTAATTTAATTTAATTTTAAAAATTCTTTACTACATTGATATCCGGATACTATTCGGATCTGCCTTAGATATTTGCCGAATCCGGATAGTGGCAAAAATCTCGATATTTGGTCCGGATATCCGGCATTCCGGATATTTGGCTGTCCCCTACTTAGAACATAGAATAAAAATAAAGTCGTAACACTATAAATAATAAATGGAAAAAAAAATAAAAAAATACAATGTTGTTAAGGATATTTAAAAAATAGGTTTTTTACGAAAACTTCAAATAAGAATCAAATTCAAACAAGGAGAACAATCTAATGACACACCTTTAAAAATTTAACCCTGCATTTAAAATTATAACAGAAGAATCAAAAGAAATGTTTACTGTAAAGTAAACAAATGAACATGAGTACAATTGAATCTGGTTGGAGCAATAGAATTGTACTTACCTGTATGATTCGCAAGCCACCTCTGACTTTTATATATAAGATTTCATCTTCCTCAGCGAAAGCCAGCATACCCACAGGGATGTTGTTAGCAACAGCGAACAAATTCTGCTGATTTGTGTAAACGACAGCACCCTGTGTGTGGAATATAAAAATAAATGACAGCCCCCTATGTGTGGAATATAACAAATAAATGACAGCCCCCTATGTGTGGAATATAACAAATAAATGACAGTACCATGTGTGTGGAATATAACAAATAAATGACAGCACCCTATGTGTGGAATATAACAAATAAATGACAGCACCATGTGTGGAATATAACAAATAAATGACAGCACCCTGTGTGTGGAATATAACAAATAAATGACAGCACCCTATGTGTGGAATATAACAAATAAATGACAGCACCCTATGTGTGGAATATAACAAATAAATGACAGCACCCTATGTGTGGAATATAACAAATAAATGACAGCCCCCTATGTGTGGAATATAACAAATAAATGACAGTACCCTCTGTGTGGAATATAACATATAAATGACAGCACCCTATGTGTGGAATATAACAAATAAATGACAGCCCCCTATGTGTGGAATATAACAAATAAATGACAGTACCCTGTGTGTGGAATATAACATATAAATGACAGCACCCTATGTGTGGAATATAACAAATAAATGACAGCACCCTGTGTGTGGAATATAACAAATAAATGACAGTACTCTTTGAGTGGAATATATAAGTGACCTATATCCACAAATACCCTCAAAATGACCTACTTCTATTATCAATGACTTACCCTAGTTGCACCTATTCCAACAGTATCTCCAAAGCCACTGGTATTTACTCCCCCTGGTGGGCCGGGCGGTCCTGGAGGACCAACAACGGGTCTCACACCATTAACAATGACTTACCCTAGTTCCACCTCTTCCAACAGTATCTCCAAAGCCACTGGTATTTACTCCCCCTGGTGGGCCTGGTGGGCCGGGCGGTCCTGGAGGACCAACAACGGGTCTCACACCATTAACAATGTAGTCTCCCGGTGGACCTGGTGGACCAGGTGGTCCGACCAGACCAATGCCTGGTGGTCCAGGAGGCCCTTGAAAGCCAGGTGGTCCCCGTGGCCCTTCGGCTCCTATTCCTCTGGGTCCCTTAAAAAAGGTTTCAGTGGGCGAATGTTTTAAATATCTTTAATATATTTTGGAATGTTTTAAATATCTTTAATATTCTGATACTAAGAAAAATCAACTTACTTTCAACATCCTTGAAAGCATAATGAAATTCTTAACCCTTACCAGGTGATTTAGAAGATTATGAAAAATTGGTTGAAAAAAAACAGTGCACAGAAATAAACATCAAGTTAATACAGGGTTATAATAAAAGAAAATGAATCTGCTAAACAAAAGCTTTTCAGCTGTGAGACTGAATTGAAACCTGGCTGAAGTTTCAGTTCTACATTATAATTTGAGGTGCAGATGGCAAGCCTAGAACCTCAGCATTATTCTCATGAGCAACTAGGCTACACTCATTGTTAATGACATTCGATGTTAGGCTTGTAATGCTATTACAGAGTAGCATGTAACCCTTATAGGCATACAGATTGACCTATCAATTTATGTGGGGTTATCAGAATGTTACAGACTATGGAAAAGATATGAAAGTGACAAGAGAGAATGAGTTGCATTTTGTCAGGACAGTCATCACTAGAGATTGGATCTTAATGACTTGGCTTGTTTTATATTATATTATGATGTATTATAATACATGTATTGTATTTCTAAGCAGACAAAAATTTGGAGACCATCAAATTTTTGAACCAAACAAATATATAGAAAAAAATATTTATTTCAAATCTTGTTTCCTTGTTAATTTCATACCAAAATTCTTTGATCCCATTTCAATATGGCTTCCATTTAAATTTTATCTATATATCTGAGAAAGATAACTTGAAACTTTTTAATAAAGTTTTTTGTGGGCCTCGAGGTTGACACATTGTTTTAATGTTGTCTGCCTAGACTTTTTTTCTTCCTGTTTATATGTCTATTTATTCTGAATGAAAATGTTTTCTCTGTTGATATTTTTAGTATGTTTTTTTCAAAATAATTTTAATTACTGCAGTTGGACTGGACCCAAGACATTGAACTTGTAGAATTTTAAAGAACTAATGAGTTATAAAATAGAAAAGTTATAACTTTCTTGGCACCAGTTACATCGAGTGCTGAAAACTTAAATTATTTTTTGTTATTGTTGACTAAAGTTTTTGTTATCTCAGGTATTTTATGGGCGAATGAAGGTCAAGTTGAACTCACTGGTGGTCCTGGTGGTCCAGGTGGTCCAACAATGTCAAACTCTCTAACTCCATCGCCACCGTATCCCGGTGGGCCAGGTGGACCTCTCAAGCCTTGTTTTCCCTGTAGCAATATTTAGTGGAGATATGAGAGTACAAGTTCAATGGCAACAGAGATTATATTCAAACAATTTAGTGGCAACCAATAAAGATTCAACTAAAGAATCTTTTTAAAAACTGTTGATAACAAATATATTGTTTGATAAAAGTAAAAATAGCTTTTTTTATCAGCAACATTTGACAAAGTTGAGAGAAATAAATTTATCTTGAAAATTGTGTTGAATATTATAGTTAATTTATCATCAGAGAATTCATTGTTCCATCTGATGTTTAAATACAGTTGTGTCAGTGTAAGCACCACTTGAGACTGTCATTAGCTTGACCACATAAATACCTCAGCGCCTGGATAGCCGTCACGTCCAGGGAAACCTGGCTCTCCTCTATCTCCTTTCTCTGCTGTCAAATAAACCAAATAAACAAGACCACTGTGAAAATACTTTCATTATTAGACATATCTGTAAACATACTTTTTAGCTGTGTGAAACACTAGAGGATAGAAGAACAAAGAGCAAAGTAGTAATAATACATAAGTTGATTAATTCTAACTTGGAAATACAACACAAAGATAATCTAATACAACCCTTATATACACATAGGGATAAAAACAATTTTCTTATTCCCTATGCTAGAAATAGAACAAACACAAATTATTGTTCTTCCCATCTGGAATTCGGACATGGAATGGGTTGCCCGAGGAAACTAGGAAAGCCCACACTCTATCAACATTTAAAACTCTAATAAAAATTCAAGACTAGACATAAACCATGAATATGCATAGGATACAATAATCTTCTGTATAAAAATAGCATCTATAAAAGATAAGATAAGATAAGCTTGTCTGATTTATAGGTTGTAATTTTTTTTAAATATTAACATCTTATTGACTATATTTTAAAAATAAACACAAAAGGTTTAACATAAATGATGAAAATTGTTCAAAGACCATCCAAGAATGACCCACCTCTAAATAACTATGATTCAAACATTTTGTCACATCACTTTAAAATATCGTTAATCACTTACCCAAGACAATGCCTTCACCTGGTGGTCCAGGTGGACCTGTCAGGCCGGGCTCACCACGGTCGCCCTTCCTTCCTTCACGGCCCTAAATCAACCAAAAGTTTCAGTTATTACAAACAGTAAATAAAACAGAATAATAAAAATAACAATGTTTTAAAAAAAAAGAACCAAGATTAGAAAAAATACAATACTTTATATTTTGTATTACATGTATTTCTCAATCATGGTGTATAGTGGGGACATTTAAAACAATAATATGTTGTATTATTGATTTGAAAATAGAACATCTTTTGATAATAAATGCTATTTATAAATAGTCACTGACCTCATCTCCTTTAGGTCCAGGAATAAACACACCGTTTCTACCAGGGAGGCTTCGGCCAGGTGCTCCAGGCTCTCCCTTGAGGCCAGGCTGACCAAATCCTGGCTCACCTTTCCTGCCTCGTAGACCAGGCCGGCCCTTCAAGGTAAAAGATGAATGACATTAACATAAGTACAAATTACAAAAAACTTTTTAAAAATATTAAAGCTATAGTAAAAAACCACATGAGAAAACATAACAACATTTTTAAAAAAATTTAAAAAGATTTTATTAAAAAATCTTTGTATGAACTAAAAATTTATTATGATTTAAAGATAAAACTATTTTAAGTTATGAGAGAACTATAATTTTATTGTTCAAACTATTTCTCCCACTACACAATTTTACAGCTAAATGAACTTTCTCCTAGACTAAAACAGTTTATTAAATGAGCTATTTATCCCACAAAACGTCACAGCTAAATAAACTTTGTCCTACCATGAATCCTGGAAAGCCAATGTCACCTTTAGGTCCAGGGAATCCTATAGGTCCTATAGGACCTATGGGACCTTGAGGACCTCCATCTCCTTTTTCTCCTTTTTCTCCCTGGAAATTAACACATTTCTTTATTTTAAAAACTAAATCAAAGATCAACATTTATTGTACAGTTAGTAGAAAATTTAGTTCCTAGAAAAACCATAAATAAAACACAAATGTGGCATGACCATTGCGGAATTCTGTATTTCAACAAATTAAAACCAAACATAGACATTTGCTAAAACAAATAATTAATTATTAATTACACTGCATCTGATTTTGATCATTACCTCCTGGTATGATAATTCATTAGACACTCATTAGTTCAACTATTCAACAAAGCAGAGCAGAGCTCTACAACTTTTCATTGACATGATCATTTCTCCCACCCCTCCTCCCCAGCTCCCACCTATCAATGTGATCCACCAAACCTAAATGATAAACCAATCAAGTCATGATTGTCACCAAAAGATCTATACTATATGAAGGTTGATTTTTGCACTAATGAAATACTGTAGATGTCTTGTGTTTGATTGGTAAAGTGTCAAATTTTAACAAGGTTAGAATAACTATTAATTTATGTGTTCAAAATGAACAGCTACAATGTAATGCCTTTTTTACCTAATTCATTTGAAGTAATAAAATAATCTTATCTTAAAAAAGCTTTTAATAGAATGCAACTGAGAAAATTACGCACAAAGCTCTTCATTATTTTAACCCTCTATGCCAGTGGTGGCCAACCTTTTTGGGGCCGCGTGCCCAAAATTTAAACCAAAACCCTCTTATTTATAGAAAATTGCCAATATGCCAATGAAACCATAAAGGGCTACTTCCGAATCTATTTCATATTCTGGACAAAAGGGAAGCAACTTCGTTAAGCTTTTGATTCCATTAGAAAAATGCTTTTATTTTCTAAAGATATTCGTTTATCTTAAAAAATAAAATGATTAATGCATCAAGAAAAGAATTACGTTTAATAATAATGTAACATGCACTGCGAAATAATGACGATTAAAGTCCGAAAATGCGATTTTTGGAACCTCGGGTGAATACATACGCCATATAGACGGGTCAAACTAATTCACACATGGATCGAAAGTGAAACAAGATAAAAACATCCGCTAATTTTTATTGAAATCTCGTAGAATCACAGAATAGCCGGAAGTCTCGAGGAAAGCGAGATTTTGATGCTCTTTTTAACTAAAAATACGAGAGTGCGTCGCTAGGCGAACAGACGCTTTTGGGCGCATCCGTACAGACCCCTATAAGGACGCATTTAGTCGCATCAGGAGCTAATGAGTTAATAGAGTTTTTAATATTGATAGAGTGTTGGGTTTCCTGGTTTCCTCAGGCAACCCATTCCACGTCCGAATTCCGGACAGAAAGAACGAGAATTTGTATGTGTTTATTCTTTCATACGGAATAAAAATAAAGTGTTTTTATCCCCATATCTATCTGAGGGTTGTATTAGATTATCTTCATGTTGTATTTCCAAGTTAGAATTAATCGCTTTATCTATTATTACTACTTTGTTCTTCAGTCCTCCAGTGTTTCAAGGTTTAAAGATTTAACTAATGGTGTTATCAACATATAACTTCAACTGACCTTTTCACCAGGCACACCGACACTATATACAGGTTCCTCTGAAAATGCACCAGTAGCACCAGGTGGGCCAGGTGGTCCAGGTGGTCCGAGTGGTCCAACTGGGCCGATATCACCTCGTTCTCCCTTGAAGCCCTGTTCAAATAGAAATGACATCTCCATTAGACCTGTTCTCATGTTATCAAAAGGCACTGATTGGTAGATTTATGGAACAGCTTAAATGATTTCCAAGGTTAATGGTTAAATTAAGTTTTTGAATATTATACACATTGCTACCACTAGCACATGTCACAAGTGCGTCAGTAATGCATTTATAACAGGCCACAATGGTATCTTGGCTACCCATTGACTTTATACAATATACCATGTGATGTGTAACCCCAATATTCTGAGTTGTTGACATCAAAGTCCATAAGTGGACATGGGCTACCACTTGATAACTATGCTACATGGGCTACCACTTGATAACTATGCTACATGGGCTACCACTTTATAACTATGCAACATGGGCTACCACTTGATAACTATGCTACATGGGCTACCACTTGATAACTATGCTACATGGGCTACCACTTGATAACTATGCTACCAGAAGAATAACTACCTGAACTCCAGGTTCTCCAATATCCCCAGGGAGTCCCTGAGGCCCAATGGGTCCTGGCCGGCCATCTTGACCTGGTACACCTGGAACACCTGGGTCACCTTTTGGTCCTGGGAGACTCTGAAATAACAATAGCTCAATTATTTTTTTTTAAAGTTGAAGATGATGAACATCAAGAAAAAGTGTCTGTCTTTAGGACTTTTGTAAACCGTATTAGTCACAAAAGACAATATGTGCAGCTGTCTCAATTGTCTTAGTGACAGAAGTCAATTTGTGCAGCTAAGTCAAATGGAACAGATCAAGGCACCATATGTTCCCCATAGAAAATACTTATGGAGTTTCTAGTACTACAGGTTGTAGTGTAAAATTAAAAGAATATTGCAAGAAATAATACATACAGTTCTGTAATAAAGATATTGAGAGTTCTGTCATAACGATATTGACAGTTCTGACATAACGATATTGACAGTTCTGACATAACGATATGACAGTTCTGACATAACGATATGACAGTTCTGACATAACGATATTGACGGTTCTGACATAACTATATGACAGTTCTGACATAACAATATTGATGGTTCTGACATAACAATATGACAGTTGTGACATAACGATATGACAGTTCTGACATAACAATATTGACGGTTCTGACATAACAATATGACAGTTCTGACATAACAATATGACAGTTCTGATGGAATAAGAAAAGTATTTATATCCCTATGTCTATCTGAGGGTTGTAACTAACATATACTTATGACAAAATCTACTTACAACAGGAGTCTCTCCGTTTCCACTGTCGTCTTCATAAATGGTTTGGCCTGGTGGTCCAGGAGGCCCAACTGGCCCGAGGTCACCCTTACTGCCTTTAAGTCCCAATTCAACGGCCCATTCAGCAGTGAGAACGGGAGTTTGACCTGGATCTCCCCGGTCTCCCTGTTAATGACATGTGTTTGAAATATGTCACTAATCAATGACTAAAATACACATCATGTAATATATGACAAATCAATGACTAAAACACATATGTCATGTAATATATCACAAATCAATGACTGAAATACACATGTCATGAGCGATTTTCCCTAGAAGGTTCGTTAGTCCGTGTGCAAAGTAAAAAAATTAGTGTGCAAAGTTGCGCAGGATCCATTTTTTGTACAATGTTTTACAAAATTTGCTGCGCAGATTTCTAAACTGCTGCGTGGCGTTTGTCAGATATCTCCGCAGCCACGTAGCCAAAAGGGAACATTGGTCATGAGATATATCACAAATCAATTACTGAAAGACACATGTCATGAAAAGAACAGTATGAAAAAAGGTGGTTTTTATGATAAAAAAATTTGTTGCCATTAGATCTAATAATATCATTTAATAAATACAATCTAAGGATAATATGAAATGTTATACAGTGGAATCAATTTGTCTCGACCTTTGTAGATCATATTTTATATATATATATATATATCCATAGATTTCCATATTTTATATATATTTATGCATAGAGGTTGACCATATTTTAAAAATATGTCCTTAGACTTTGACCAAATTAAAAATATATCTATCCATAGCTGTCGACCATACTTTCATGTATCTTGCTGAAGTCAGAGAATTATTGTCCATTTCTTCACGTGAAGCATTAGAAAAAAAAACAGTTGTACCTAAAGGTGAATATTTTTTACAAAGGCTATAAATATTAAGAGCAACAATGAAGTACAAGTGACATTTTTTAACGCTAACCTTGTCTCCCTTTGATCCATCATTTCCTGGAAAGCCAGCTTCTCCTCTCGGACCAATGGGGCCTTGAATACCAGGTTCACCCTTCTGCCCTGCATCTCCTGGCTCCCCATTGAGACCCTACACAGAAAACAGACAAATTTAAAAAGATCAGACTAAAATTTTTCAGACAGAGAAATACATTATTTTTTTATTTAGAAATTATCTGTTTGTTAGAACTGAATGACAGGTCTCAAGCTGTAGCATGGGACTTCAGTTAATGAGGGACATCAGTGGTAAATAATTTAAGAAGATGCATAATAATAAAGAAATGGTTGAGGCAGCAATGTGCATACAACTTCTGAGGTAATGTTGGGAGAGGGCAGACTTGGTGGATGTCCATTTTATGAGCAATATACGACATTCTTGGAAACTTTCTAGACAATTCAATCCTATTTACTCAACATTCACAAAATACAAAATAAAATACTCTCTACTCAAATAGTCTGTTTTAACTTTCTATCCTGATTCAACCTATTTTTTTAAAACATAAATATATGTAAACCGAATGATTCCAAAGATTGATGGATTTCAGTTCAATTCAAAGCTAAGACATGACATCACAAATATTGTCAGCTGGTTGACTAGTCATCCTTACATTGAGCCAGTCATCCTTACATTGAGCCAGTCATCCTTACATTGAGCCAGTCATCCTTACATTGAGCCAGTCATCCTTACATTGAGCCAGTCATCCTTACATTGAGCCAGTCATCCTTACATTGAGCCAGTCATCCTTACATTGAGCCAGTCATCCTTACATTGAGCCAGTCATCCTTACATTGAGCCAGTCATCCTTACATTGAGCCAGTCATCCTTACATTGAGCCAGTCATCCTTACATTGAGCCAGTCATCCTTACATTGAGCCAGTCATCCTTACATTGAGCCAGTCATCCTTACATTGAGCCAGTCATCCTTACATTGAGCCAGTCATCCTTACATTGAGCCAGTCATCCTTACATTGAGCCAGTCATCCTTACATTGAGCTAGTCATCCTTACATTGAGCTAGTCATCCTTACATTGAGCTAGCATCCTTACATTGAGCTAGTCATCCTTACATTGAGCTAGTCATCCTTACATTGAGCTAGTCATCCTTACATTGAGCTAGTCATCCTTATATTGAGCTAGTCATCCTTACATTGAGCTAGTCATCCTTATATTGAGTCCAGTCTTATTTTCTATACAGAGAACATGTTAATCGTGTAGAAAAATATGAAGTCATTTTGTCCTTTGAAGTCTGCACCATGGTCATATTGTGACGACGGATAGCAATAAAACAACAAAAACATATAAACAAATAATACAATATAAATTTATTTTTTAATAAGTTTATTTGTTTGAACAGTAGAAGTTTGATAATACAGAACGTTCGGGACCGGCTCGGTGCCGGACTACCAAAAATTCCGGTCTATCGGGCGGTGCCTCTTCTTTTTAGTGTAGGCTTTGCCGTTAAACAAATGTACTTTGTTTTTTTAACTACATACATACATAAATCATATTTATAAGAACAATAAGGTTAATAATTAAATGATTTTCTCAAACTCGTCTTTGTATTTTTCTGCAGAGTTTTGGTTTGCTGAAAGTGTTTCTCCAGTTACATCAAGTGTTTCTCCAGTTACATCAAGTGTTTCTCCAGTTACATCAAGTCATTCTCCAGTTACATCAAGTCTTCCTCCAGTTACATCAAGTCTTCCTCCAGTTACATCAAGTGTTTCTCCAGTTACATCAAATGTTTCTCCAGTTACATCAAGTGTTTCTCCAGTTACATCAAGTGTTTCTCCAGTTACATCAAGTGTTTCTCCAGTTACATCAAGTGTTTCTCCAGTTACATCAAGTGTTTCTCCAGTTACATCAAGTGTTTCTCCAGTTACATCAAGTGTTTCTCCAGTTACATCAAGTCTTTCTCCAGTTACATCAAGTCATTCTCCAGTTACATCAAGTCTTCCTCCAGTTACATCAAGTCTTTCTCCAGTTTCATCAAGTCTTTCTCCAGTTACATCAAGTCTTTCTCCAGTTACATCAAGTCTTTCTCCAGTTACATCAAGTCTTTCTCCAGTTTCATCAAGTCTTTCTCCAGTTACATCAAGTCTTTCTCCAGTTTCATCAAGTCTTTCTCCAGTTACATCAAGTCTTTCTCCAGTTACATCAAGTGTTTCTCCAGTTACATCAAGTCTTTCTCCAGTTACATCAAGTCTTTCTCCAGTTACATCAAGTCTTTCTCCAGTTACATCAAGTCTTTCTCCAGTTACATCAAGTCTTTCTCCAGTTACATCAAGTCTTTCTCCAGTTACATCAAGTCTTTCTCCAGTTACATCAAGTCTTTCTCCAGTTACATCAAGCCTTTCTCCAGTTACATCAAGTCTTTCTCCAGTTACATCAAGTCTTTCTCCAGTTACATCAAGTCTTCGAATTCCATGCCGAAACTTAAAGTTTCTGAGCCAACCATCATTAATAATAACATTCACTTTCAGCAACTCCTAAATCTTGGCAGAATTTCTTTGCCTTTTCAACAATCATTGGCCCTGTTACCGGCTTTCCTTCAGAACGTACTGTACTAAACCATTTGAACAATACACTATCTAGCTGTTCCAGTTTTTTATTTTTTAATGTTTGTCTAGAATCCAATTTTTCAGTTGTTATCGATTGAGAAGCAAACTTCATTAGTTCATCTTTTTGTTTTTTAATGTCAATTAAATAGTTGATGAGCCAATATTAAACTCATTAATTAAAACATTTCTATTCTCACCTTTTTCTAGCCGTTTGATGATTTCTATTTTCTGATGAGAGTCAGTGTTACATGTTTTCGTTTCTCTCCTTTTGAACTCGAAGGCTTAGGTTTTGAAAACATGGTCACTGTACAGTTAGAACGAAACTCACTTTGTTTATAAACAGTTTCAAAAGTTACGTACGTCACTACAGATGTACTGTATTACAGTAGAGGGTACTGAGACACAGTTTACTGCGATGTGAAAGGACACAAAATAACAACGCATAAAAAAATGGTGAAGACGCTTCGTGATTGATTAACTGTGCTGCACTGCACCTGTATTTGTTGTGACAGCTGAGACTAGCTGGCCGCTAATTGTTTCCGAACAATACCGAGCGCTTCCGGATGATCCCGAACTACCCCGAAAACTTCCGAATAGCTCTCGAGCGTTTTTATTTGCTTTAAAGACACACTTTTGGAGAAAACCAAAATTTTTACAATTTTCCGGAGCGATGCCGGACTATCGGGCATTTCGGACTGTTGGATGCTGGACTAATGGACTTCTACTGTATTTGTGCTTTTTTGGATGCATAAAATTTATGCAAAAAAAAACACAAATACAAACAAATAAACGTATTAAAAAAATGCATACATGCAAAAAAAAACACTCAAATATAAACAAATACACACATTTAAACAAATACTCACAAAAAATACACACATATAATATGTAACCAAATACATATATATAAACTAGGGCTGCGGAAATTATCGATTAATTTCTTGATTAATTGTTAAAAATTTTATCGATTAAAATAATTTTAATCGATAAAAATTCAATTAAAATTTAAGAAAATTTTTATAATATTTTAAAATTTTTTTTAGTAATAAATAATAAATGATTAATAATTAATAATAATTTATATATATTTTTTTACGTACAAACATCTCCCGAGTAATATTAAAATTTATTTTATTAATTTATGTTGACCGGCAGACGTCAACTATAAAATGGCTGACAGCCAGAGCCGTATTTACACCATTTTGGGCCCCTGGGCAAAGAAATAGTGTTGGGCCCTTCCCCCGCAGGAATAAAAAATGAATATACATAAATATATATAAATAAACATATTCCCATGGGGCCCATATGCTCGTGGGCCCCCGGGCAAATGCCCAACCGGCCTATGCGTTAAGACGGCCCTGCTGACAGCATCAGCGCAGTTAAATTTAAACATATAGCTAGAAAGTTGAGCAAATATGTTGTTTTTAAGCTAACTGCCTGTGGCAAAGTCGAAGATGGTGAAAACGTTTACTGTGTCCACTGCCATAAACAATTCTCTTTTAAAGGATCAAATACATCGCTGACGTACCACCTTCAGCACAAATCAAGTATCAACACATTGTCATGAAATTTATTTCAAAATATTCTTAATTTTCAATGTCCGTGAGAAATGTTCAGTTTAATGACATCATAAATTTATATTTTTGGTTTTAATCGAAATTATCGATTAATTAATCAATAATTTGTCAAAAGTTAACAATTAAATTTAAATTAATCGATAACAGCCCAAATATAAACAAATACATGTGTGCTAACAATTCCTACTTACTCGTTCTCCTTTAGGTCCCTGTGGTCCCAGTGGCCCACTCTCTCCTTGAGGACCAGTTTCACCTGCCGCACCTCTGAGTCCTTGATATCCCTGTGGTCCAGGTGGACCTGGTGGGCCAGGTGGTCCCACGGGGCCTGGTAAACTGGGCTGGGTAGAAAGAAAAATAGTTTCATGAGTTTCGTCCCATAATCGCATCTTTAACATTGCCAGGATCAATAATGAGATAAATCAAATGTAGCATGTATCAGAGTCATGACTTTCTCATTGACTTGATCTGTTTGTCACATACATCAAACTCACCAAATACATCAACAAACTCACTAAATACATCAAACTAACAAAATAAAACATTAAACTCATAAAATACATAAAAAATCAACTCACCAAATTCATCAAACTCACCAAATACATCAATAAACTCACAAAATACATCAATAAACTCACCAAATACATCAACACTCACCAAATACATCACACTCACCAAATACATCAAACTAACAAAATACATCAAACTCACCAAATACATCAAACTAACAAAATACATCAAACTCAGCAAATACATCAAACTAACAAAATACATTAAACTCACCAAATACATCAAACTAACAAAATACATTAAACTCACCAAATACATCAACACTCACCAAATACATCAATAAACTCACCAAATACATCACACTCACCAAATACATCAAACTCACCAAATACATCAAACTAACAAAATACATCAAACTCACCAAATACATCAAACTAACAAAATACATCAAACTCACCAAATACATCAAACTCACCAAATACATCAAACTCACCAAATACATCAACAAACTCACCAAATACATCAACAAACTCACTAAATACATCAACAAACTCACCAAATACATCAACAAACTCACCAAATACATCAAACTAACAAAATAAAACATTAAACTCATAATATACATCAAACTCACCAAATACATCAAACTCATCAATACATCAAAGTAACAAAATACATTAAACTAACAAAATACATTAAACTTATAAAATACATCAAACTCATCAAAATACATCAACAAACTCACCAAGTACATCAAACTCTCCTTGTCCCATATTTTGCACAAAATTAATTTACTTATTATGTTCAATCGTAACATACATTAAATTTATACCGTCCAATACCAGTTTTAAAAAATTGAAGAACTATTATTCATTCTGATGCCCTACAATTCATTTCTATTTGAATAATTGAAATCTTTATTTGATGTTAAAATTATTGAATAACAGCTTGTCTCTGCTTAATGTCATTGCAACTTTGTGCTGAGACATGAAGGTTTGTAAGTAGCAGATAATTAAGGATATGACATTTGTTTTGCAGGCAATCTAAATGTACTATTTGACTTTAAAGTCTTATTTGCATGGCATTAATAGATGTTAAAAAAATTATTCTAAAAAGCTACTGACCCTTCCGAGATTTCCGCTGCCATCGTCCTCCTCAAAAAGGAAGCTACTTTTGTCTGAACTACCTTGACCAGGTAGACCGGGTGGTCCAGGAGGACCGGGTGGTCCTGGTGGTCCCAGTGGCCCAAGTGAACCAGGAAGGCCATTGATACCATCTGAGCCTGGCAACCCTCTTAGGCCGTCTTTTCCTGGGTCACCTTTAGCACCAGGATCACCCTGAGAAGAAAAACATAGCTGTATATAAACTGAAACCTTTAAACACATGTTTATAAAACATAGCTGTATATAAACTGAAACCTTTAAACACATGTTTATAAAACATAGCTGTATATAAACTGAAACCTTTAAACACATGTTTATAAAACATAGCTGTATATAAACTGAAACCTTTAAACACATGTTTATAAAACATAGCTGTATATAAACTGAAACCTTTAAACACACGTTTATAAAACATAGCTGTATATATAAACTGAAACCTTTAAACACATGTTTATAAAAATTTACTTCTATGAACATGTGTTTAAAAATATCCCTATTTAAACCTGTATATCTATATCTAACATTTTGATATCAATGTCGATGGATGTAGGATTATAATAATGTTGATGACCTTTATGACATAATCCTCAATGTTTTCAAAACAACTTCACATCAACTGTTGGCAAATTTGTTAAAAAAAATTCAGGACAAGGAATATTTGTATGGGGAGAGTTTAATCCTTTGAATATTGTTTGCCTTAAGAATTGCCTTACCGTGTCTCCCTTGAAACCTGCTGGTCCTATAGGTCCTCTCTCTCCCTGTGGACCTGGTTCTCCCTAAAATAGCAATAAAAATTTAATTAAACATTGACTTATCTAAACATAATTTCAAAATTAAATGTTTTCATATTTATTTAACTAAATACATATTGTAAGTCATGGATTTTTCCCTACGTTAATGAATTGAAAAAAGTAGAGCTAAAAAAATGTGTGGTGTGAATTTTTTTTATTACTTACAAGTAAATAAAAAAAGTTCATTGTTACTATAAGTTATCTGCTTTAAGAACATAATTTTATCATTAATTGCATCAATTTAGTTTAAGCTAACAAAATTTTAAACTAATTTATTTAACATAAAATGATAATGAGAATAAAAATCATTTCCATGCATAAAATAAGTTATCCTAAAAAGACAACAAAACAACAAAAAAACAATTAGCTAAAGTTAAAATAAATGTCTCATAGTTCTCAATAAAAATTGTATGCTGAATCAATTTCATCATCTTGATTTTTTAAATGTATGTTTACCCAAGTGAATTATTTAAAACTGAGACTGTCACAGGGGAGAGCAAAGGAGATTTTAAAAAGCACAAAAATTTTGACATTTATGATCTCAACATTAAAAAAACCAATCTCTTAAAAACACAACCAAGTACATGTAATATGTACATTACAACCTTTTTTTTTATTTTAAATATATTTAAATGTATAGGTAGGTGTAACAAGTGGATAAAAAGGGGAGACAATAGACTACCAATTAACATTCATGAAAGACAACTTACTTTTCATCCTGGATGTTTTAGTAAAAGATAGGAGAGCATCTTATTATAGAATTAAAGGGAGTTCACATGATTAGTAATTAAAAGGCTAGAATGTGGGTGACTGATAGTTAATTGGAGATGATCTCTTTGTTACAGTAACCAGTGAGAAGGTGTATGTCTCAAACATTTTCTACCATAAATTCTAAATATATGAAATGATATCAAACCATTTTCTGGAACTTATTGCCATCACATTCTATAATCATAAATAGTTTTGGTATGATCAAATAGGTAGCTTTCCTTGAATGAAGTGGGTCTTTAGTGTTTACAGGTGGAGCTTTGTTTAATTTATAATTTATAGTTAATTTTGATTAAATCCAAAAATGTATGTAGTTTCTGAAATGGACACATGTGCTTTAATCAACACAATAGCACAGATTTTTCTTATTCCAATATCTTTAGATAACCAACTACGCAAACACACCAGCATATCAACAGTACTTGGCTCAGTGATAAACATTCTTATTGACAATGTACCCAGAAGAGCTAAATAAATGTCCGCACGGAACTGTGGTAGCTAGTATAGACAGGAAATTCCTGGCCAAAAATTCCAATTTCAGATGTGGTATATCTATTACCGCGATTACAATATGCCACCATCTTATATTGTTTACTTTCATTTCCTCTTGACATCAGTGATGGATGGAAATTCACAAATCAATTAATCATCAATCCTAAATTTAATCATTAAAAAAAATAACAATAAACCAATTTCTTAATTGTTAAGTATCATAGCCCTACTAATTTATTTTATTATTTATTATATTTTTAAGACATAATGAAATAGTTTTTTTAAAGGTGTAAAGCAGAATGGCTTCAACAGAGAAGACTGCCTTGCACCCTCTATACACATGTTAAATCTTATTTTATAATCCATATAAGAGTGTTGATACCTGAAGGCCTTGACCCCAATGACCTTGTCTATGACCCCAATTAACTTGGGATTGACCCCAATGACCTTGGCACTGACCCCCTGATGACCTTGGCATTTACACCCTGATGTACTAGATTATGTGACCTATTATGAGTCTAGAGATCAGACAAATTAGCATAAATTTATAAATAAATTTTACTCACACGTCTGCCGTCAGGTCCCTGATGTCCATGCAAACCAGGTTCTCCCTTGGGTCCCTGAGGTCCTTCAGGGCCTTCCACAAAGTCTCCGGGGTTTCCTCTGTCACCTTTAGTTCCATCACGTCCAGGATCACCTAAACAAATCGAAGCAACCATTTTTAAAAATGATGACAAATTTGCAGCAAGCACACACAAAATATACCATTGAGCATAAAAGTTTTGCTTATAGACCTAATGACAGTTTGGCTTATTGACATAATGACAGTTTGGCTTATTGACATAATAATGACAGTTTGGCCTAGAGACATGCTAATGACAGTTTGGCTTAGAGACATGCTGATAACAGTTTGGCTTAGAGACATGCTAATGACAGTTCGGCTTATGGACTGTCAATTGACAGTTTGTCAGATATTTCAGTTGACGATGTCAATAAATATTTGAATACCTCGATCTCCTCTATCTCCCTTAGGACCTTGCGGTCCGATTGGTCCCTGCTCTCCCCGTGGCCCAGGTATAGGATCAAATGCTCCTGAGCCTCCTCCATCAAGCCAAGCACTGCTGGTTGTGGCAAGTCCTGGTGGTCCGGGTGGACCTGGGGGTCCTTGGGGACCACGTATTCCTTCAGGTCCTGACTTCCCATCTGCTCCCGGTGGTCCTGAAGGACCTGGTTTTCCGACTCCAGCTTCTCCCTAAACAAAATATGTAGATATTAACATTTGTGATTTGAGGCGGGCCTGTGATATAATGAGCCGGGTGCTAAGAGCCTAGAACTCGACCCAAAAGAGAAGGAATATTCAATAGTAAATAAAATACAGTGGGGCCCACTTAACTCGAGCCCGGTTAACTGGTCAGCTCTATTAAGTCGACATTTTTTTGTGGAACCGCCAAATTCTCTCTTTGTCTTTTTTCTTCGGTTAATTCGATTTTTTAAAGTCGCCAAGCCCTAATATTTCAAGCAAAAAAGAGTGCCAAATTTGCAACTTAACGTCGGTTAGCTCGATCCCCGTCTGTTCGCCTAGCAATGCACTTTGGAATTTTTAGTTCAAAAACAGTGTTGACATCTCGCTTTCTTCGAGACTTCCGGCTATTGTGCGATTCTACGAGATTTCAATAAAAATTACCGGATGTTTTTACTTTCAATTTGATTCCGTGTGTTTGAATTAGTTTGAGTATGTATTCACCAGAGGTACTCGAAAATTGCGTTAGTGGTCTTTAATCCGTCATTATTTCGCTGTGCACGTTATATTATTATTAAACTTAATTCATTTTCTGATGTATTAATCATTTTATTTTTTAAGATAAACGAATATCTTTAACAAAGAAAAAAAAGGTTTGTATCGAGAATCGACGGTGGTTTTTATGTAATTAAATAAAAAATTATTATTATTCTTTTAAAAGTTTGTTTTTGCTTTATTACCAGTAAGATACGTGACTGTGACTAACACGTGCGTGACGGTGAAATCAAATAATTTTCTTAATATTCTAGTATATATATAATATACACGTCATCACTGTTGTAGGTCGAATTCTGATAAGGTCAAGGCCGCATTTGTAACTATTTATATTACAAGTTACACGTATCATTTGATTGACGGAGGAAATTCGAGTGCGGTCTCATAGTGACAGATATCCTGCACGTCAAAAGCATTAAACTTAAAATTACCATATTGATATGTTTATTTTTTTTTAAATTCGCTGATTCGATGGGCATTGCAAACACGCGCCATGGGACGAGGCGAAGCGAAAAATTTGACCTTTAATGCATGCGCAGACAATTATAAACTGGTAACTTTTTTTTTATTAAATGGAATCGAAACATGACCACAAAGACGTAATCAAAGTCATTTACTTCGGCAAAAAAAAATATATATATATATAAAAATTCCCGACTAGCAATAACTTTTCCCGACTATTTCCCGACTTTCAAGACCGGGAAAATTATTTTAAGAATTCACGACTGAGTGGGAACCCTGGGTTATATTTAAACGGTCCTTAAAAATGAACGGTCTTAACCTTAGGAAAGAGTGAAGAAATATTAGGGTCCTTATATTCCGATACGATTCCGATTAATCGTCCCATCACTAATTAACGCACATCATGTATATAATTATAAAGAAATTTCAAGCACATGTTAATATTTTGCCGCCATATTGGTTTTTGTGTAACTCGATGATCGGTTATCTCGGCATCATTTTTCATACCCCGAAGCCGGCGACTTAAGCGGGCCCCACTGTATGTAGATAATAATATTGGTTACTTGTAGAAAATAAAATATGTAGATAATAACATTGGTGACTTGTAGAAAATAAAATATGTAGATATGAACTATCATTGGTGACTTGTAGTAATAAAAATTCATTAACTGATCATTGAGCAGCAATAAAACATTTAACTATTTTCAAAGCTCAGTCAAGAATTAAGTGCATCCATAAATGTAAATTCTGTTCCTTGCCTTTTGCCCTGGTTCTCCCTGTTCGCCCTGCTCGCCCTTAGCTCCAGGAACACCAACTCCGGGCAGACCTGGCTCCCCTGGGTATCCCCGTTCTCCCTTCTCGCCGGGGATACCCAGGCCGGGTTCACCGGGTTCACCTTTAGGACCTGGCTCAACTTCAGGAACAAAATCACTGGCTATAGGTATGCCAGGTGGCCCTGGCTCACCCTTCTCTCCAGCAATTGAAACACCTGGTGGGCCCTAATAGAAACAATGGGTCAAAGGTTAAGAGGATTCTTGCTGTTGGTTCATGTCTGGAGAAATGTGCTTCAGCATTCACAGCATTTCTTATTACATGTATATAACAAAGATAAACTGAAAGCATTGCTTATTATAGCAAAGATCAATTGAAAGCTAATCTTATTATAACAAAGATAAACTGAAAGTATTTCTTAGTATAAAAAATTTCAATTGAAAGCATTTCTTATTATGTCAATGATCAATTAAAAAGACGCTCTTCAAGATTGGAGAAAGTATTTGACTATAATTCATTCATCAGAGGTGTAATTAAATAAGATAAAATTAAAAATAACAGCCATGAAAAGGCTTACTTGAAATGCTAAATTATCTTTAGTTCCCATAAAACAGAAGGGCTGAAAGAAGTGCCCCCAACCCCTGATAACGAAGTTTATGTGCACCATCATGTCATTTTATGGGTTCATTTTGTAATTAGGATATGAATATTGAATTGAATGCATTTATAAATATATGTGTTACTGTTATATGTGAAGCAATGTGAGCCCAGCTGCTTGATGGAGTACTGCACTATACAAGTTCTCAAATTATTATTGTTATTATTAAAGAAATAATTATTTTGACGGAATACAATAGTGTACATTTCTAAAATTTGCCTAGAACCTTGAAAAAAAGATAATGTACTTTAAAAAAATTTCTTCTTCAAAAAGTTTACTCTTCCTAATCATTGCAGGAAGTTTTACTTTTAAAAATCCACACATAATAAGACAAAACCAATTAGTCAGAAAAAGATTTCAGAAATACTCACAGCTTCTCCTCTCTCTCCCTTTTCACCAGGAATGCCAATCTGGCCGCTGGTTCCTGGCAAACCATCATCTCCTCTTTCACCTTTCTGGCCAGGGAACCCTTGTATACCCGTCTCTCCCTGTGTCCCACGATCGCCTTTGTCTCCTGATGGGATACACAGATTGACATTTGTTCCGGTAAGAATTGTTAAAAAAGATACTGCCATTTTCCAATGTAAAGCTCTTTGAATTCAGTGACACTGGATCCCCCAAACATAGGATGTGAAGAAGTAGCTACAGTAAGGGAGTTAACCCGATAATCTAATACAACCATCAGATAGACATAGGGATAAAATCATTTTTCTTATTCCATATGCAAGAACAAACACAAATTCTCATTCTTCTCGTCTGGAATTCAGGTGTGGAATGGGTTGCATGATCAAACCAGGAAAACCAACACACTTTCAACATATAAAACTGTACTAAAAATCAAGACTTGACATCCACCATAGGTAAGTGTAGGTCGCAATAATCTTCTGTAACAGATAAGATAAGAAGATATGAAGGATGCAGAGCATGGAGCAGACCTACAGGCTGACCACTTCACTATAGGTACTGCTGTTTGGTCCGCAGCTTGAGTTGTCTACCTTAGAGTTAATGAACAGGGTCAGGCTGCCCCAATTATGTGCCTCACCTTTGGGTCCTCTGAGACCCTCCAGGTCAGGGGGTGGAGGGGTGATGAATGGTGGTCGATCCACAACAAGGCCTGGTGGTCCCTGGTCTCCCTTGTCTCCCTTGATTCCTCCATCTCCCTTCTCGCCTTTTATCTGCAATGGGAGACCAAACTTTGATAAGGTCTTTGATAGCAACTCTTTCCCATGGGCCAACTCTCACATGACAGCCAACTCACTGTCTGCTTCAGTGATGTGTACCATGGACTTGGATTAAAAATAAACCTGCCCACCAGACCAGCATGCCTCAAAGTTATCACTTCTCATTGGTTCTTATGAAACTATTTCAACAAGAACTATGGAGATCACAACTGGTTTGACCTAATTAGTCATGAACTGATAAACTTCTGATGCTACTCAGTGAAATACAAACAAAGAGGACGTTACTCACTGTTGAGACTGGCTTGACAAGTGGAGTGTCCACCTCAACATCGTCTGTGATGATGGACTCACCAGAACCGCTGTAGTCCTGCTGCAGGGCAAAGGTCAAAGAGAAAATATTAGGGCAGAGATTAAAGAGGAAATATTGGGAGCAAGGGTGTCCTGTCTTTGGGCAAGTCTGTCATGTCTTGGGGCAAGTCTGTCCTGTCTTTGGGCAAGTCTGCCCTGCCCTGTCTTGGGGCCTAGTCTGTCATGTCTTTGATCAAGTCTGTCCTGTCTTAGGGCAAGTGTGTCATGTCTTTGGGCAAGTCTGTCCTGTCTTGGGGCCTAGTCTGTCATGTCTTGGATCAAGTCTGTTCTGTCTTAGGGCAAGTGTGTCATGTCTTTGGGCAAGTGTGTCATGTCTTGGGGCAAGTGTGTCGTGTCTTGGGGCAAGTGTGTCATGTCTTGGGGCAAGTGTATCATGTCTTGGGGCAAGTCTGTCCTGTCTTGGGGCAAGTGTGTCATGTCTTGAGGCAAGTGTGTCATGTCTTGGGGCAAGTCTCTCCTGTCTTGGGTGCAAGCCTTTCATATGTTGTCTTGTGTCTGGTTTTCTGCTTTCCTTAAAACTTACAAATTCACACTCTGAATCCTCTGCCTCAGCTGGGTTGCCATAAATCTTGAGCGCCTCCAGAATTCCCTGAAATAAACCAGAACATCAGTTTAGTCGAGGTTCAGATAAGCAGTTTAGTCGAGGTTCAGATAAGCAGTTTAGTCGAGGTTCAGATAAGCAGTTTAGTCGAGGTTCAATATTACTTTGACAGACGATATTACTTTGAAACACAATATTACTTTAAAAAACAATATTGCTTTGAAAAACAATATTGAAAGATAATGATTATGCACACAGCGCCTTGTCTTAATTATCTTATCTTCTTATCTTATCTATACAGACGGCCTTCTATGCAGAAGATAATTGCGTCCACAGACCATGACAGATGATCTGTTGGCAAGTGATGCAGCGTTCACAGGCCACGGCTTTGTGGGTTCCACGCATTACCCAGCCGCCTAACTAGTGTTAGGTACCCATTCGGAGCTGGGTGACTCAGGGACGCCCTAGGTCCCGGGAACAAATCCTTGCCTTGACATGGATTCGAACTCGTGACCATCGGTACGCCAGTCGAGCGCGCTGCCACTCGACCACCACGTCCTCTTCCGTTTTTGTTAAGTTTTTTATTTGTGTTAAACTGACTTGACTGACATTCCTCAAAAAAAATGTATGTGTTTTATACCATCTTTAACAAACTAGACTATTGCAAGACTACCGAATACAGTGAAGATGACACAGTTCTTCAGGATAGTTCACATCAGATCTCGCGGTGAAAACGTTACAACTCCTCTCCCCCACACAATGCTGATGTCGGTTATGCAAACTCCTTGGCACCAAAGTTTCCCATGGATTTAGCCAACATTAAGCAAGACAGACACCCACAAAAATAATAAATATTGCCTGAGCTGGTCTTCAATCTGCCAGGAAATGCAGGTCTTTGTTGCCCACAGGAAACTGTCAATCTTACCCCCGGGATGTTTATAAGAAAAGGGAATTAGGTAACCGGCTTAGTTGAGAATATCTCAAAGAAACAAAATCGGTTAATAATGTCCTATTCAAGAATCGGTTTATTAAGGCCCATTAAAAACTGGTTACTGTGGCCCTTTCAAGAATAAGCTTATTAAGGGTTATTCAAAAATAGTTTACCACGGTCCATTCAATAATAAGTTTACAATGGTCCATTCAAGAATACGTTTACCATGGCCCATTTAAGGATAAGTTTACCATGGGCCATTCAAGGATAGGTCTACCATGGCCCATTTACGGATAAGTTTACCATGGGCCATTCAAGGATAAGTTTACCATGGGCCATTCAAGGATAAGTTTACCATGGCCCATTCAAGGATACGTTTACCATGGCCCATTTAAGGATAAGTTTACCATGGGCCATTTAAGGATAAGTTTACCATGGGCCATTCAAGGATAAGTTTACCATGGCCCATTTAAAGATAAGTTTACCATGGCCCATTTAAGGATAAGTTTACCATGGGCCATTCAAGGATAAGTTTACCATGGCCCATTTAAGGATAAGTTTACCATGGCCCATTTAAGGATAAGTTTACCATGGGCCATTCAAGGATAAGTTTACCATGGCCCATTTAAGGATAAGTTTACCATGGCCCATTTAAGGATAAGTTTACCATGGGCCATTCAAGGATAAGTTTACCATGGCCCATTCAAGGATACGTTTACCATGGCCCATTTAAGGATAAGTTTACCATGGCCCATTTAAGGATAAGTTTACCATGGCCCATTTAAGGATAAGTTTACCATGGGCCATTCAAGGATAAGTTTACCATGGCCCATTTAAGGATAAGTTTACCATGGGCCATTCAAGGATAAGTTTACCATGGCCCATTTAAGGATAAGTTTACCATGGGACATTCAAGGATAAGTTTACCATGGCCCATTTAAGGATAAGTTTACCATGGCCCATTTAAGGATAAGTTTACCATGGGCCATTCAAGGATAAGTTTACCATGGCCCATTTAAGCATAAGTTTACCATGGCCCATTTAAGGATAAGTTTACCATGGCCCATTTAAGGATAAGTTTACCATGGGCCATTCAAGGATAAGTTTACCATGGCCCATTTAAGGATAAGTTTACCATGGCCCATTTAATGATAAGTTTACCATGGCCCATTTAAGGATAAGTTTACCATGGCCCATTTAAGGATACGTTTACCATGGCCCATTCAAGGATAAGTTTACCATGGCCCATTTAAGGATAAGTTTACCATGGCCCATTTAAGGATAAGTTTACCATGGGCCATTCAAGGATAAGTTTACCATGGGCCATTCAAGAATACGTTTATTATGGCCTAAATTTCTTTGCTAACACCTTAAAACTAATTAATGTAATACAAGGGAAGTATACAAGTTCGGTTAAACAAGGGAGATAGGTCGGTGTTGGCTATGAAGCTAAGATTAAAATAAACAAAATAAAAGCCGAGGTCATTCTGTAACGCTAAGGGACATAATCAGCATATTTTGTTTAAAATTGAAAATATAGACGTAAAATCATAATCATTTTGGTTTCGAGATTAACAGAGGGTGCGGTGTTTCTCGCCGTAAAACATTATATTATATAACGTCATTGTTTGAGCTTATATTTTAATTTTGGAAAAGGGATATATAGAGAAATTTTGTGAAAAATAAATCATTCTAATGAACTAAAATTTAATTATTCATTCTTTTTATTGAACTCATTCACATACCAATTTTTGAATGTCGGACACACTGATTCGAACGCATGCAATAACATTCGCGTAAGTTACTTCTGCTTTTGAAAAAAGTGGACGCCCTAGGCGCCCCAGAACAACCTAGTTTAAAGATATTTAATGAGACAAATTAAATAATTACACGTAAACAGTTATCGGCTGATTGTATGCGAGTATGTGTTTGGTCGGAATATTCTTTAATATGTGTACATATCAGGAAGACGTGTTTATTTGGAGTGTACAGAGATGTCTAAAAGTAATGACATGTTAGGTACACAGACATATAAAGTGTATAAAGATTTCAAGAGAACAAATACATGTCACGTGTATAAGGATTTCAAGAGCACAAATGTCAAGCGCACAGACATGCTAGGTGCACAGCACAGAAATGTCTAGTACACATACATGTCAAGTATACAGAGATTTCAAGTGTACATAGATGTCAAGTGTACAGACATGCGAAGTGTATAGACATGTCAAGTGTACAAAGATGTCAAGTGTACAGACATGCGAAGTGTACAGAATGTCAAGTGTACAAAGATGTCTAGTGTACAGACATGTCAAGTGTACGGACATGTCAAGTGTACAAAGATGTGAAGTGTACAGACATGTGAAGTGTACGGACATGTCAAGTGTACAAAGCGGTCGAGTGTAGGGCCATGTTTGTAAATTGAACTACAAGGACGGACGAGTTGTTTAGATTCAAGAAATGGCCCAAAGAGCAATTCATTCAAGTTTCAAGCAATGACATTTGTATAACTTCAACATTGAGACCAACCCTCAGATTTTGTGCAGGCTAAGCTGAATGATGTAACACACAGCAGACATCTTGAAATGACGGTTACTGACACGCCCTGGGGGTGGGGTAGGGTTGATAAAAAGCCTAAACAATACAAACAAAACAAAAACATTTCCAGGGATGTAAACAAAATGGCTGCAGGGCTCTTAAATTTAACGTACACTCTCAAAGCCGCACACTAATGTCAAAATTCTGTGCAGACCAAATTAACCAGTGGCGATATTGTATATACATGCATACATACATTTTAGTTTCTTAGTGAACTTCTCTCTGTATACTCATCCACTCGTCATTTACGCACTTCTGCAGACACACGTATTATCTCTGTTGCTAAGACACGCATTAAAACATTTAATTTGGCAAAGGGCCTTCTCTTTTTGTGCCCCCCAACAATGGAATTCTCTACCATTACACATTCGCAGCATTTGAACTAAAGACTGCACTAAACTAAAATCACAACTCGTCAATCTTTTACGGGGGCTTTTAAGAACTGTGACGTCACATCAAAACGTGCAACTCTAAATAAAAGCTATTAAATAGTAAATACCGTTTTTATGGGGGGGGGGTGTGGTGGACTTTGTGACGTTATATTGGAGGGTGTTTAGCTCTTTATTACGTGTGACGAGAGGGGGGGGTGGTGAAAATGTAGTGAAAAATCTTCCAGAATCGCGTGACTTCATTTATGGATATACAAAGGCTGAAAAGTAGTTAACTAACTATTGAAAGTTAAGGCTTAACCATGAGAAAAAGGTTAATAAATGTGTAAATGCCAATGTTCTTATGCATGGTTATATTCACAAAATAAATAGACTATGATACTAACATACACATTTGAAAGAAAAGCTCCAGGTCTTCATTTTCCTATAGACTGCTATTTGCAGTATTATAAACTGTACCAGATGTCAATTCATCAGCATTCTTTGTGAAACGACGAAGTCCTTACAGTATTTATTTGTAAGTAAAAGCTCAGCCCTGACTCTAAAAGTGTGAGCTGCATTTCAATATCTAACTTTGTCTTAATGGCCTCTACGTTAAACTTTAAAGACTAGTTAACATCACGTAAGCTATTCAAAAATAGAAAATAAATAAAGTTATGGACTTATGGTGTTTTTTTTAAAAAGATAATTTATATATATATATATATTAATATATTAATATATATATATATATATATATATTAATATATATATATTAATATATTAATATATATATATATATATATTAATATATATATATATATATAATATATATATATATATATATATATATATATATATATATATATATATATATATATATTTGTTTGTTTTCATTTAAAAAGGCCAAAAGAGGCCAAAAAGCCAAACAAATAATTTCAGAGCAAACCCTCTAATAAAAAGCCACATTTTGAGAATTTGGCCTTAAAAACGCCAATCTGGCAACCCTGACTCAAAATATCGTAACTAGGGTGAAGCCATGTAAAACGTCATATATCATAACACGCGTGAAGCCCTGTAAATCGTCATATATCGTAAAACGCGTGAAGCCATGTAAAACGTCATATATCATAACACGCGTGAAGCCATGTAAAACGTCATTAAATAAATTGAAACCAATCAAACATTTAAGTGGGAATTTTATAGAAAGTTGCGCGTTTTGATGTGACGTCACATTTTTTAAACACCCACGCTCCCCGTCGTCACGCATCGTCACAAATGATGACCCCGTAGGTGCGTGATGCCATTTATGGACGGCCCCTTATTATTATAGTACAATAGTACCTCTGACCTAAACAAGTCAAATCTGTGCATCACACTAGGGAACAATTAGAGCGAAGGCACGTGATAATTGTCAATACATGTTCTCGAAATGGCAACGTTCTAGTTGCTATCAGTTGTAAGTTACACGACAAAAGGAAGGGATGCCTTGCTGGCAACGAGATCTCAATTTGATGAAATTGTAAGAAAACAAACTCATCAACATATTATTATATTATATATTTACGCTCATTTTTCACTGCCGCCTAACGTTGAGGGAAATCACTCTGCTTTTTTAAAATTTTGCGTTGTAGGCAGTGCTGATTGGCGCAAATAGTTATTTTTTGGTGCAGTAATTTGGTGCGCTGCTTTCGAAAATTAGTTTAAAAATCTTGTGGTGATTAGCACTGTAAAAATTATTATATACATGCTTTGTTTAATTTTCAGGAATATTTCATAC
Organism: Ampullaceana balthica; assembly: GCA_944989445.1. Classification (NCBI taxonomy): domain Eukaryota; kingdom Metazoa; phylum Mollusca; class Gastropoda; family Lymnaeidae; genus Ampullaceana; species Ampullaceana balthica. The sequence goes on along the minus strand of CALYLW010000379.1, from coordinate 347,048 downwards.
AAGGATAAGTTACTTGGGCTTTTGACATAAAAAATAAAATAATAAAAAATAAAATAAAAAACCATTATAAAATACGTTTTGTACATTTAAGAAATTTTAATACATTTTAATTTATCATGCAAGGACGAGTTTATTGGGCTTTTGAAAAAAGGTGGGCGCCGTAGGCGCCCTTAGAAAAAAAGGGGGCGCCGCAGCACAAACTAGTATATTATATATTTACGCTCATTTTTCACTGCCGCCTAACGTTGAGGGAAATCACTCTGCTTTTTTTAAATTTTGCGTTGTAGGCAGTGCTGATTGACGCAAATAGTTATTTTTTGGTGCGGTAATTTGGTGCGCTGCTTTCTAAAATTAGTTTAAAAATTGTGTGGTGATTAGCACTGTAAAAAATTATTATAATCATACAAGGATAAGTTACTTGGGCTTTTGACCCCCCAAAAAAGTAGGCGCCCTACAACCTCAATTTAAAATTACTTTGTGTACATTTAAGGTAGTTTAATATTACGTAGCTATCATACAAAGACAAGTTTGCGCCGCAGTAAAACCTATATTATATACATACTTTGTTAACATTTTAGGAATATTTCGTATTTATCATACAAGGATAAGTTACTTGGGCTTTTAACATACAAAATAAAATTTAAAAAAAACTATTATAAAATACTTTGTGCACATTTAAGAAATTTTAATATTACGTATTTATCATACAAGGACAAGTTAGTTGGGCTTTTGAAAAAGGTGGGCGCCGTAGGCGCCCATAAAAAAGGGGGGCGCCGCAGCACAAACTAGTTTATAATATAAATAAAGAATGTCCCCAAAAATGTGTACACTCTTAAAATGACCATAACACCAATAATTATTATTTAATACCGCGAAGTTTCATGCATCAAAATATTGTGAACAAATGTAGAAACCTGCAAATCATCAAGAGTCTTCAAATGGATGGCCACTGTGGTCCATGGTATACACTCTTTCATAGTTAATAACAAACTAGGGGTGTACCGGAATCCGGCCATTTTTACAAATCCGGCTCCGGCAGAATTTCACTTTATAAATACGGCCAAATACGTAAAATTTTAAGTCCGGTACAGTCCTATAACAAAGACACATTTTTTTCAGCTGTAACTCCATAAAATAATGTCAGAAGTCGGACTAAAGTTTGAGAAAAGAAAATTCATTATTAAGTACTGCTGGAAGACAGAGAGCATTATTTGTATTGTCAATGAAGAGCTCAAACACTTAGATAAAGTTCTACCTCTCACGCAAGGTCCTACCTCACACACAAGGTCCAGCCTCTCACACAAGGTCCCACCTCTCACACAAGGTCCTACCTCACACACAAGGTCCCATCTCATACACAAAGTCGTACCTCACACACAAGGTCCCACCTCTCACACAAGGGTCCACCTCTCACACAAGGTCCCACCTCTCACACAAGGTCCCACCTCTCACACAAGGTCCCACCTCTCACACAAGGTCGTACCTCACACACAAGGTCCCACATCTCACACAAGGTCCCACCTCTCACACAAGGTCCTACCTCACACACAAGGTCCCACCTCTCACACAAAATCGTACCTCTCACACAAGGTCCTACCTCACACACAAGGTCGTACCTCACACACAAGGTCGTACCTCACACACAAGGTCCCACATCTCACACAAGGTCCCACCTCTCACACAAGGTCCCACCTCTCACACAAGGTCCTACCTCACACACAAGGTCTCACCTCTCACACAAGGTCCCACCTCACACACAAGGTCCCACCTCACACACAAGGTCCCACCTCTCACACAAGGTCCCACCTCTCACACAAGGTCCTACCTCACACACAAGGTCTCATATCTCACACAAGGTCCCACATCTCAAACAAGGTCCCACCTCTCACACAAAGTCGTACCTCACACACAAGGTCCCACCTCTCACACAAGGTCCCACCTCTCACACAAGGTCCTACCTCACACACAAGGTCTCACCTCTCACACAAGGTCCCACCTCTCACACAAGGTCCCACCTCACACACAAGGTCCCACCTCTCACACAAGGTCCTACCTCTCACACAAGGTCCCACCTCACACACAAGGTCCCACCTCTCACACAAGGTCCCACCTCTCACACAAGGTCCTACCTCACACACAAGGTCCCACCTCTCACACAAGGTCCCACCTCACACACAAGGTCCCACCTCTCCCACAAGGTCCCACCTCTCACACAAGGCCCCACCTCACACACAAGGTCCCACCTCTCACACAAGGTCCCACCTCTCACACAAGGTCCTACCTCACACACAAGGTCCCACCTCTCACACAAGGTCCCACCTCTCACTAAAGGTCCTACCTCACACACAAGGTCCCATCTCTCACACAAGGTCCCACCTCTCACACAAGGTCCTACCTCTCACACAAGGTCCTACCTCTCACACAAGGTCCTACCTCACAGACAAGGTCCCACCTCTCACACAAAGTCGTACCTCACACACCATGACTTACCTCGTAATCTGGCACATGCTGGTAGTAAGGGCCCGCCTGGCCGATGTAAAGCGTTGACCCAGCCTCCAGGTCCAGATTCTTCACCCGCCGGCTCCAAAAGACCTTCTCCACCGACCTACAATTTAAATACAAGGTGATAGCACTGGCCTCGACCTTGATACCGAGTTTGGTCCACTTCCGGGTCACCTGTGGAATAGTGAAGTTGGCGATGACTTCCGACTCCTTGACCAGCTTGGAGTTTGGTGTGTAGTACAGGACGATGTCCTGGTGCTGCGGGCCGTTGGCGGTAATTAGCAGGCCGAACTGGACGACCGTCTGGAATGGATTGATGATGGCGAAGAGGAAGCCAGCGTTCTGGTTGAACGGCTGGAAGGTTCCCCGGATGCTGAACTCCTCGGGGAGCGGTCCGCGGAACAAGCTCTGCGCCGGTTCCCTTATTTCTGAGTTTTTGTGGATTCTGAAACTTGGGTAGCCGTTGAAGCCGGTGGCGTAGGAGACTTGGGCCCTGGAGGGTCCGGTGGGCACGCCGATGGCGCTCAGAAGGTCTATCTCTAGTTTTGACGCCGCGTCTGGAAATAGAAAAAGAGGGTGGAAATTTTTATTTTTATTATTTAACGTGAGTTGGTATATGTGCATAGTTGGGGGGTAGTGTGCACAGTAAAAGAAGAGTGCACAATTGGGGGAGGGGCAGTGTGCACAGCAGAAAGAAGAGTGCACAATTGGGTGAGGCGGTAGTGGGGACAGTAAAACGATGAGTCCACAATTGCGGGTTGAGATTTAGATGTAGGTCACAAGAGTAGTGAGATTGCTCATGAACTCTCTAAGTAGATGCAAAGCACATAACTAGAGTCACACTCAAGATATTTGAACATAAAACAATAACAAATGTATAAGACTTGACTAAAACCATGGATAAGCACAGGACGCAATAATCTGTATAGAAGAAGCGTCTGTTTGACACCTCCAAACATGTCAGCACTCATCCACCTCTATCATTATTGTAAGCCTCCGCCCCCCCCCCACCCCCTCCTGAAAAGTGCCACTTCATCCTCCCCTTTGCAGTCAACATATGCAGTGAGAAGTTTTTGTCAACGGTGGTAATTAAGTTTGCAGTAAGCGTTAGTATTCAATGTTTTCAACCATAGTTTGAAGGAATGTTTTGCGGTGAAAATTTGCCGGAATTGTTTTATTCAGCGCTTAAGAGTTGCAGTCAACGTTCGCAGTCAAGGTATGCACATAATCAGTCCTATCCATATACCGGACGGAAGCTGCGCGTGTTATGGGGGCGGGGCGCAGAGATAGTTAAAAGGTAGCAATCCTCACGACTTGCTACCTGGCTATCTTACAGAACAAACTTGTGCCATCCTTCCCATTGTTGCTACCTGTCTGTTTGGCTTTTCTATTAGGTGTTGTTTTAAGACGGGAAACATTTGCGCTGACTAGGGGGAGCCAACCAACTGGACGTGGGATGTGAGAATCGCTGGTTGTTTCCCTTGGAATGGCTTGGCAAGAAAAGTTGACTGCGGAAGAACTTGTGTACGTGTCTCATTGTATTGTGTTGTGCCATGTTGTACGCGTGTCTCACTATGTCATGTTGTACATGTGTCTCACTATCTCTTGTACACACGTGCCTACAAGCTCATTGTGCCTGTGACGTAATCAGGTTGAGATGTTTACAAACTGAAGTTTTTTGTCGTTGAAGTGTTACACCGAGAGATTGCACGCGCAGATTTTGTACATGAGACACTAGATTTTTTACGGAAATTATCCCCCCCCTCCCGCTCCAACATACACAAACAACCACCTATTTTAAAAAAAGAGGAACCGATAAGGGAGCTAAGCCAGCAGTTTCTGAGAGTAGAGAACTGTTTCAAGAACAAGCGCAGCTAGGGAGCTACGCCAGCGTTTCGACCTCTCTCACCAAAAAAAAAGCTAGACATCAATAGGGGCGTCCTTTAGTAGCTGGCGCCCGGGTGGGGTGACGGTTCCGCTGCCCTCTCTATGGGGGTGGGCGCGGCCAAGTAAAGATTGCCCAACAAAGAAATGCTGTCATCCATTTGTTGTCACCTTACCTGCGGGCATCACCCCAAGAGAGTTTTTACAAGTAATTAATTAAGCGGCCAAATCTTAATGTTGCCTTTCAGCTTGTCCTGGTGGGTGGGGGGGAGGTGGTGGTCACACCACGTGGCCAACATTCTCGCCCGGTTGCCGTGTTGTCAGGTTTACGGGAAATTGCTGACATTCCTGACCACTTGCCTGCTGTTGGCTGACAGTTTCAAACATTAATTTGACCCCAGTTGGCGATGTCCTGACTAAGCGGTAACTTTTCACCCCCAGACCCCCCCACCCTTTTAAATACGACACTCCCCCTACACACACACACCAAATATGACAGTGGCGGTCCAGCGGCAAGCCACCACCCCTCTCATATCACCCCCAGCTGGGGGAGCGATTATTACATAGCATAACACATCACTCCATCACAGAGCATAGCACATCACTCCATCACAGAGCATAACACATCACTCCATCACAGGGCATAGCACATCATACCATCACAGAGCATAGCACATCATACAATCACAGGGCATAGCACATCATACCATCACAGAGCATAGCACATTATACCATCACAGAGCATAGCACATCATACCATCACAGGGCATAGCACATTAAACCATCACAGGGCATAGCACATCACTCCATCACAGAGCATAGTACATCATACCATCACAGAGCATATCACATCATACAATCACAGGGCATAGCACATCATACCATCACAGAGCATAGCACATAATACCATCACAGATCATAGCACATCATATCATCACAGGGCATAGCACATCATTCCATCACAGAGCATAGCACATCATACCAGCACAGGGCATAGTACATCATACCACCACAGAGCATAGCACATCATCATACCATCACTGAGCATAGCACATCATACCATCACAGAGCATAGTACATCATACCATCACAGGGCACAGCACACCATAACATCACAGAGCCTGTTACATCATACTATTACAGAGCCTGTCACATCATACCATCACAGAGCATAGCACATTATTCCATCACAGAGTATAGCACATCATACCATCACAGGGCATAGCACATCATACCATCACAGGGCATAGTACATCATACCATCACAGGGCATAGTACATCATACCATCACAGAGCACAGCACAGACGAAGAAAATGTTCAAATGTGACAATAGCCAACAGAGATTGTGACAATAGCAACAGTGGTTGTGACATTAGCCAACCGGGGTTGTGACAGTAGCCAACCGGGGTTGTCATACCATATTGTACTGTGTTGCTTCAGTTAGCACTAAACTCTGGGTCTAGGGCAAGAAAACCAGGACTAGGACAAAGACACCAGACCTCGAGGCAAGGACATAATGTCTAGATCATTGACAACTTAACTATGACAAGGACGCTAGGACTAGGTAAAGAACACCAAATCTTGGACAAGAACACCATGATTAGGAAAGGAAACCTAATATAGGACAATGATCTAGGAAAAGGACATATTATCTAAGAAAAGGACATACTCTCTAGGACAAGGGCATAATAACTAGGATAAGGAGATATTATCTAGCTCAAGGACAGCAAATCTAGGTCAATGCCTTCCTATATGAAATTATGCTTAACTTTTTTTTATTCAAGTGAGATTGGAATGTTCCGCTAAACAAAATTAAACAAATAAGTACTCCATTTCGGAGGAGTGCGCTCGTCACTTGTTTCACGGTGTAGCTTGGACTACAACAAAATCTCAAAGGTGACATGCAACAACGGGGTTCACAGAAAGTGTGACGTAGGTAGCGCTTAAAAGAAGAAGAAAACAAAACAATACATATTAACGAAATTAGGCGTTTTTTTTTGCAACCCCTCACCCCCCAATTTTATTTTCACAAAAGCACCCTAATGCCAGAAATACAGTTGAGACACTCTCACGGCGGTTTACCGCTGAAATTTTATTTATAATCTCAATGTCGCGTTGCCTCGCGTCTTCTTATCGGAGCCCCATGCAGGTGTAGAATTTCGTATACACCATAATAGCAGTTGAGAAATCTTCAATGAACGCTCCCCCCCCATGTATGGCCGGCCTAGGCTCAATGGCATTGAACTCTCCTGAATGAATCGCGCGCCACCATCGACAAAACGCCGGCTATTCATTGGTTGGTGGGGAAGGGAAGATAACACTTGTGTAAAGACGTCTAGACATTCCTGAAACACGTCCATGCATTTAGCAGACATCAATGCACTCCTGGTCTCCTGTTAGTATTCCGATAGTGGGACGGACTATCCTAAAAATTATCTTAGTTCAAGAAATGTAGATCAGCATCCAGTAGGGCAAAGAAATCACGGATGGAAAAACTGCGGCCCGCTATGGGGTTCCGTGCGGCCCACACCAAGTTCGAAAAAAAAATAAATCAATAGTTGTATAAAAAAAATGAGACATGTTTGTGCTTTAACTCAGACCCTTTGACGTTTCATTACCCACTGATACGATCGTGGAATTGAAAAGTTTTCCCGCCTTTGCCGTAGACAAGAACATGGGATAAAGTGTCGGTGTATTTAAAAAACAAACAAACACGACCATTTCTACAACCATGACATGCAGTAATTCCAACCACGCCGTCCATTAATTCCAACCACGCCGTCCATTAATTCCAACCACGCCGTCCAGTAATTCCAACCACGCCGTCCATTAATTCCAACCACGCCGTCCATTAATTCTAACCACGCCGTCCATTAATTCCAACCATGCCGTCCATTAATTCCAACCACGCCGTCCATTAATTCCAACCATGCCGTCCAGTAATTCCAACCATGCCGTATATTTGTGTATTTACAGTGTTTTATTTTCAACATTTTCGCCATGCTATATACACTCACTGTGTTGACTGAGTTGTCTGCATGTTTTGCACGTTGTTTTTCAAAATACATGAGTCGAAATTTTAGCTACTATGAAATGCAATAAACGAGTAGAAAACACTTGATGTAGAACAAATTAGATCTAAAATAGAGCTTTTATTTTTTGAACTTCTAGTATTTTCCCCTGGTTTAGAACCGGTTAATTTTATTTTCTTTCCTGCGCCATGAGCGCGGTCTTTTAAGTTGTTATTTGTTTCTTTCAATTTTTTTCTCACGACCTTGTTTATGAAAGCTGAGCACGAGACAGCAAACAAAGACGAGTTCTGTTCTGCTTAGACCGGCAAAAGTCTTTCGGATTGCAAGTTTTGGAAATCAGTGGTTCTCATATATGTACTGCTTAGACCAGCAAAAGTCTTTCGGATTTCAAGCTATGGAACTCAGTGGTTCTCATATATGTACTGCTTAGACCAAGTAAAGTCTTTCGGATTTCAAGCTATGGAACTCAGTGGTTCTCATATATGTACTGCTTAGACCATGTAGAGTCTTTCGGATTTCAAGCTATGGAGCTCAGTGGTTCTCATATATGTACTGCTTAGACCAGCAAAAGTCTTTCGGATTTCAAGCTATGGAACTCAGTGGTTCTCATATATGTACTGCTTAGACCAGCAAAAGTCTTTCGGATTTCAAGCTATGGAACTCAGTGGTTCTCATATATGTTCTGCTAAGGCCAGCTAAAGTCTTTCGGATAGCAAGCTTGAGACTATAGGGTTCTCATATCTGTTCAACTGTTAAGCCATCATAAGTTAGATTGAAGCCCAGGGATTCAGTGGTTATCACACTGTCAGTCATCGGCATCCATGTGGATCTTAAGGTAATTTATCTTCTCCTTTCCTTTATTTACATTTTTTATCATCATTATGAAAAGCGCAAATACCTATATGATATTAAGTGTCTGTTCCATCGTAGTTTTGTCAATTATACATCAATAAAATAAAATTTGAGAAAGCTTTCTACCGTAGCCTTGTTTAAAACACCACGCTCTCCAAACATATCATCATCTTCTCCAAAATATCAAAAACTCTCACCAACCATATCACCATCTTCTCCAAAAATATCAAAACTCACACCAACCATATCACCATCTTCTCCAAAAATATCAAAACTCTCACCAACGATATCACCACCTTTTTAAATCCCCACCCAGTATCACCCCTCACCATCCATATTATTACCCTCACCAGCCATATAATCACCATCAGCATGTGACTAAATGTGTATGACTCAGATACAGTATGACTGACTAATAGTTAAACAGTTGTGTGGAGGATTAGTTTAATATATGTATGAATAAATAGAAGGATATTTCACAATAAAGTGTTATATTTATTTAAGATCTCAAACTACACACTGGAGTTAACAGAATGTTAGAGCATGTGCCAATATGTAAACAGAGCAGGTAAAAGTGTGACCAACGCGAGAAAGTAGAAGTTTTATTTTCCCTACATCCTTGAAAACGTATGTGGCATTTTCCTGGCTTATTTCTGGCCATAGAAAATTCCAATGTATTTATAGCGCTCCAGTTCTCGTTGACTCAATATTTGAAAAATAAACATTCAAAACTTAATGCCTTTAATTTTAACTTCTAGCATCTAGTGTTGTGATAACGAGAGGGAGAGAAAAGATTGTTATGCTACTGTTTGTACCCGGCTAGTTTCTTAGTCATGTTTGTACTAGGCTAGTTTCTTACTCATGTTTGTACCCGGCTAGTTTCTTAGTCATGTTTGTACCCGGCTAGTTTCTTAGTCATGTTTGTACCCGGTTAGTTTCTTAGTCATGTTTGTACCCGGTTAGTTTCTTAGTCATGTTTGTACCCGGTTAGTTTCTTACTCATGTTTGTACCCGGTTAGTTTCTTACTCATGTTTGTACCCGGCTAGTTTCTTAGTCATGTTTGTACCCTGTTAGTTTCTTAGTCATGTTTGTACCCGGTTAGTTTCTTACTCATGTTTGTACCCGGTTAGTTTCTTACTCATGTTTGTACCCGGCTTGTTTCTTAGTCATGTTTGTACCCGGCTAGTTTCTTAGTCATGTTTGTACCCGGCTAGTTTCTTAGTCATGTTTGTACTAGGCTAGTTTCTTACTCATGTTTGTACCCGGATAGTTTCTTAGTCATGTTTGTACCCGGCTAGTTTCTTACTCATGTTTGTACCCGGCTAGTTTCTTACTCATGTTTGTACCCGGCTAGTTTCTTACTCATGTTTGTACCCGGCTAGGTTCTTAGTCATGTTTGTACCCGGTTAGGTTCTTACTCATGTTTGTACCCGGCTTGTTTCTTACTCATGTTTGTACCCGGCTAGTTTCTTAGTCACGTTTGTACCCGGCTAGTTTCTTAGTCATGTTTGTACCCGGCTAGTTTCTTAGTCATGTTTGTACCCGGCTAGTTTCTTAGTCATGTTTGTACCTGGCTAGTTTCTTAGTCATGTTTGTACCCGGCTAGTTTCTTACTCATGTTTGTACCCGGCTAGTTTCTTACTCATGTTTGTACCCGGCTAGTTTCTTACTCATGTTTGTACCCGGCTAGTTTCTTACTCATGTTTGTACCCGGCTAGTTTCTTACTCATGTTTGTACTAGGCTAGTTTCTTAGTCATGTTTGTACCCAGCTAGTTTCTTAGTCATGTTTGTACCCGGCTTGTTTCTTACTCATGTTTGTACTAGGCTAGTTTCTTAGTCATGTTTGTACCCGGCTAGTTTCTTACTCATGTTTGTACCCGGTTAGTTTCTTACTCATGTTTGTACCCGGTTAGTTTCTTACTCATGTTTGTACCCGGCTTGTTTCTTACTCATGTTTGTACTAGGCTAGTTTCTTAGTCATGTTTGTACCCGGCTAGTTTCTTACTCATGTTTGTACCCGGTTAGTTTCTTACTCATGTTTGTACCCGGTTAGTTTCTTACTCATTTTTGTACCCGGTTAGTTTCTTACTCATGTTTGTACCCGGTTAGTTTCTTACTCATGTTTGTACCCGGTTAGTTTCTTAGTCATGTTTGTACCCGGTTAGTTTCTTACTCATGTTTGTACCCGGTTAGTTTCTTACTCATGTTTGTACCCGGCTAGTTTCTTACTCATGTTTGTACCCGGCTAGTTTCTTACTCATGTTTGTACCCGGTTAGTTTCTTACTCATGTTTGTACCCGGCTAGTTTCTTACTCATGTTTGTACCCGGCTAGTTTCTTACTCATGTTTGTACCCGGCTAGTTTCTTACTCATGTTTGTACCCGGTTAGTTTCTTACTCATGTTTGTACCCGGCTAGTTTCTTACTCATGTTTGTACTAGGCTAGTTTCTTACTCATGTTTGTACCCGGTTAGTTTCTTACTCATGTTTGTACCCGGTTAGTTTCTTACTCATGTTTGTACCCGGCTTGTTTCTTACTCATGTTTGTACTAGGCTAGTTTCTTAGTCATGTTTGTACTAGGCTAGTTTCTTAGTCATGTTTGTACCCGGCTAGTTTCTTACTCATGTTTGTACCCGGATAGTTTCTTACTCATGTTTGTACCCGGTTAGTTTCTTACTCATTTTTGTACCCGGTTAGTTTCTTACTCATGTTTGTACCCGGTTAGTTTCTTACTCATGTTTGTACCCGGTTAGTTTCTTAGTCATGTTTGTACCCGGTTAGTTTCTTACTCATGTTTGTACCCGGTTAGTTTCTTACTCATGTTTGTACCCGGCTAGTTTCTTACTCATGTTTGTACCCGGCTAGTTTCTTACTCATGTTTGTACCCGGTTAGTTTCTTACTCATGTTTGTACCCGGCTAGTTTCTTACTCATGTTTGTACCCGGCTAGTTTCTTACTCATGTTTGTACCCGGCTAGTTTCTTACTCATGTTTGTACCCGGTTAGTTTCTTACTCATGTTTGTACCCGGTTAGTTTCTTACTCATGTTTGTACCCGGTTAGTTTCTTACTCATTTTTGTACCCGGTTAGTTTCTTACTCATGTTTGTACCCGGTTAGTTTCTTACTCATGTTTGTACCCGGTTAGTTTCTTAGTCATGTTTGTACCCGGTTAGTTTCTTACTCATGTTTGTACCCGGTTAGTTTCTTACTCATGTTTGTACCCGGCTAGTTTCTTACTCATGTTTGTACCCGGCTAGTTTCTTACTCATGTTTGTACCCGGTTAGTTTCTTACTCATGTTTGTACCCGGCTAGTTTCTTACTCATGTTTGTACCCGGCTAGTTTCTTACTCATGTTTGTACCCGGCTAGTTTCTTACTCATGTTTGTACCCGGTTAGTTTCTTACTCATGTTTGTACCCGGCTAGTTTCTTACTCATGTTTGTACTAGGCTAGTTTCTTACTCATGTTTGTACCCGGATAGTTTCTTACTCATGTTTGTACTAGGCTAGTTTCTTAGTCATGTTTGTACTAGGCTAGTTTCTAACTCATGTTTGTACTAGGCTAGTTTCTTAGTCATGTTTGTACTAGGCTAGTTTCTTAGTCATGTTTGTACTAGGCTAGTTTCTTAGTCATGTTTGTACTAGGCTAGTTTCTTAGTCATGTTTGTACCCGGTTAGTTTCTTACTCATGTATGTACCTGGCTAGTTTCTTAGTCATGTTTGTACCCGGTTAGTTTCTTACTCATGTTTGTACCCGGCTAGTTTCTTACTCATGTTTGTACCTGGTTAGTTTCTTACTCATGTTTGTACTAGGCTAGTTTCTTACTCATGTTTGTACCCGGCTAGTTTCTTACTCATGTTTGTACTAGGCTTGTTTCTTAGTCATGTTTGTACCCGGCTAGTTTCTTACTCATGTTTGTACTAGGCTAGTTTCTTACTCATTTTTGTACCCGGCTTGTTTCTTACTCATTTTTGTACCCGGCTTGTTTCTTACTCATGTTTGTACTAGGCTAGTTTCTTACTCATGTTTGTACCCGGCTAGTTTCTTACTCACGTTTGTACCCGGCTAGTTTCTTACTCATGTTTGTACCCGGCTAGTTTCTTACTCATGTTTGTACCCGGTTAGTTTCTTACTCATGTTTGTACCCGGCTAGTTTCTTACTCATGTTTGTACTAGGCTAGTTTCTTACTCATGTTTGTACCCGGATAGTTTCTAACTCATGTTTGTACTAGGCTAGTTTCTTAGTCATGTTTGTACCCGGTTAGTTTCTTACTCATGTTTGTACCTGGCTAGTTTCTTAATCATGTTTGTACCCGGTTAGTTTCTTACTCATGTTTGTACCCGGCTAGTTTCTTAGTCATGTTTGTACCCGGTTGGTTTCTTACTCATGTTTGTACTAGGCTAGTTTCTTACTCATGTTTGTACTAGGCTAGTTTCTTACTCATTTTTGTACTAGGCTAGTTTCTTACTCATGTTTGTACCCGGCTTGTTTCTTACTCATGTTTGTACCCGGCTAGTTTCTTACTCATGTTTGTACCCGGCTAGTTTCTTACTCATGTTTGTACCCGGCTAGTTTCTTACTCATGTTTGTACCCGGCTAGTTTCTTACTCATGTTTGTACCCGGCTAGTTTCTTACTCATGTTTGTACCTGGTTAGTTTCTTACTCATGTTTGTACTAGGCTAGTTTCTTACTCATGTTTGTACCCGGCTAGTTTCTTAGTCATGTTTGTACTAGGCTTGTTTCTTAGTCATGTTTGTACCCGGCTAGTTTCTTACTCATGTTTGTACTAGGCTAGTTTCTTACTCATTTTTGTACCCGGCTAGTTTCTTACTCATTTTTGTACCCGGCTTGTTTCTTACTCATGTTTGTACTAGGCTAGTTTCTTACTCATGTTTGTACCCGGCTATTTTCTTACTCATGTTTGTACCCGGCTAGTTTCTTACTCATGTTTGTACCCGGCTTGTTTCTAACTCATGTTTGTACCCGGCTAATTTCTTACTCATGTTTGTACCCGGCTAGTTTCATACTCATGTTTGTACCCGGCTAATTTCTTACTCATGTTTGTACCCGGCTAGTTTCTTACTCATGTTTGTACCCGGCTAGTTTCTTACTTATGTTTGTACCCGGCTAGTTTCTTACTCATGTTTGTACCCGGCTTGTTTCTAACTCATGTTTGTACTAGGCCAGTTTCTTACTCATGTTTGTACCCGGCTAGTTTCTTACTCATGTTTGTACTAGGCTAGTTTCTTACTCATTTTTGTACCCGGCTTGTTTCTTACTCATGTTTGTACCCGGCTAGTTTCTTACTCATGTTTGTACCCGGCTTGTTTCTAACTCATGTTTGTACTAGGCTAGTTTCTTACTCATGTTTGTACCCGGCTAGTTTCTTACTCATGTTTGTACTAGGCTAGTTTCTTACTCATTTTTGTACCCGGCTTGTTTCTTACTCATGTTTGTACTCGGCTAGTTTCTTACTCATGTTTGTACCCGGCTTGTTTCTAACTCATGTTTGTACTAGGCTAGTTTCTTACTCATCTTTGTACCCGGCTAGTTTCTTACTCATGTTTGTACCCGGCTAGTTTCTTACTCATGTTTGTACCCGGCTTGTTTCTAACTCATGTTTGTACTAGGCTAGTTTCTTACTCATGTTTGTACCCGGCTTGTTTCTTACTCATGTTTGTACCCGGCTTGTTTCTAACTCATGTTTGTACTAGGCTAGTTTCTTACTCATGTTTGTACCCGGCTTGTTTCTAACTCATGTTTGTTCCCGGCTTGTTTCTAACTCATGTTTGTACCCGGCTAGTTTCTTACTCATGTTTGTACTAGGCTAGTTTCTAACTCATGTTTGTACTAGGCTAGTTTCTTACTCATGTTTGTACTAGGCTATTTTCTAACTCATGTTTGTACTAGGCTAGTTTCTTACTCATGTTTGTACCCGGCTTGTTTCTAACTCATGTTTGTACTAGGCTAGTTTCTTACTCATGTTTGTACCCGGCTTGTTTCTAACTCATGTTTGTTCCCGGCTTGTTTCTAACTCATGTTTGTACCCGGCTAGTTTCTTCCTGTTGACTGTAGCCATTCAGTACCATCCTTCTGTTTCTATTTTAAAAAGCCCTTTCCCTCCCCGTAGCAATTAAATTAAAGCCAAAACGTTGAGATCGCTGAAGCTATTAGTAATGAAACCTGTGGAGGCAGCTGCTAATACCGCGCGTGGCCAACAACTGGTTTCACCTTTTTTTACACCAGGGATTCTCAAATCCTTTGAGCAAAAAGGAGATCATAATAAACAGAGTTCATAAACCAAATCTTAAATAAAAAACATTAGCAAAATCTAAAATAAAAGTCATTAAAAGAATGAAAATTTCTAAGCCATCGTTCACTAATTTTAAACGCGCTGAACGCTGAAGAAGGGGGGGGGGAAGACTATGGCGATTACACTTTTCTTACCCTCCCACAATTATAAAAAAAACACTTAAAAAATTGAGGACACTTCAGAAGAATGAAGAGGAAATGTATTACTTTTTGGGCTCATAACGTTAAAGTTTCAATTCCATCCACCTCGCTGCAATTCATTCAATTTTGGTCAACCCAAGGCCACGATTACTACAAAGGCCGCCGCTTGCTTTGTGCTGTCTTGAGGCGTGGATCTTAAAACCATACTGACCAGATAATATGCAAGTAAAACATTTTGTTTTAAAGTAGTAATAATACATAAGGCAATTAATTCTAGCTTGGGAATACAACACAAAGATAATCAAATACAACCCTCAGAAAGACATAGGGATAAAAACACTTTTATTATTCCGTATGCAAGAACCAAAACAAAAAAAAACTTCGTTCTTCCTGTCTGAAATTCGAACGTGGAATGGATTGCCTGAGGAAACCAGGAAAACCAACGCTCTATCAACATTTAAAACTCCAATAAAAATGCAAGCCTAGACATTGACCACGGATAAGCGTAGCGCGCAATAATCTTCTGTATAGAAGGAGCGTCTGTAACAGATAAGATAAGATTTTTTTTAAAGCCTTCTTCTTGTGGAAAGCACACTATCACTTGAGAACCACTGCCCTAGAAGACGGTGAACTCACTGTACAGGTAATGGGCCTTAAACAAAATTCCATCCAGTCAGACGCTGGAGCTATTTTTAGAGATGATGAGAAATGTCCACAGAAACGCCCCCGCAAGTCGACACACTGGCATAACATTCGGGACATTTGCCGCGAGGCTGCGACATCTGCCTGCCTCATCACCCTCACACGACCTGGGCCCATCTCTCTCACCTAACCCACCCGCTCCCCGCCAACATCACCTCTCCTATAATTTAGTTCCAGTGTATGACTTGGTGCGCTAGTCACTGGATCTTATATCCTGCCACGGTGAATATCCCTCACGAAGTTCAACTGAGTCTGCAGGATCGTGTAAGATGTTTAATACAACTATCACTGACTCTGGTTACTTAAGTCACATTCACATATGATACAGCCCCCTAAACCTATCAAAGCAGACTCTTCTACACAAATGTATTGTTACTATGATAACTATGTTGCCCACTGTAGTCTAAGACTAGATCAAAGATTCAAGACTTAAAAGGCAAACATATAACACAAGTCAGCTTAGTATAGACTATTACAGAAGTCAGTTTAGTATAGACTATTACAGAAATCTGGCACAGCCTAGTATAGAATATTACAGAAGTCAGTTTAGTATAGACTATTACAGAAATCTGGCACAGCCTAGTATAGAATATTACAGAAGTCAGTTTTTAGTATAGACTATTATATGCGAGATTTCTGTAATAGTCTATACCAAACTGACTTCTGTAATATTCTATACTAAACTTTAGACTTTTGCAAAGGTCTGACACACCCTTGTGTAGACTATTAAAGAATCAGACACAGCCTAATATCACGCTCAGCCGCACAGCTGTTCTATTTGATGACCCAGATTCCTAGCCGCCATGACTTTACCAATGTTCTTGACTCCTGGCAAATCTTCTGTACCAGACCGCGACCCCACCCCCACCCCCCAACACACCTATATATCACTTGGAATTTGCATACCTTAACACCTCGGGCGACCAATATAAAAATCACAGGGCCGTGAAATGAAATTATCTGTCTACTGGATAGGCCGGTTTGTAGTACTAGTAAGGCTACATTGTAAGAAATAGTTCCTAAAGTACTGTTTAGCTTGTGTGTAGTACTAGAACGGCTCCATTGTAATAAATAATACCTAAAGTACTGGATAGGAAGGTGTGCAGTACTAGTACGGGTGAATTGTAATCATATATCATTATATATATTTACCCTCAATTATCACTGATTGACTCACTGTGGCCTAACGCTAAGGGACACCAATCTGCTTTTTTTTTAAATTGAAAATATAGACTTAAAAATCATAATCATTTTGGTTTTCAGATTAACATTAACCATACAACGCACGAACCTTTGACGTAAGCATTTGTGTTGTAAACAGCGCTGACTGACTCAGAGTTATTTTTTGGTGCAGTAATTTGGTGTGCTGCTTTCTAAAATTAGTTAAAAAATCGTGTGGTGATTAGCACAGTAAAAAAAAATTATATAAATACTTTGTGTACATTTCAGGTATATTTCGTATTTATCATACAAGGATAAGTTACTTGGGCTTTTGACCAACAAAATGGGCGCCGTTGGCGCCCTACAACCCCTATTAAAAATATTTTGTGTACATTTCAGGAAGTCTAATATTACGTATTGATCATACAAGGACAAGTTAGTTGGGCTTTTGAAAAAGGTGGGCGCCGTAGGGGCCATAAAAAAGTGAGCGCCACGGCGCCGCAGCACAACCTAGTAGAATATATAGTTTGACATCTCTGCTATAATTCCCCTATACTCTACTGGACTACTTGGATTTCACCGCAGCTAAGTGTTTTTTTTTCTATTATTTCGTTTTATTCGTTTCATTTGTGTACTATTTGTCCGTTGAAGAAGGCTCTTTGCCGAAACGTTCGCTGTTGTGTTACGTCCTGTCAGGCCTACTAATACCCTGTTTTTATTTTATGCATTTACCCTATACGGCTTGCGTGTTAGGTCAATTCATTCAGACTAATTGGTTCAACAGTTAATGTATAACATAACAAGTGATCGCAAGAAAAATTGTTGCCAAATATAAACTGTGATTAGTGTGATTGGTTGATCCCAGTGAGGGTCATTCGTCATGCTTGTTTGTACATACTCGCTTTGGTGAATTATATGTATAGATGACAAATACAATTAAAATAACCACACGTAAGACGTTATTTTAATGTATGCCAGCACGATGTAAAACCAACCGGGAAAAGTCGTTGTGTTTGAGGGTATTTAAAATAGTTATTTTCATCGTGTGATTGGTGTACCTCGCTATTCTACTCACTATACCAATGGTCTGTGCCCAGTACTTGAACCTCGCTATTCTACTCACTCTAGCAATGGTCTGTACCCAGTACTTGAACCTCGCTATTCTACTAACTATACCAATGATCTGTACCCAGTACTTGAACCTCGCTATTCTACTCACTCTAACAATGGTCTGTACCCAGTACTTGAACCTCGCTATTCTACTAACTATACCAATGATCTGTACCCAGTACTTGAACCTCGCTATTCTACTCACTCTACCAATGGTCTGTACCCAGTACTTGAACCTCGCTATTCTACTCACTATACCAATGGTCTGTGCCCAGTACTTGAACCTCGCTATTCTACTCACTCTAGCAATGGTCTGTACCCAGTACTTGAACCTCGCTATTCTACTCACTCTACCAATGGTCTGTACCCAGTACTTGAACCTCGCTATTCTACTCACTCTACCAATGGTCTGTGCTCAGTACTTGAACCTCGCTATTCTACTCACTCTACCAATGGTCTGTACCCAGTACTTGTACCTCGCTATTCTACTCACTCTACCAATGGTCTGTACCCAGTACTTGTACCTCGCTATTCTACTCACTATACCAATGGTCTGTACCCAGTACTTGAACCTCGCTATTCTACTCACTATACCAATGGTCTGTGCCCAGTACTTGAACCTCGCTATTCTACTCACTCTAGCAATGGTCTGTACCCAGTACTTGAACCTCGCTATTCTACTCACTCTACCAATGGTCTGTGCTCAGTACTTGAACCTCGCTATTCTACTCACTCTACCAATGGTCTGTACCCAGTACTTGTACCTCGCTATTCTACTCACTCTACCAATGGTCTGTACCCAGTACTTGAACCTCGCTATTCTACTCACTATACCAATGGTCTGTGCCCAGTACTTGAACCTCGCTATTCTACTCACTATACCAATGGTCTGTACCCAGTACTTGAACCTCGCTATTCTACTCACTCTACCAATGGTCTGTACCCAGTACTTGAACCTCGCTATTCTACTAACTATACCAATGGTCTGTACCCAGTACTTGAACCTCGCTATTCTACTAACTATACCAATGATCTGTACCCAGTACTTGAACCTCGCTATTCTACTCACTCTACCAATGGTCTGTACCCAGTACTTGAACCTCGCTATTCTACTCACTCTACCAATGGTCTGTACCCAGTACTTGAACCTCGCTATTCTACTCACTATACCAATGATCTGTACCCAGTACTTGAACCTCGCTATTCTACTCACTCTACCAATGGTCTGTACCCAGTACTTGAACATCGCTATTCTACTCACTCTACCAATGGTCTGTACCCAGTACTTGTACCTCGCTATTCTACTCACTATACCAATGGTCTGTGCCCAGTACTTGAACCTCGCTATTCTACTCACTATACCAATGGTCTGTACCCAGTACTTGAACCTCGCTATTCTACTCACTCTACCAATGGTCTGTACCCAGTACTTGTACTTCGCTATTCTACTCACTCTACCAATGGTCTGTACCCAGTACTTGAACCTCGCTATTCTACTCACTCTAGCAATGGTCTGTACCCAGTACTTGAACCTCGCTATTCTACTCACTCTACCAATGGTCTATACCCAGTACTTGAACCTCGCTATTCTACTCACTATACCAATGGTCTGTACCCAGTACTTGAACCTCGCTATTCTACTCACTATACCAATGGTCTGTACCCAGTACTTGAACCTCGCTATTCTACTCACTCTACCAATGGTCTGTACCCAGTACTTGTACCTCGCTATTCTACTAACTATACCAATGATCTGTACCCAGTACTTGAACCTCGCTATTCTACTCACTCTACCAATGGTATGTACCCAGTACTTGAACCTCGCTATTCTACTCACTCTACCAATGGTCTGTACCCAGTACTTGTACCTCGCTATTCTACTAACTATACCAATGATCTGTACCCAGTACTTGAACCTCGCTATTCTACTCACTATACCAATGGTCTGTACCCAGTACTTGAACCTCGCTATTCTACTCAATATACCAATGGTCTGTACCCAGTACTTGAACCTCGCTATTCTACTAACTGTACCTGGTATTTGTACCATACCATATACCCAACAAATACAAGTACCATTGTCTCTGCATTTCCGTTTGTCTTGTACAACCCCAGTCAGTATCCGGTTTCCACCAAGGTGAAAGTAGGTCAGACACGGACAATCTAACAGGCATGTTTGAAACGTTTTACGAGCCCCTGACAAGTGACAAATGACCAAGTTTTACTGAAGGGCTTTACGCCCTGAGGCCCGGCCTGTGGGATATAAGCAAACATCTGCTAGCATGAGCCCACCAGGAACCTTTCATTACAACTTTAGGAGCTGGTCTACTCGATACCAAAATTTTTTAGGTGAGGATCGTTACATCGGCATTTAAAGGTACTGGTCAAATCAATATCTCAAATTCGTAGGAGAGGATCGATACGGTGGCGTAGAAAGGTGATGGTCAACTCGATACCACAATTCCACATGTTTAGTAGCGATACAGGGGCGTAGCAAGACATTTGTGCCCCCGGGGATGGCTTCGATTTGTCTGCCACCCCCAATCCCCCCCCCTACAGGACCCAAAACAGAAGAGACGTGAGTTGGAGTGAAAGGTTTGATGGCATCTGATGAGGGGGGGGGTTATGCCTAGGGGGCGGGGGTCTCGTCCTTAGCCTTAGGCCGATGTTCAGGTGGTTTAGAGAGTGTTTTAACCCGTGCGTGATCCCTGGCCCGTGTTCTCCACGTGCATTCATGTATGTCACGTTCATCGACCTCCGACCGACCTGTTTACCGCTAAGACTACAAACCTCAACACCAATAAGCCCGCGGTGAGGTCTTCAAAGATAGGTCACCGATCACAGCCCTCGCCTTGCTGTCGGGTGGCGCACGTCTGTCAGTGATCAAGTCATTAGTACTCTCTGCTTCACGCCATTCCCGGCTCACTACCCCACGTCGCGGCTGAGATTCCCGAACCAAGTGCTGTTATTGGAAGCACACTTCTGGCTCCACGAGTTTGATTAGATCTGATCGGGAATACCCGGGCCAATGACCTCACGCTGTTATTTCTCACCTGCAACTTACGGGGCCACCTCACCTATAACTTATGGGGCCACCTCACCTCACTGACAACTTACAGGGCCCCACCTCACCTAAAACTAACGGGGTCACCTCAACTACAACTCACGGGGCCACCTCGCTGACAACTTACGGGGCCACTCACCTACAACTTACGGGGCCACCTCACTGACAACTTACGGGGCCACTCACCTACAACTTACGGGGCCACCTCACTGACAACTTACGGGGCCACTCACCTACAACTTACGGGGCCACCTCACCTACAACTTACGGGGCCACCTCACCTACAACTTACGGGGCCACCTCACCTACAATTTACAGGGCCACATCACCTAAAACTAAAGGGGTCACCTCAACTACAACTCACGGGGCCACCTCACCGACAACTTACGGGGCCACCTCACCTACAACTTACGGGGCCACCTCACCTACAACTTACGGGGTCACCTCACATACAACTTAAGGGGCCACCTCACCCTACAACTCACGGGGCCACATCACCAAAATCTAACGGGGTCACTTCAACTACAAATTACGGGGCCACCTCACCTACAACTTACGGGGCCACCTCACAACAAGGCATATTTCCCCCCCCCCACTTTCAGTTCATTTACACAGCAATACCACCACATACTAAACCAGTATAAGTAATGTGTCCCTCTTATCGTCAAGGGTTTAGAAAAGGCAGCAATGGATTCTAAGACTGTAATCAGAGGGTTCACTAGGGTTTGTGTCACCCAGTGCGGTAGCTCATGGTGTCACCCCCTCACGGCTTACCCCACAGATGTCCTCCGAGTCTTTCAGTGCCATATAACGGGAGCATGCAGAATTTTTAAAGTTGGGGTTCACCCCTTGTGATTGTATCACCCGGTGCTGTCCGGTCTCCAGGACGCCTCTGAACGTAATAAAATTAATATGTCCTCACATGGTTAAAGGCCATATAAATATACAGTATTTATATGTATGTATGTACATGTATACGCGTAAACGTTCATATCTATCGGTGAGTGTTGAGAGCTTTTTTTCTTACTTTTTTTTAGAACCTTTGAGAAGCCCAGAAGAGGTCCACATTGATCCCTGAGAGCGAAAGTGAGCCGAGTGCTATGTGCCCCACTCGACAAAAAGCGCCTTGTTTCTCTGAATGGTTGTGGTCGCCTGGAGTCAAGTGATGAGAGGTTCCACCATCTGGTGGACTGTGAGCAGCATCAAACGGACTTTTGATATTTCCCCCCAAGGAATCAAATGCTGCGTGTGAGTGTGCGGGAAGAGGGGTGGGGGGGGGGAAGGGCGGGGCATCACGCATCGCCGGGATAACAGTATTTAATAACAACAATCACTTCCGGCAATGTCAAGAGCAATCGGACAGGAAACTGCTCCAGGAAACAAACGAAACAAAGAAGGAAAACACGCGCTAGCACGGGCTAGTGCTGTGGGTCAAGGACGACACAACGCGCTGTTACCATATTGGAGGGAATTATGTGTCATTATCACGTGGTATAAAAGTAATAATGTCATTATTACATGGTATAAAGCAATAAATTGTAATTATTACATGGTATAAAGCAATAAATTGTAATTATTACATGGTATAAAATTAATAAAGTGCCCTTCTCACATGGTATAAAGCAATAAATTGTAATTATTACATAGTATAAAATTAATAAAGTGTCCTTCTCACATGGTATAAAGCAATAACAAATAACGTGTCATTATCTCATGGTATAAAAATGTATAAAGGCGTCTTTATCACCAGATGTTAAAGTATTCAAGTGTCACTATCTCTTGGTGTAAAAGGATTTTAAAGTGTAATTATAATCGCATCGCCTAGAATAATAACGCTGCATTATCCCGTATAGAGGAGGAATAAAGTGTCATAACTTTTTGGTATAGAGGGAATACAGTGTCATCATCATAGTAGTATATAGACTAAAGTGTCCGCTCACAGTGCGTACCGTATAGAAGGTAAGTCACATAATTAGAGACACGTTAAGGCAGGGGTCGGGAAACCATGGCTCGCGAGCCAGATGTGGCTCTATTGTTGGTTGCATCTGCCTCTCAGACAAACGTTCGATTTAAAAAAAAATTATTCAGATTTATTTGATCTACAGATTAATTGCACAATAAAAACATCATAACAATGTTATTAAAAAGAATTCAGAAACAAAATAATTTTATTTTTAGTGTTGAAATTACGCTAAATGCACACATTTACTTGAATTTCTAGTTTCAAACATAATGTATGGCTCTCACAGAATTACTTTTCAAAATATGTGGTGTCTATGGCTCTCTCAGAAAATAAGTTTCTCGACCCCTGCGTTAAGGAGTCGCATCATGACTGTAATGAATGGTAGATGTAATTTAAAAATTCGTTGAATTTATAACATAACCTACGAGGAGACTTTTCAAAGATGCCAACCTGTGCCCAGTGGCGTAGCTAGGGTAATGTGCGCCCGGGGACGTGACACAAAATCTGCGCCCCTTGTCGGACACCCTCCCCCCCCCCAAAAAAAATAAAAAATTAAAAAATTGGACATTTTACGGTTTATATGGTTCATTTTCGAAGCATTTGGTATTTTAATGAAATAGAATACAGAATAATATTTCTCTATGCGGTTGTAAACAATTTATTTGGAAAAAAAAACTCTACTAATTATACATGACTCGAATAGACATAGTCTACAAAAAATTGATCCTCCTTGATTTGAATGGCGCAAACTCGTCAATCACGTTGTCAAAATTAATATTCTCAAGTGTTTCTCTTTCGATGCTAAGAAGTGCAAGATCACTAAGACGATCTTGTCCCATTGATCACGTAAATTAGACAAAATAAGCATTCAGTTTGCTGAAGGACCAATCACAGTTTTCAGTTGAAACAGCAATTGTTAGAAGTATTTGAAGTGAAATGCGCAGATTCGGAAATACGTCATCTCCATATGAAACAATAAAACCAAGAAGATCCAAAAGAGTTTCCGGTAGAACTTCAATCCGGTTACTGAGCAGCATTTTTCAGTCTCCGGTTTCTGTGCACAATTCGTGACCATTGACGTCAGTGTCGTAGAAATTAGCAAAATCTAAGCAATTTTAACGAAGTGTATCGACTTTTGTCTCAGCAAGAAGAGTTTTGACGTCTAGTAAAAATCCAAATTTGTTGTATAGGTTTTTAGACGTAAAAACCGTATTAATTTCTCTTTTTGGAGTCTATCATCAATTACGCTGTTCATATCACGTGAAATTTCTTCTTCTGCAGAAAGTCCTGCATCTCTTGTTAATTCTCCAGGCATCCTCCGATGTCGTCTAATCCTTCTGTCAACCTCGATTCCCAAAGTTGTGCATCTTCTTTTCCATTGTCTACCGCAACCTGGCTCAAATTATCACGAATGTTGACAATTTCTGACTCAAGCGATTCAAGATCAGATGCTGCTTCCTTGAAATTCACAGTAGGATTCTGCAACCGTTTCTGGACACAATCAATTTTCCCAAGTATGATGTGCCAGAAATGTAACAAAAATAGGAAGTTAAAGTTTAATATACCTACCAGCAAAGCTTCTGCATCACATCTGGTGTCAGGCGTCATATTTGTATGTTCTAATAATTTTTCCAACAGCCCTACCAGTTCATCTAGTCCTCATAGATATCTTTAAAAGCTTCTGATCGTGCACTCAAACGTGTTTCAGACTCCCTCTTCATTGTGATTGGCACAACTCTTTTTAATTATTCCCAACGAGTTGTTGAACGAGAGAAAACAAAAATTTATACTTTCAACTGTTCCAAAAAAACATGATAGTAACTGGATCCTGTTTATCTGAGTATACTCTTGCTAAGTTTAAGCTGTGGTTGTCACAGTTGATGCACGATGTTCTGTGACTTCTGGCACATATTCGCTGTATGTCCAGTCATTACAGCAGCATGGTCATAACATTGTGACCGACAGTCGGCTAATGGTGTGCTATTAGATTCCAGTTTCTCTAAGATAACTCTTTCAAGGCTTGCTGCGTCTTTGGAATGTATCTGTACAAAACCTAAAAATGATTATTTGATGGTTACTTTTTTAGTTTGAAAATCCACATCCAAAAATCTGATGACTTGAGAAAACTGTTCCCGGTGTCCTAGATCGAATGTTGAGTCAAGTAAGATACCGTAGTAGCACTTGTTTTTTTCTGATTTCACTCAACAGCTGATTCCTTACAGTCAATGTAAGTAGGGTGGGATAAATTCATTTTGGATTTTCGGTGAAAAATAAGATACTGAACCTGGATTATCTCGGGCATGTTGTAGGTGTTTTTCTAACAGTGGATCATATTGAGCAACAAGTTGGATCACAGAGAGACAGGAAAGAGAGGCGGTGTCTGATGTTTCATAAGAAAGGAATCCAACTTGCTTTGACATGCCAATGGAAGCCCGTGAGAGGAGAGACCTTCCCTCCTCTCCCACACTTTACTCCCTCCACATTGGGATTGGGGAAGTAAGATTTTTTTTAAAAGAGTCACAGTATGCAGCAAAGGGACGTGAATTCACCATTCTGTAAGCCAGTGGTTCTCAACCTTTTGAGATTCAATAATCACTTGAAAAATGTGTGTCTTAGCTACGGACCACTAATAAAAATTGTGCTACTGCCGTGCTGGAAAGTTAAATATAATTATACTGTGTATATAGCTAGCTATAAGTAATATACATGTTAGTTAGTAAAACTATACTAATATGCTACGATTTGCGTGCTCCAAAAACAATATTGTAATGGATTTCTTTTGTAACAAAAAAATGTCATTTATAGTAGTATCATAATCTTCTTATTTAATTCTACTTGCTTACTATAAAAAAAAACTTAAAGTCATAAACAGTAGTTTGTATTAAAAAGACTGCCGTATTAGTTTATTTAGTACGAACGATGTTTTGTTTTTATTGTAAGCAATGCAGAAAATCCATTTTCACAAAGGTGCAAAGGGTAAAAGTATTTTAAAAGCTAGCTGAGACAGTTAGGAGTACTCAAAATTTCATTAAGCCCAAATTTCTGATGCAACATATTCAAAGTGATATCGCTGGTCAGTTCAATGAATTGGTTTAATTACGATGTTGGCCATTTTTTTATTTGATGAGACAATGTGTGCGAGATTATGTCTGGACACCCACGAAAAACCACTGAACGTTAAAAATCACAAAAGTAGAATTTAAATTGGGCCTGCATTGATTGAATATAACCAGAAACTCAAATTTATCAACAGTTTGTTTATTTATTTCA
Source organism: Ampullaceana balthica (assembly GCA_944989445.1). Lineage (NCBI taxonomy): Eukaryota > Metazoa > Mollusca > Gastropoda > Lymnaeidae > Ampullaceana > Ampullaceana balthica. The sequence goes on along the minus strand of CALYLW010000379.1, from coordinate 321,050 downwards.
GCATTGTCTGGTTTCTCGGTGGTTTCGTACAATTGATCAAACATATCAAAGGTACCTTGAAATAATCTTCTTTTCCAAAGATCAAGATTTTTCGTAAAAGCAGACACTTTGTCACTGAGAGTAATTAAATGTGTCTGCTTTCCTTGCCGAGTTGAATTAAGTTTATTGAGTTCTTCAAAAATTTAAGCTAAATAAGCTAGAACAGCAACCCATAAGCTATTGTTCAAATGATCAACAAGCTTTGAGTTTTTTCTACAAGAAACTCTCTTACGTCATCACGTTATTCAAACAGTCTGATAACCAGTGAACTTCAGTACACATCAGCAACTGTTAATTTTCAAGATTATATTCGAACATAAGAAATCAAAGAGACGAGAATTTAATAGACGAGCCTTGATAAAATTGAAAAACTATTTAGGCAAGATTAAAAATGTATTTTAAGTCTGAGTTAATTCTTTAACTTGCTAGTCTTTCCCGATGAATCATACAGTGCGTAAATTTCATGCTTTGCTCGCGGACCACTGGTGCTCCGCAGACAACAGGTTGAGAACCACTGCTTTAAGCCACTCCTTTTTCTTGTCTTGGTCATTTTGGTTGCTTCTAGTGTCGTCTCTGTCTGTTCTATTAATAGAATCGCCTTTGCCTCTTACTGTTCCCCTAGTCTCACTCCCAGCAACTCACTGTTTTTGTTTTAAACGCCATCAGAAATTCATCATTGTGGATGTGTCATTTATTTTTGAGTAGAATGGCGCCCCCTTAACGCTCAATGGGGGCGCCAAAATCATGTTTGCCAACTAGTTTGTAATGAAGATATTTTCGGAGCTCCAAAATTCAATCTTGCAAACGTATTTGGGATACAATAGTTTACATCAAAACAAAATTAAGTAATGAGTTTTAATACTCATTTTGGCGCCCCCTAACGTGGCGCCCGGGGACATATGTCCCCCCCTGCCCCCCCCTCGCTACGCCACTGCCTGTGCCCTAAGGTTACAAGGTGTCCTAATGCCACAAAATGCCTTAATGCCACAAAGTGCCTTAATGCCACAAAGTGCCTTAATGCCACTAAGTGCCCCAATGCCACAAAATGCCCTAATGCTATGAAGTGCCCTAATGTCACAAAGTGCCCTGGTGCTGCCCCTTGCCCTAGTCCCAACCTGCGCCCTACGGCTACAAAGTGCCCTAATGCCACAAAGTGCCCTGGTGCTGACCCTTGACCTAGTCACAACCGGTGCGCTAACCTGGAAGAGGTCTAGCCCATTTAACGGGCCGATCCTATGATAAAACCTGGTTCCAGATCCACGTGGTAACGCTCCTGAAGTTTGATGCCACACGACTGTTGTCTACATTCTTCCACGCTATGACCTTACCGAGTCACCTCCGACCTTTGACCTTTCAGCTGAACACGGCGCAATTAGTTTTCTTTATCATTTATGTCTTTAAAAAAAAAGACCCCATTGAGGAAGCGGGGGTGGGGATAGGCGCTTGTTTGAGAGTAAAGATGAAGGCCATCAGGGGAGTTAATTTGGAATAGTAAAGAGGGAGTGAGGAAGGAGTTCCAGAGACATGACTGAAGCAGGCAAGGTAAGTATGGGAGTTCGTTTAGGACTGTGGGAGTTAGGGTTAGTATGGGAGTTCGTTTAGGACTGTGGGAGGCAGGGTTAGTATGGGAGTTTGTTTAGGACTGTGGGAGGGAGGGTTAGTATGGGAGTTTGTTTAGGACTGTGGGAGGGAGGAATAGTATGGAAGTTTGTTTAGGACTGTGGGAGGGAGGGTTAGTATGGGAGTTTGTTTAGGACTGTGGGAGGGAGGAATAGTATGGAAGTTTGTTTAGGACTGTGGGAGGGAGGGTTAGTACGGAGTTTGTTTAGGACTGGGAGGGAGGAATAGTATGGAAGTTTGTTTAGGATTGTGTGAGGCAGGATTAGTATGGGAGTTTTTTTTAGGAGTCCAGGATGGAAGGAAATTGTTTCAACGCAGGAGGTGTGTGTGTGTGTGTGCGCGTGCGTGGGGGGGGGGAGAGATTTGAAGTTTCCATTAGAAAATGTTTTGTTAACAGATTTCGTGGCTCATGTGAACTCAGAACGTTGGAACCCGACATCACAGGTTCAAAGAAGACTACAAAACCTGACTTCTAAACGAGAGTAGCATGCCAATGTCTAGTACAAAGCTGTTTGATGCCAATTGAAATGGCATGCCGGGGGGGGGTGGCGAGGCAAATTAGGTGGGGGAAAACATTGTCATGCAGCAAAGTCAAGGTCACCACTTTCCAGGAATCACCACAGGAAAGTAAGTCCATGGATAGTGAACTGTTAGGACTAGATAAACGAAGCAAATAATAAGGCAATGATAGACAGTGAGATTTAGGAAGAAGACGGGAAATGTCTTAACTATTTACACTTTATCATTTCAATAGAAGAATTTGACTGGCAACATAATTTGAAGATTTAACTGACGCCATTTATACAAGTGAGCTGCACAGTTACGTAAGCGGTGTTGATAGGGGCAAGTCCTCAACATTCGGCATTACACGTCACCAAAACCAGCACTAAACATCATCAAAACCAGCACTAAACGTCACCAAAACCACCACTAAACGTCACCAAAACCAGCACTAAACGTCACCAAAACCCCCACTAAACGTCACCAAAACCACCACTGAACGTCACCAAAACCAGCACCAAACGTCATTGCAACTAAGCAGCCAACTGAACACCCGCCCCCCCCCCGCCACACACATCTTTTTTGTGTGGATAAAAACAATTTTTAAGGAATGCTTGACCACATCAAGCATCAAGAGACATAACACACAAACAGAGTCGCCAACAGATTAAACAAACATACCAAAAAAATGAAACTCTCTTGTTAAAGTACATCTTAAATACACCTCTTTAACACCTATTAAAAATAAAAAATAAAAAATGTGTTTGGCTCTTGTACAAATTTAAAAGAAGTCGGTCTGATAAAAAAAACAAAAGGTAGAGGCGTAGGACGCAATAATCTTCTGTATAAACTGAGCGTCCGATGTGTATAAGGTAATCATCTACGTTAAACCTAAGGCCATATATAACAAAATGAAAAAGAACCCGATTTCATTAAAGATGCAGTCTCGTTATTATGGGGGACCCATTCCAAAAACGGGACAGGATTAGTTATTGGGCCCCCATTCCAAAAAGGGGCCAAGGTTAGTTATGGTGCCCTCATTCCAAAAAGGGTCCAGGATTAGTTATGGGGTCCCCATTCCATAAAGGGGCCGGGATTAGTTATAGGGCCCCCATTCCAAAAAGGGGCCAGAGTTAGTTATGGGGGCTCCCATTCCAAAAGGGGCCGAAATTAGTTATGGGGCCCCCATTCCAAAAAGGGGCCAGGGTTAGTTATTGGTCCCCATTCCAAAAAAGGGTCAGGGTAAGTTATGGGGGCCCCCATTCCAAAAAGGGGCCAGGGTTAGTTATTATGGGAGGATATAAACTAAACTTAATGATGTGCACATTGCACCACTAGAAAAATGCAGCCACACATTCACGGACTTAGTTTTATAACAGGCTGATCTCGGGCTCTATAGAGAAAATGGGCTTCTTTCTCCCAACCTCTCCAAAAAAAAATATATATATATATATACAAAATTTTTTAAAAAAATTTAATACATAAATTTACTATATAAAGCAGACAATAAAAGAGACCACCCCCTTCCTCCAAATCATGGACGGTAAATCCCTCGGCACGCCAACCTTTATGTCCGCCCCTGCTGTGCAGTTGATTCTTATCTAATACTCAGACCTCCTTTTGTTCCCCTCCCTTCGAGGTCTGGAGGGTGCAGCTGTCTGTGACCCTTGTGTTTGGGCCCTTTAGTCGGGGGTCTTAATGGCGATTTTTATAAAAGCTGAATTGTTGGTGCCGATTTGACGTGACTTGTTGGCGACATGTTACATTACATTAAACGAAACGCTTACATTAAACAAAATGTTACGAAATGTCTACATCAAACGAAATGCTTAGATGTTACGGAAGTCTACGCAAGACCAAATTCTTACGTGTTACGAAAAGTCTACATTAGACCAAATGCTACATGTTACGAAAGTCTACATTCGACCAAATGCTTACATGTTACGAAAGTCTACATTAGACCGAATGCTTATATCTTACGAAATGCCTTTTGTTTTTCGGTATTTAAAAAAAAACTGAAAAGAGGGGTGGGGCACGAACGAATCTAGTCCTAGGTCCATACAACTAATACAATCCTTTGCAAAGATCTTAACCGCATAACTTTAGCCAAGCAAACGTAGCGATGATGAAATTTACATGTGAGCCAAACATTAAACTGACATAGAATGGAGACACTTTTTGTTCCCCCATTGCGACTATTGCTCCTAGAGAATTCCCACATATTCCACCGATAAAAGTGTCATTATTACGACCAACAGATGTGTAACCTATATCCATAGACAGAATATGCTACGTTAAGAATGTGGGGAATTTGCAGATTGCGCTCAACTGTCCAACATTCTGTACCCTAGATATTTCCAGGATCCAGCAATCTACTTCCCCTCGGCCATCCATCTCCAGGGACATACGTCATAAACCTGTCAACAGATTTTTTTACAAAATATTCGAGCAGACGACCAAATGCTAACCGTCAGACTCACAGCAACCGTCAGACTCAAAGCACTCACCATACGACACCTGCGGGTGGTGGGGGGAGGGGGAAGCGTGTATCCCAAACTGATCTTCGCAGCTGTTTCAAACAGAAGCGGCTCCGGGGCGACAGTGCGGTGGGTAATGGGGGTGGGTAATGGGGGAGGTTAACACCCAACCCCTCTAGGCGTTAAGACCCGACTATATCAAGATAAGCTTTTATAGATCATCTGTCGTTACTTCCAACATATCTTGATAGCCTTTATTGTTGGATGGATGTGATTGTGAGCTTGTCTTATCATTATGACCTTCGTTATGCTCAGCTCCTCCTGATGGGCCATCCGGATTTTATGCAACGTGGGTCCGGATATATAATCGACCCCCCCCCCACACACACACAACACGGAAAAGCCCAGCCACTTGGTTAGCAGATTCACCGACGTCGATGTGATACCGACGGTTGTGGACCCTGCATGATGTCTAGCCGGTTCAAGGCCGTGGTTTGCTGACGTCACAACATTTTGGACCCTGCATGATGTCTAGCCGGTTCAAGGCCGTGGTTTGCTGACGTCACAACATTGTGGACACTGCATGATGTCTAGCCGGTTCAAGGCCATGGTTTGCTGACGTCACAACATTTTGGACCCTGCATGATGTCTAGCCGGGTCAAGGCCGTGGTTTGCTGACGTCACAACATTTTGGACCCTGCATGATGTCTAGCCTGTTCAAGGCCGTGGTTTGCTGTCGTCACAACATTTTGGACCCTGCATGATGTCTAGCCGGTTCAAGGCCGTGGTTTGCTGACGTCACAACATTTTGGACCGTGAATGATGTCTAGCCGGTTCAAGGCCCATGTTTGCTGACGTCACAACATTTTGGACCCTGCATGATGTCTAGCCGGTTCAAGGCCGTGGTTTGCTGACGTCACAACATTTTGGACCCTGCACGATGTTTAGCTGGTTCAAGACCGTGGTTTGCTGACGTCACAACATTTTGGACCCTGCATGATGTCTAGCCTGTTCAAGGCCGTGGTTTGCTGACGTCACAACATTTTGGACCCTGCATGATGTCTAGCCGGTTCACGGCCGTGGTTTGCTGACGTCACAACATTTTGGACCCTGCATGATGTCTAGCCGGTTCAAGACCGTGGTTTGCTGACGTCACAACATTTTGGACCCTGCATGATGTCTAGCCGGTTCAAGGCCGTGGTTTGCTGACGTCACAACATTTTGTACCCTGCATGATGTCTAGCCGGGTCAAGGCCGTGGTTTGCTGACGTCACAACATTTTGGACCCTGCATGATGTCTAGCCGGTTCAAGGCCGTGGTTTGCTGACGTCACAACATTTTGGACCCTGCATGATTTCTAGCCGGTTCAAGGCCGTGGTTTGCTGACGTCACAACATTTTGGACCCTGCATGATGTTTAGCCGGTTCAAGACTGTGGTTTTCTGACGTCACAACATTTTGGACCCTGCATGATGTCTAGCCTGTTCAAGGCCGTGGTTTGCTGACGTCACAACATTTTGGACCCTGCATGATGTCTAGCCGGTTCACGGCCGTGGTTTGCTGACGTCACAACATTTTGGACACTGCATGATGTCTAGCCTGTTCAAGACCGTGGTTTGCTGACGTCACAACATTGTGGACCCTGCATGATGTCTAGCCTGTTCAAGACCGTGGTTTGCTGGCGTCACAACATTTTGGACCCTGCATGATGTCTAGCCTGTTCAAGTAAGGTTCAAGACCGTGGTTTGCTGACGTCACAACATTTTGGACACTGCTGCTTCACATTTCAGCACGTGTAACGGCTTGAAACCATGACCTTATCATTATATTCTTGATTTAACAACAAACATAACGCGTTTCAAAACTTCGTGTAGGAATTTATTATCACTTTGTATAGAGCAGAGATATAAAATGAACAAAAAAACTTTTTTTTAAAAAGATGAGGCCCAGCTGCAGTGAGGAATGTAGAATCTCGCATGAAAAAGCAGAAAATAATTTTTTTAGTCACAAACTAAGTAGTCACACAGGGGGACTCATAACTCTAAGTTTTAATGATATTTATTGTGATCGATTGTGGGATTTAATGTGAGATATAAAATTTGATCAATTAACACAAAAGTTCTGAATCCCCCTGTGTGACTACTTAGTTTGTGACTAAAAAAAATATTTTCTGCTTTTTCATGAGAGATTCTACATTCCTCATCTTTTAGAACAAGTTTATTTGTTCATTTTATTTTCTATTTTACGCGTTAACAAAGGATTTGTAAAACTTAATTTCATTCATGAAGTTCTGTTAAATGTCCGGTTAGCCAAGTTCATCTAGAACGAAATTTGTGAGCAAAATTTGAAATTTTCTATAAATATAAACGTACACATTCTTAACTCCTTTCCTTTCCTTATTTATTTATTTCTCTTCTTGTTTTATTTAATATTCCTTTTAATTTTGTAAGTTGTTTGTGCACTGATCCACTAAGCAAAAAAAAATAAATAAATTTCACAACACATAGATTGTCTACATAAGACATTCCAGGATTTCGTTTGATCTATCTGGAATGTTTTTCTATACACACTACACATGTCCTACACACAACACAAATATGATTAGCTCTAACATAGCGTGTTACTTGACCTAGAAACGTATTCTTGATAAAATTATTACTTAGATACTGAAAAAATCAAAAGAATAAAACACATTAAAAAATTTCCACTTTCCGGTCAAGTGCTTGGTTCATCAGACCATCAGATATTACATTGAATTTTCAAAAATATTTCACATAAACACACACAAACAAAGTTCGAAACATGGGGGCAGCTATTTGCAATGACTTTTATGTAGGTTTAACGCCAATTGGTTAGCTATTTTTAGGGTATTTCCCAAGGTTTTTCACATGCTGACCCAAATACTAGATGACGACATATACAGATATATAGAGATAAACTAAAAATGCATTAATTTAATTACAGTACATTCGATCGATCTGAAACTTTAATAGCTTTGTCCTCCCCACAAGCCAAACCTACTGTGAAAATTTCAGCACTCTAGCAAGTCAGAAAAACGTGTTTACGAGCGTTTTGAAAAAGTTGACGACATATACAGATCCGGAAGCGTGTACGAGTTAATAATATAGGGGCCTCAAAAACGAAAATGAAATAAATCTTTCAATGGCAGAGAATGAGACATCTTTAAATGAAGTAGTGACCACATCTTGGTAATCTCGTGTATTCGCTGGCCATAAATATCAACACGGATTGGTTAAAAATGGCCTCCTTGTACTGCGTGATGACATCATGCACACATGTACGAGAAATGTCGTGTTTGTTCATGGTATGTACCTTAGAACAAAGTATGTGTCCGGGGGGGGGGTGGGGTGGAGGGCTGAGTGGGTTCTAATCTGGATACACAGAAAAATAGTTTTAGCATTGCCGACACGTCTCAGATACAAGAAAAGAAAGAAAGTCTGAACAAGACAAATTTAAAAAAAATCAAAGGCGCTTTATTGTCAGAACGAACGGTTTTGGAATATCTGATGGACTATTGAAAGAGAACGACTTATCTTATCCGTAACAGACGCTCCTTCTTTACAGAAAATTATTGCGTATTAGCTTATCCATGGTTTATGTCTAGTCTTGCATCTTTATTAGAGTTTTAAATGTTGATATGGTGTTGGTTTCCATGATTTCCTCAGGCAACCCATTCCACAACCCACTCCACAACCCATTCCACAACCCACTCCACAACCCATTCCACAACCCACTCCACAACCCATTCTACAACCCATTCCACAACCCATTCTACAACCCATTCCACAACCCATTCCACAACCCATTCCACAACCCATTCTACAACCCATTCTACAACCCATTCCACAACCCACTCCACAACCCATTCCACAACCCACTCCACAACCCATTCCACAACCCATTCCACAACCCACTCCACAACCCATTCCACAACCCATTCTACAACCCATTCCACAACCCATTCCACAACCCATTCCACAACCCATTCCACAACCCATTCCACAACCCATTCCACAACCCATTCTACAACCCATTCCACAACCCATTCCACAACCCATTCCACAATCCATTCCACGTCCGAAATCAGGACGAGAAGCATGAGAATGTGTATGTGTTTGATCTTGCATATGGAATAAGAAAGGTGTTTTTATCTTTATGTCTATCTGAGTGTTGTATTATCTTTATGTTGCATCATCCACAGCACAGCCATGCAGATCTTCGGAAGAAAAAGGACCAAAAACAATGACTGGTTTGAGGCCAACTCTGCCACACTCACCCCTGCCGTAGATGAAAGACGTAGTGCACACCAAAAATACAAGCACTCCCCAAACCCACAGACAGGCGTACAGTTTAGCCTGGAGCAATGTTCAGAGATTAGCTAGGCAATGCGCAAATGACTACTGGCTCCAACTCTGTCAGAGCATCCAGCTAGCGGCCGACAACGGTAATATTAGGGGGATGTATGACGGCATTAAAAAAGCCATGGGGCCTTCTAAGAAAGTCATAGCCCCACTGAAGTCCTCAACCGGAGAAACAATCCGCGACAAGGCTAAACAGATGAACAGATTGGCGGAGCACTATTCCGAACTTTACTCCTAACAAAATCACGTAACCCAAAATATCATCGATGCCATCCAAAGCCTCCCACCCTCATGGAAGAACTTTACAGTGTACAGTGTTTACAGTCTTGACAAAAGTTGGCTGCCCACAAAACTTATTAACATCATACAGTCATTCCATGATGGTATGAAAGGCACGGTGCAGTATGACGGATCAACTTCCCCTCCATTTGATATCCTCAGTGGAGTCAAACAGGGCTGTGTCCTCGCCCCGACACTCTTTGGCATCTTTTTTTGCCTGCCTGTTGAGACATGCCTTTGCAACCTCAACCGACAGGATCTACCTACATACCCGTTCTGATGGTAAACTATTCAATCTGGCCAGGCTGAAGTCAAAGAGGAAGAAACAGTCATTAAGGACATGCTTTTTGCAGATGATGCTGCCATAGCTACTCACACTGAAGCAGATTTGCAAAGCCTAATGGACCACTTTGCCAAGGCCGCCAGCGACTTAAGCCTAACCATCAGCCTCAAAAAGACTAACGTGATGGCCCAGGATGCTGATCCACCAAACATCACCATCAATGGTTGCCAACTTGAGGCCGTGGAACACTTTAGATACCTTGGCTCCAATATCACCAACAACCTGTCCCTTGATTCCGACCTAGACATAAGATTCGGCAAGGCCTCCACAACTCTGGCCAGGCTATCAAAAAGAGTCTGGAACAACAAAAAGCTGACCATCAGAACCAAAATCGCTGTGTGCTAAGCACCCCCCTTTAAGCCAGTGAATCCTGGACCCTATACACCAGACAAGAAAGGAGACTGAGTGCTTCCCACATGCGCTGTCTCCAGCGCATCCTGAGAATCGCCTGGCAGGACCATGTCACCAACAACGAGGTGCTACAACAGGCAAAAATACAAAGCATGACAACTCTTCTCCGCCAGCGTCGGCTCAGATGGTTGGGACATGTGCGCAGATTGGAGGATGGCAGAATCCTAAAGGACATCCTCTATTCTGAGCTAGCCAAAGAAAAGAGGACTACAGGCCAGCCTCATCTCCGTTACAAAGATGTCTGCAAGAGAGACCTCAAAGCTATTGGCATTGACATAAATAGTTGGGAGGAACTCGCTGGGGACAGGTACAGATGGAGACAGGCGCTGACTGCCGGGCTAGAAGCAGGAGAAAGAAACCTGCAACAGGTCGCAGAAGTAAATCGCCTTAAGAGGATAAGCAGAGCAAATCAGCCAACCACAAATACTACCTTTCAGTGTCAGAAGTACAGCAAAGGCTGCCAGTCGCGAGTGGGTTTCTACAGCCACAGCACAAGCTGCAAAGCCATGCGCGCAAATTCCACAAGAGCACAGAAAATTCCGTCGTCTTACGAGACATAAGGAAGCCAACAACCATTATCTTTGTGTTGTATCCAAGTTAGAATTTATTACCTTGTGTATTATTACTACTTTGCTCTTTGTTCTTCTATCGTCTAGTGTTTCAAAGTTTAATGATGTAACTACAGTGTAATGGTGTTACTCTTATCGGATACCAGAGATAAGTGCGAAACAAAATATGATTTAAATGACATGTGTGACGAAAAATTATGACTTATAGATATCAAATAGCAAAATGGATGTCTTTAGTTATATTCCTGTTTTTTTTGTATATTACTATTTTTATTTGATTGTACACGCTTGTTTGTGGAAAACTTTTGACACAGGGGAACTATGTCTCAGAAATATGACATCTGACTGACCGATGACACAGATGAACAAACACAAAACTTTTCAGTGAATATATAAACACGTTGTGGGAGATATCTTCTTAGAAGTTGATTAAGTCCTTCGACATTTAAAACGACCGAAAACCGATTAGCTGGGATTGGATCATGGTTTGGGGGGGGGGTCTAAAAAGGATATACTAAGTCTAAATATGCTTTAGGTCTATCGATGCAACACATTTTTAACAGTTTACGGAAAATATTGGTATTTTATTTAATCTGAGTTCGCGGGGTGCCTACGAGATCTCTATGGTGTGAGAACCTGGTTGCGGCAGTTGTTTTATTTAAATTAAGCAGAAACTCAAATTGTTGTCTAAGGGCCGCTCCTGAAAATCTCAAGCTGCTACTTGATTTTCTTCTAGCAGACGACCTACTCTCTCAAGTAGGGCGGGTTGAGAAGTTTGGGGGGAGGGGTGCGGGTTGGGGGTCGACATGGCTAGACAATGAGTAAACTTTGAGTGGGGAAAGTGGGGCAGTGGGAACTGGGCTAAAACCTGCAACACCTTCGCCAGGAGACCTGCAGCTAGATCAACAAATCCACAGCTCAACACGCAAAAACTGGGCCGACGCAACTTTATGGTGGGCCGACGCAACTTTCTGGTAGGCCGACACACGGCTTTCTGGTGGGCCGACACACGGCTTTCTGGTGGGCCGACGCAACTTTCTGGTGGGCCGACGTAACTTTCTGGTGGGCCGACGTAACTTTCTGGTGGGCCGATACACGGCTTTCTGGTGGATTGACACGGCTTTCCGGTGAACCGACACGGCTTTCCGGTGAACCGACACGGCTTTCTGGTGGGCTTGTCATTTGGGTGGGCTTCTTGGACTGTGCTTATTCTTTTCAGGTTGGACAGGTCTGCTCGGAGTAGTGCAGTCTATTGCAGTATTCACGATTCGTGTGGAAGGTGACTCAAGCTTATTTCAGACTGCGGCAAAGCACAAGAAAAAATCCACTAAAATACAGAGTAACGTCCCTATGGGCAGAGTAGCAGATTGAGTGCAGATAGCTCAAACTCAAGAGATTTAGTTCGTACCACCTTTCCAAGTCTATTTGATGCGCCGTCATTTTGTGGCACAATTAACTGCCATTCGTTGTTGGTTATACTCGAATACACTTTACCACCCATGCAATTGTATTTAATCCGCCAGCATTTTGTGGCACATTTATACACAAACATTCGTTGCTGGTGATACTCCACTAAAACAGTTTTCCTCGCAAAGACAGGAAAAGTCTTGCAGATCAACACACACAAAAATTTGAGGCTAAAATGTTGTTTCGTCAAGCCCGGGCCTATTATCTCGTGTGTGTCTGTAAACAGACGTCTGCCGGGGCCAGTACGACTGCTATGATTGAATTATACCCGGGCAGATATCACGATAAGGGCAGCACCTAGAATCTAGGCGTAATACCGAGAGATGAACACATACCCGCAAGAAAACTCGGGCGCCACTCAATGCCATTTCGTTTATTTATTTTTAAATAATTTTTCACATGTTTAGTTATCCTCAACAATGTTTCCTTTAATCTGCGCGGCCGCGCAGATATCTGACCGACGCCGATTACAGCGCAGCAAGGTTTGTAAATTATTGCACAAAAAATTAATACTGTGCAACTTTGCACACGAGTTGTTTTTAAATCCCTTATATTAACTTCAAAATCTTGTCGTGATCTCTTCGTAAGTCGGTCGGGCGGAAAAAACAAAAGTAAAAAAATAACATACTTCCCGTGATGCTATCGAGCTGAAAATTGTGCACATAGACTCGTGTCACCTAACAATACATGGTATAAAAATGTCAGATCGATCAAACATACCGTAACTAAATTAATGCATTTTTAGTTTATCTCTATATAACATATGTAATTCAATTTCACAGTTGTTATTGTTCGGCGTCCCGTGCCACTTGAGTCGTTCACGCATGCCATCGGTGACCACACCTCCCCCCTCCCCCCTCCGGTTTTAAAGCAAAGGGGACTTAAGTCAGTTTCAGTCTGTAAATGTTTGTCGCGTTGAGTTCTGTCTCAAACATAAGTATTATAAGGGATTATAGTGAAAAACTTTGTTTTTACGGGGTTGTTTAATTTTTAAATCATTTATATTAACTCGTGGTGTTTGAGCCCTTGCTTGCTTGCTTGTTTGTCGATTAAACTTTGGATCGATTTTTTTAAACCCACTTTCTCTTAAGCTAGCGAGCTGAAATTTTGCAGGCAGACTCGTGCCGATGATAAAAACGATGTATCAAAATTTCAGATCAATCGCATGTACTGTAATTAAATTATTGAATTTTTAAATTATTTTATTTATCTCTAAGTAGCATGTTAAATTTTTGAGATAGAGTGTCGCGGTGCGTATTATATTGAACGACCTTTTTATTGATACTTTACTGTTGCGCGATTTGGTGCGTATTATATTGACAATACTTTTTATAAACATATTCCCGATCGGTGCGCATTGTATTAAACACGTTTTACGAGACATAACAAAAAATATTATTTTTGGATTGTCTTGCGCTGCGTATTATAATAAACATTCTTTTAGTTATGTCTCGTACATAAAGGATTTATAGTCAAAAACTTTTTTTTCCGGTTCTTTTATTTATTTATTTTAATTTTTTTTTACTTTGCACACGGACCAACGTACCTTAGAGGGAATATTGATCCTCAATTATTCTTATTTACTTGCTTACGTTATAGATAAATATATTGTGCAATCGAAGCAAACATCAATCCTAGTTAAAAAGCTAAAATAAATTTCGAAGGGTCTAATTATTACTTTTATTAACAGTATTATAGCACAATTATGTATAATGCGTTGATTAGGCGAGCAAAGAAACTCTCTAAATAAAGTTTAAATGTCATTGGCTAAAATTAAAAACTAATCTATATATATAATTCACCAAAGCGAGTATGTGCAAATGAGGATGACAAATGGCCTTCGCTGGGGTCAACTAATCACAGTTAATGGTTGGCAAGCGATGGTAGTGGAGGGGTGGGGCATGTCTTGAGACCAGCAATGCTTTTTGCATTCAGTTTCGTTGTTCTTTCACAGAGTACATGTTTTTCGAAGAGTATTGGTTATTACATCCGTTTGACATGCGGAAGTTCTTAGGTTCAAGCCCCAGCGTCAACATTTGTTTTTTAATTTATAAAAATCTTTATGCCCGTTCTTTTCCCCCTTTCTTAGCGAACATAAACACCGCTTCACATGTATTTCACGGGGAAAATTAAACAACCCCGTAAAAACAAAGTTTTTGACTATAAATCCCTTATATATGAGACATAACTAAAAGTATTGATTAAGTTCAATATGATACGCATCGCGCGACAAACATTTACAGACTGACCCCGACTGAACTCCCCTGGCTTTAAAACCGGGGGGGGGGAGGTCTGGTCACCGATCGCTTGACTGAACTCAGCGTGACACGTAAAATGTAAACAAAAGCACGGTTCTACATATAGTTATATAAAGATAAACGTAAATTGCATTAATTTAATTACGGTACGTTCGATCGATCTGAAATTTTGATACGATGCATTGTTAGTTGACACGGGCCTATGTGCAAATTTCAGCTCGATTGCATCACGGGAAGTGTGTCATTTTTTACTTTTGTTTTTCCGCCCGCCCGCCCGCGAACGACAGAGATGACGACAGAAAACATTTCAAAAGTTAATATAACAGATTTAAAAAGCTTCGTTCAATGTTATAGCAATTCCTTCATCATGTAACTATCTGTTTCTATCGGTCGAATATTTCTGGGAAAACATCATAGACGAAGTTGTTGCTCTCCAACTTGGCAACATGGCTGTAATATGTGTTTCTCAAAATTGGGATAACTTCGGCGACGAGTTCTCCGTTGTTCTCAGTGACGGAAAAGTAGCCATACACTCTCCTCAACAATACGCTCAGTACATGAATACTTCAGGAGTATATGGTGGCGAGACAGAAATTGTCGCCATGTCCGAAATACTTCCAAAAAATGCATCGGCGGTTCCCCCCAACGTTCACTCGCGTTGTTCCCATTTGTTCGCGCTACTGTTTGTGTCCACCCCCCCCCATTTTCTTTGCACTATCTATGAGCAAGTCTGCGGCGTATGCTACACCGCGGGTCGTATCTAGTTATTATAAATAACTAGAATTGATGTTATATTTTCATTGATTTAAAAAAACAACCTAAAAATGCAATCGCTTATCTTTCTTCAAGATAATTTTTCCCCCTAACATTTTTTAGCTTATATTATTCTATTTATTTATTTATCACAAGATGTGTGAAAGTTACAAAAACTAAATTTCTCCATGATTTGATGAATGTCAGTAGGACACGGGGGGGGGGTGAGTTGATAAGAATGTCCTGCGTGAGGATTTCGTTGTCCCTACCACTCAGGGCTGGGGATACTTCAGCACTGAGAGAGATGTTAATTGGGATGTTCAGTAAGGATATTTAGCACAATGAAGAGTATTTCAGCACGTGGTGCGGGGATATCGTCAGCACTTGTGTCGCGAAAGCAGAAGACTTAAGGCAAACGTTGCAAGGTCAAGGTGACCTCCACCAGGGCCGGGAAGAGTTATCTTCCCAAGCTTGATACGAAAATACCCCCATCCCACACAAGTACGCATACAAACACACGCGTTATGTCTCCAACAATCACCATCAAACGAAGCTAATAAAGACCAGGCCGCGGGATAAGATGACCCTATAAATCCGTGAGGTCTGCGGACAGAGCAGACGAGTCACGTAGCCATCTTGAAGCCCCACATCTGCCCGACTTGCCCCGGGACTCCAGAACTGATGCCAGGCCAAAAACAACACAAAAAATAAATATACAAGATAAAAAGATTTCTGAAACTATGAATAAGTTTGAGCGGGTCACGACCTCAGGGTACCCAATAAACGACAGCATCTTCATTCAATACAGGCTTCCACAATCACTGCATACTTCCACAATCACTGCATACTTCCACAATCGCTACATACTTCCGCAATCCCAGCATACCTCCACAATCACTGCATACTTCAACAATCAATGCATACTTCCACAATCACTGCATACTTCGAAGATCAGCGCTGAATTAATCTATTTTAGCTAAGAGAATAATGCGGCATGTTGTTCTTGTTCAAAATGTCGAGCAGGGGTGAAATGTGTGAAATAAAACGACTAGGGTAGGGTTGTGTATTTGGGGAGGGGGGTGCCATTGGCGGGGGTGGGGGCGTCGGGTAAGAAATGCGAAACGCAATAAATCCACACAAAAACATGGCGTCGAGACAAGCTGAATACACCAGCAGACGATATGAAGATTTTTGTGGTTTCTTTAAAGCAGGGAGTCCATGAAGAATAAAGAAGGGCCCCGCTTGAGGATATTTGGACACCCAAGGGCCCTGGTCTCTTATTTCGAAATGAAAGGGCTCTCACATTTTAGCTAGGAGATATCTTTGAATTTTGAGAAGGATTTTCTACAAGTAAGGAGTATATATCCAGTACAACAAGTTAAAAAAATTCTACAAGTTGTTCACTTATCATCTAGTAACAAGTGTAACAAATCTAGTAACAAATCTTTTTATTTACTAATTTATTTATGGCTGATTTACACGTTCAAGCCCATCACACAGTGGTAACCTGCTCCATCTGCTGGGCACTGCCTTGTTGGAACTTCGAGCGTAGGACTCTCCTGTCGGCTTTATAGTCAATAAATGCGTTTGTTTTAAAGGCTAGGCTACAGTGCCGATGGTTCGGGTCCCTGCTGACTAAACTCTGGTGTTGGGCTCACCGGCTCCAAAACTGGCCTGTGCGGCTCGGGTGAGGGTATTTTCTTGCACAGATCTGGTACGCGTGTTCACCTCTGGTCATTCCTTGTATCTCTGTATCGTTTAGTAGGTTCCCTATGCCTAATTCTAAAACTGTCTGTGTGCCGCAATATCTCCCACAACTAATTTGCGGACTCGGTTGTTGTTTTTTGGTAAACTGTTACTGTTACACTTCAATGAGCTCAGTATAAATGAATATCAAATAGAACAGTGTCAACGATAGTATCATACAGCACGGTATCACAGTATCAAACAGCACAATCCATCCCTGTGGCGCTACAGGCCATGTAGGGCTTGGGCCTGGTTGAAATGTGGAGATATTGGCCGACTGGTTGAAATGTGGAGATATTGGCCGACTGGTTGAATTGTGGAGATATTGGCCGACTGGTTGAATTGTGGAGATATTGGCCGACTGATTGGAATGTGGAGATATTGGCCGCCTGGTTGAAAGGTGGAGAAAGTCTCAGAAAATGAGTAGATGGCGAAAATGGAAAATATTCGTAAGCAAATAAACCCGCCATGTTTGTTTATTGAAATAATAAGTGGACTAGAAACACAAGAATATCATTGTCTCTTGTCTGATTCGTATCAGTTAATTTATTGAGAGACTTTAAATATACATTTCAAGATCTTTTTTTTTAATCGCTTAATGTAGCTGGATGCGCATGTCTAAATAATGGTGTAGGTGGAGGGGGTAGAGAACGGGGCGTTGATGATTTTTGTTTTTTTCCTCGCTACTCGTGCGCGTGTTTACAGGGGAAAACGGAACAAATGCGCAATTATTTGGTGCGCTGCTCACCGTCGGCCGGTCTGATAAACATCCTTTAAACCAAGGGAGGTGTTATGTTATAGCACTGAAGTGACGGAGGGGCGTAATGTTACAGCTCAAACCTAAACTCCTGGAGTAGGCGTAGGCGCAGTGAGATAGCAGCGTTCAGATTAAATCGCTGAGGACGCAGAAAGAAGACTTATCATTCGAATTCATTTGGCTGACGTAAAAACCACCTCCACCTTCTGAAAACGTATTCAATTTTTTTTTCTTTAAAAAGGTCTTTAAATTTAAAAAAATGAGACCAAATAACAAATCAGTGAATGCTACTAAACCCACCTTCCCTTTTCCTGTTGTCTGTGTCATAACCCAATGTTCCCTTTAAGCTGTGCGGCTGCGAGGCCACGCTGATATCTGATCGACGCCGCCCATCAGTGTAGAGTTACCACGCAGCAAATTTTTTGCAAAAAAAAATGTTGCACGAAAAATGGATGCTGTGCAGCTTTGCACACGAGTTGTTTTGTTTTCAAACTTTGCAAACGAGTTTGTCTTTTTTTTATAATAAATATATTTTGTTTTACTTTGCACACGAACCAATGAACCTTAGAGGAAACATTTGTCAAAACCCGTTGCCCAACTATTCCCCCCCCCCAACAAAAATAACACAAAATAAATAAAAATTTAAAAATCTCTATGTACCATTGATGTCGCTAGGTAAGTACAACTTCAGGACTGACTATTAGATCGCATGACTATCAAACCCTCACACCTGTAGATCGACACGAGCTTCTGAACTTTCTGTATACCATAAAACAGTTGGACTATTTGATTAGATGACCGTTAGGTCCCCGGAAGTAAAATGGACTTGGGCTAGTAACTGAATACCGGACAATATCCACGCGTTGCAACAAGCGACGTGATTCTCACGGGTATTGAAGAGAAAGAAATACATTGCGTTCTCTCGAACTAATTTGGTCAAAACAATTTAAAAGTCCAATCACAACTCGAGGACCCTTGTTCTTTGAAAGACCACGGCTCCAACATCACCTGTTCAGACATGTTACCATTTCGTGTAAAATGCTTTCGTTATTTTTTTTTACCCCCTCTATTGCAATGAGCCACTCCTCCGCGTTCAGTTTAAAATAGTCTGGAATCTGGGAACGGTGTAGGTTTGAGCAGATAAGTAAGCAGGGTTTAAAGGGGGAAAAAAATCCAACATAAAGTAAGAATGAGAAAGAAAAAGAAAGAAGTAAAAAAAACGCACACAGCGGCAGAATGGAATTCATGGTTGTAACGAAACGAACAGAACTCTGCGTGGCTCCAAACTCTACGTGGCTCCGGTGTATCTTGAAAGAATTCCCTGACTGCACAGAGAAAGTCATTCAAGGAACGGGGTCGTATCGGCTGGTGCTGTGCGGCTTCGGGGGCACAGAGATGGGTGCACGGGAGGGATACTAACATGTCGGGGAGGGGGGGGGAGGTTAGCAGATTCATAGTTGGAAATATGAAGTTTAGGAGAATGCGAAAATTCAAACAAAGAAGCTTAAGTTAGGAGTTTTTTTAGTTGTTCAGGGGGGGGGGTTATATGTGGTATATTGGGAAGGTTGGTCGAACATAGCGAGGGGGGATGTCTGTAGTGTGATAGGTTGAGAAGAGGGAGTGTATAAATATAACAAATTATTGCTTTAACCGGTAATCTATTTTCTATTTAGCTGTACGCTATTTTAGTGTAAACTCTTAACGGGTGTAAACTATTTAGGGGCCTTGCTATTCTTATGCAGATTCTATCAAATGATGTAAAGTCTATTCGGGGGTAACTTCTAGAAGTGTATTAAGTCTATATGGATGTAGAGTCAAATAGAAAGATGTCGATTCCGTGAATCGGGAAGTGACCTTGGTTTGAGAGTTGAACATCTCTAGTCGGTAAACATCATTTGGACTGGACATGCAATATTCCCCTACATCCATCCATTGGCCATCCATCCACCTTTGTTCTCTTTCAGTGGATTGTTCCATTCTACCAACTCTCTGCCCACATCACAGACATGATACGGAGGGTTGTGATGTTGTGTGACACCAGCAGCCCCCACTCTAACCCCGACCCATATTCACGCGGCATATAGTATGGTAACCTCTGACCCCCTCGGGTCACGAACTGTCAGCACCACAAAAACATCTGGCACTACTCTATTGTTGGAAAAGTTTTCACAGACGCCTTAAAAAATATTTTTTTTAAACTTAACCGTGGCGCACTTGAAAGATAGAGAACAGAGAGGAACGCGCTTTACTCTACACTCTACAGCATGCCTCCCTCTTTCTGCTCACTACCTCCCACGCTCTTCTCAAAGCATCACTCCCTCTCTCTTCCCACTCCCACGTTTTCTCTACAGCATCCCTCCCTCTTTCTGCCCACTCTCACGCTTTCTCTACAGCATGCCTCCCTCTTTCTGCCCACTCCCACGCTTTCTCTACAGCATGCCTCCCTCTTTCTGCTCACTACCACGCTTTATGTCATTGATATATTAATCAAATTATCCGGGTATTGTATTAGAACTTATATTACCATATATATTTAATTATTTCCCAGTTTTAATTTGCGGTAGCTAGGTAGGCTTGGCCGAGACAAACACTACACTTTTCTTTACAACTTCATTAACCAAATATATTTGGAAACGCATTGTAACTTATCTATTTTTTACTAGTCTTATATTAACTTGCTTTGTAAGTTTAATCGGAACCGTCCCACTATTTGTTTATATTTTTTTCACGTGCCCAGTTCACGCGTTGACGCCGACCGTCACTGTTCACACCCCCTACCGTCCCGGCACCCAGTTTTAAAACCAGGGGAGATAAGTGTGTTTCAGTCTGTAAATGTTGCGTTTAAACATAATCACTACTTTTAGTTATGTCTCATATATAAGTATAAGGGATTTATACTCAAAAGGTATGCTGGCTTTTGCACTTACTGTAAAATGCGTAGACTAAAAAGTAGAAAATTAGTGCATTTTTAATATAAGACTAGTTTTTTAAAAGTGCTTTTAATGTTGATTATTATGTTGAAAAATAAAAATATTAACATTACATAATGAGATATAACAATATCCTATCAGAGCAAGGACAAACGTTATTAAATAAATGTACTAATAAATGTACTCTGCAGTTATCGGCTATACGAATACAGTCAAAACTAAGTCACTTCCGTTCACAAGTAAAAACGAACTGGGTGGATGTATCAAATGTGTTTCTACTTGATGCCATCGCATTCAACTGTTTATATTAGCGGCGTCAATTGACCGGCTCCGATCGTTGCTAGCTGTTGTCCACACACTGGGGCAGTTGTTGAACCAGACACAGAGAGACTACTGTAGAGTACCAGCACTTCTCTACTATCACAACGCCACACTGCCCTGGAGGCGACTCGTTTCCTCTCTCCGGCCGAGCTTTTGACGACGTTTCGCGAATGTGCCAAGGGGAGATAATGTTACGAGAAACGTGTCCTTTTGTTGTGCCAGGGGCAATCTTGATTAACCCTCTGGCGACTGCCCAAGTAGGGCGTCTGGATAGCTGCACACAATAAGAAAGAGCCTTGTCATTCCAACAAACAGGAATTTTATCTGCAGCCAACGGTGAAAGAGGGAAACCACCAACGGTTAATAACGGCCAACAACGGTTATTGACGGCAGTCAATGGTTATTGACAGTGCTGGATTTACCTATTTGCTAGTCAAGCTATATCTTAGGGCCCCCGCCTTCTTGGGGCCACCGGAACTTTTTTCCATATAATATCTCGACTTCAAAAGGGCCCCCGTATCTCAAATAGCTTAGGGCCTCATCAAGTCTAAATCCGGCCCTGGTTCTTGATGGCAGTCAACAAAGACTACGGCCACCAACGGTAACTAACGGCAACCTACGGTTACTGACGGCAGCCAACTTTTTATACGGCCAACAACGGTTAATACGGCCAACAAAGGTTAATACGGCCAACAACGATTACTGGCAACTGCCAACGGTTAGTAAAGGCCATCAACAATTTTGATAGGAACCAGCGGTCATTGGCGTAAATGTGTATAGGAAATTATGTGAATTAATCACTAAGACAGTATTTCGTACTATCTTCAAGGTCATGATTGCTGACATTTGTTTTCAATTCGATGGATTACTAAATAAATGACATCTACAGATTCAAAATGTCAAGGCCATTGAACTGCCAAAAGATTCCTGATTCGTTATCCATATTTTGATCCAGTTATCCTTTAATCTGCGGGTGGAGTTGGAGCAACAGTTGTGATATTCTCCAACGATGATCCACTCACACACACACACACACACATACCCACCAACATCCGCAGAGACGCATATATCCACAAGCTTGGCCCTCGCCAACTCGCTTTCATCTCTTGATCCAGACTCGGTTATGTCAACAGTCTTCTGCCTACTAATAGAAATATCGTCAGGGTAAACACCGAGGGCTCGACTGTGGAAATATGGAGACGATATTGGGCCGGGGGGGGGGCAGGGCGGCATATCGTATCCAGTAATCGAGCGGCATGCGCGCTCGGCTGGCGTACCGAGGGTCACCGGTTCGAATCCCCGTGAAGGGATCTGTTACCGGGGCCAAGGGTGTCCCTGAATCCAACCAGCTCCGACATAACAAACTGTGATATCATGAATTATGACTTAAAAACTATGATTTATAATTTGTGTCATAACAAACCATGACATCATAGACTATGACGTCAGTAGATCACATTTTCATCGCCCAATTTAACCCAATGAGCCACATCAAACTGTCTATACAACATTTTCACATCAAACTGTCTATACAACATTTTCACATCAAACTGTCTATACAACATTTTCACATCAAACTGCCAGTGCAACATTTTCACATCAAACTATCTATGCAACGTTTTCACATCAAACTATTTATGCAATATTTTTAAACTATTTGCCGAAACTGTTGGCAAGGCTTTTGTCCGCGTGCCGAAGTTTGGAGTCACCTGTTCTAACGTAACCAGGTAAGAAGTCACGTGACAGGTAAACGGCTGTCCAGACGACTGTGAGTGTGTGTGTATTTGTGTGTGTGACAGAGGTGGGCCTAAATGAATGAATGTCATTGACTAGCGGCGACAGATGGAATTTCTTTAGTCATCTTATGATACAAGGTCCGTGACGTGGATGTGTGTGTATGAGGGAGGAGGGGTAAACTTCGAATCACAGCCATGTGGCACTGCCGTATGGTGTAGTGTTTCACTGGTACAAATCGGTGGTACAGCACGCTAGAGCTGGCTGATAATACCACCTATAGAAACAAGTCTCAGTGCAATTTGGGCACCCCGGCCCAAATATGGCACCCCGGCCCGAATATGGCACCCCGGCCCGAATATGGCACCCCGGCCAGAATATGGCACCCCGGCCCGAATATGGCACCCCGGTCCGAATATGGCACCCCGGTCCGAATATGGCACCCCGGCCCGAATATGGCACCCCGGCCAGAATATGGCACCCCGGCCCGAATATGGCACCCCGGTCCGAATATGGCTCCCGCGGCGTTTGACCCCTCCGAAGTCCTTTCAGACGGCTTTCAAAGAATTTAGTGGTAATAGTAGGTGGAATACATGTAATGGATTTTTTTGAGTGGTAAAGTGGTACAAGTTAGTGAGACAATGGTACGGGTAATTGGTACAGTCAAGTGGTACAAGTTAGTGAGACAATGGTACGGGTAATTGGTACAGTCAAGTGGTACAAGTTAGTGAGACAATGGTACGGGTAATTGGTACAGTCAAGTGGTACAAGTTAGTGAGACAATGTTACGGGTAATTGGTACAGTCAAGTGGTACAAGTTAGTGAGACAATGGTAAGGGTAATTGGTAGTCAAGTAGTACAAGTTAGTGAGACAATGGTAAGGGTAATTGGTACAGTCAAGAGGTACAAGGAACTGGTACAGGGATTCAAGAAAATGGCGCACCGGTACAGATGTATAAGGATTATGTACTTGGGTTATTGTTTCACTGATTGGATTAGCTGTACAATATTGTGGTACTCTAATAGAAAACTGTACTTACTACACCATCTTGGTACATCCTCCAGTTGATGGATACATGTGATATTAGCTAGTGATCCATTTTATTCATTCGCACTAATTAGGGATAATTGCCCGGTATAATTGGGAAACACAAATGGACAGCACATGTGTGCGATATTTTTATGGCAAGATGATTAAGATACCAAGAACGATAATCCGTTGGTGTGACAAGGTAAAGGTTGTGGTTTGAAACAATGAGAATGTGTTGGTGTGACAAGGTAAAGGTTGTGGGTGGAGGTTTGAAACAATTCCCCCAATTCACGGAACATGGCCCAAGATGTCGGTGCAGACGAGCGCCTGTTATGACAGAGTGAAACAGGAAGTGCGTCACACCCTGCCGCGTGTTCTGCACCTGGGAGTTGAGCCCCTTGCAGAGCAAGCCTGAAATATTAAAAATGTCTGTAGAGTTTGTCTCTAGTAACAAAATTTTGTTAACTTGTTTTTTTTTCTCCTCTTGTAGTTGATATAATCTGTCTTGAATATCCGACGGTGCCTTTCAGGGGCGTATCACTGCATTAGATACAATCTGAGATACAACATGTCTTTAGCATCCGACGGTGCACCTCAGGGGTGTATCGGTAACAGGGCAATCAAGACCCCGGTTTAGGGGTTTGAGACTCCTCTAACACCTCACGTGACTGTCATGGACAAAACAACTGCCGCACCCCATAAATTGACACCCCCTCTCTCCCCCTCCCTCAACGTGTTCTGGAGACCGCGAGAAAGTTGTGTTTTACTATTAGTGTTGTGATACACTTCATAAACAAAATATGATCTCTCACAGATTATAACAGGCCGCGATGCTTATATTTAGTTAATAGATGTTGCTAAACAATCCGTCACAGTTTTAGAATCACACCACTGCAGTGTTCTAATCAGTCAATAATAGTTTGAGAATCACCCCACTGCAGTGTTCTAATCAGTCAAATCAAAGTTTGAGAATCACCCCACTGCAGTGTTATAATTAGACTATCGTGGTTTGAGAATCAGTCAACTAAATGATACATAAGAAAAGGAGGTTTTTAAAAAAAGCGTCTGCAAGGTCTAAAATACCTGCACATTAAAAACTGAACGTTTGAAAAGTAAACAGCAGACGTCAACTAATGAATATATTTAGCCATTGGAGTAGCAAGCAGGCAGACGAGACCTAAATAGACAGTTGGAAGGCGGCGAACATTGCTGACTCAGCTGTTTGTAGCCAACACGAGAATATCTTGTCTAGAGATGTGTCATGTGTGTGTGTGTATGTATGTGTGAGTGAGTGTATGTGTGTGTAAGTAGTCACACGACCTGGTCACCTAACAACTCATGTCCTTATAGTTAGGAGTGTTAATTAATCCTATTCAATTTGAATGTTAAATAGCCCATTCAATTTGAGTGTTAAATAATCCATTCAATTTGATTATTAAATAGTAGTCATATTCAATTTGAGTGTGAAATAGTCCATTCCATTGGAGTGTTAAATAGTGCACCTTATTATAGGGTAATGGATGATGTTGCAAACTTGCTACTTGGCATACTGAAGACTATGTCATAGAAAAGAAACGCGATCATTTCCAGCTGTTCCAACAGATAGAACCCCCCCCCCGCCACACCCCCCGGAAGTTGTCAGTATATTTAGGGAGCTCTCCAGCATCCTATGCAGCAGTAAACAATCTTGCACGGATTGAACTCAAGATCTCTGCCATGTGTCATCTGAAGATTGTATCTTTCATTGTCCGCCTCTCCAATACAAGGCACCACCACCATGTTAAGTTCAGACTGACCTAGTCGTGAACCTACCACCGAGTTTTCTTTGCGCATGCGTTTGATAACACATTTTTAATGTCATATTACAATTCTTGAGTGTGCGTGGTGTTTTTAAAAAAAGATGTAACAAAGGAAAATATCAAGTGATAAGACAAGTTCTTCCAGTTGAATTACATTATTTAAATTAAGGAAAAAAATGTGAGATTTTTTTTTATCGGGAGAGAGGTGTCAAATTCCAAGCTACGGAAACAGATCCCATGGGAAATTTGCATTCTCTGCTGGAGTCAACTTGTCAAAGCAAACGACAAACTATTAGCTATGATTTCTAAGCAAGTAAGCTAGACGTAACAAGACCTCAGAGTAAGCAAGAGGCCAGTTTGTTTGTTTGTTTTTTGTTTTTTTTTATTTAATTTTTGTTTTTTTTAAATTTTACTTTAATTTTTAGCGAACTTAATTTGGTTACAGGTCATTCAAAATCCAATTTAACCTTAAAAAGATTGCACACAGACACAAAAATATTCGAACAAACAACCAAATATAACAAACTAGTGTAGTACATACAAGTTTGTGACATACCAGTTGGTGTAGTGAAATATTACATGTACATCGGGGGACCGCCAAGACTTTGGATGAAGGAAGCACTGAGTTATCTTCTACAATTGTGTAATTTGATAAAACTGACTAAACTATGTACATACGGACAAAGATGTACTAAACTATGTACATACGGACAAAGATGTACTAAACTATGTACATACGGACAAAGATGTACTAAACTATGTACATACGGACAAAGATGTACTACACTATGTACATACGGACAAAGGTGTACTAAACTATGTACATACGGACAAAGATGTACTAAACTATGTACATACGGACAAAGATGTACTAAACTATGTACATACGGACAAAGATGTACTAAACTATGTACATACGGACAAAGGTCTACTAAACTATGTACATACGGACAAAGGTCTACTAAACTATGTACATACGGACAAAGGTCGTGTTAAAGAAGGAAAAAGGAGGGAGGGGTTTATATGAATAATTTCTCATGAACGAAGGCATGTGATTTCCCCTAACCCAACCCAACCAACATATGCCCAAGAAGCGAGATAAACGAAAAGTTCAAAATTCATCAGTCAGGCTAGTTCTTTAATTTAAAATACTAGGGCTACGGAAATTACAATTAATTTCTCGATTGATCGTTAAAATTTTTACCGATTAATTTTCTTTAATGATTAAATTGATCCACCACTTATAAATGTATTGGAAGTCAAAGCGTAAAATATTTTGGCCGATAAATATAAACTAATTTCCGGACGATTACACGAACATTTTGGTTTTAAACTATTGACTGACGTGAATTTTCAAAATGTTGATAAAGGTTATTGTGTCCATTGAGAGAAATCGTTTGCCTACTATGCAATGTTCCCTCTAAGTCTAAGCTTCATTGGTCCGTGTCTAAAGTTAAAAAAAAACAACTTGGAATGCAAAGTTGCACAACGTCAATTTTTGTGCAATATTTTACAAATTTGCTGCGCTGTGATTCTAAACTCCTGCGTGGCATCGGTCAAATATCTGCGCAGCCGCGCTGCTTAAAGGAAATGGAACCCCATCTGAAGAGACGTAAAATGCAGTCATATGCCTCGCAAAGTAATCATCACCTTCATCGTCATCATTTTTACTTCATAGCATATTCATCACCATCATCAAGTCATATGTAACTACGTGTAATGCGCTATACAGTAACTGTAAACGTATCTACAAATTGCGTATTTCCTACAGTCCCCATTAATCGCGATAAACGAGGTTTCAATGTATGTGTTACTATTTTTTTATTGGAAGCGTGTGAGCCCAGCTGCTTTGTGGGGTACCGCGCTATAAGAGCTCTCAAATTATTATTATTGGTTGGGCATCATCATCAACACACGCCTCTCACCTGGAACCACAAGGAGTTGTTAGTCTTTTAGTCTGAGAGCTCTCCATGGGGCGCCGTTACAAACGGGGTGAGGGTGGGGTGTACGGGGGTGTGTTAGCTGCGCATCCATCTCCCCCCTTACTTTCACACCAAAACCCCCCACTCCCGTCGACCCAGCTCACCGGAGCTGTAACTTTTTTGTCATCAACTCCGGTGGTAGTTTTAAAAGGCCAGCACTAACGAAACTTAATCGACCACAAACTACTAACGTGTTTTTTAAAAAAACACCACATGGTGTCAGACGGTGGCAAAGTCATGTGACTATCACGTGACTCACGAAATACCCGACTCGGAAGTATAGACAAGATGACGTCATCGGTTCTAGGGGGATCTAGATTTTCTTTCAGTGGAAAAATGCTTTCGTGTGTGACAGCTGCCAAAAGTTACTAACCAATCTTTTCTTTGTTTGCGGTTCCCCAATAAACACACCAGAGTATCGGCCAAATATCTTCTTCTGGCTAAAAGAGGTTAAATCTTATTTTACTTTGTGAGAGAGCAAAACTGACGACTGATAAGGTCATATTGATTGAACAGCAAGTTCAAGTTCAGGACATGCTTCGCACAAAGGAGAAGGTAGAATAAAAACGGAAATTCAACACAGCAGCTCCCAATACACGCGCACACACATGTCAGGATTTTTTAAACCAATTTCATTAAAACTTCTGAACTCCTTAGTTGTTCCCAGGATACCCTAGTGTTTTAACAGTCATCCTACTTATCCAAGAATCTAGGCCATTAGGTGGTCCCAGGATACCCTAGTGTTTTAACAGTCATCCTACTTATCCAAGAATCTAGGCCATTAGCTGTTCCCAGGATACCCTAGTGTTTTTAACAGTCATCCTACTTATCCAAGAATCTAGGCCATTAGCTGTTCCCAGGATACCCTAGTGTTTTAGCAGTCATCCTACTTATCCAAGAATCTAGGCCATTAGCTGGTCCCAGGATACCCTAGTGTTTTAAACAATCATCCTACTTATCCAAGAATCTTGGTCATTAGTTGTTCCCAGGATACCCTAGTGTTTTTAACAGTCATCCTACTTATCCAAGAATCTAGGCCATTAGCTGGTCCCAGGATACCCTAGTGTTTTTAAACAGTCATCCTACTTATCCAAGAATCTAGGCCATGAGCTGGTCCCCAGGATACCCTAGTGTTTTAACAGTCATCCTACTTATCCAAGAATCTTGGTCATTAGTTGTTCCCAGGATACCCTAGTGTTTTTAAACAGTCATCCTACTTATCCAAGAATCTAGGCCATTAGCTGGTCCCAGGATACCCTAGTGTTTTAACAATCATCCTACTTATCCAAGAATCTTGGTCATTAGTTGTTCCCAGGATACCCTAGTGTTTTAAACAGTCATCCTACTTATCCAAGAATCTAGGCCAATAGCTGGTCCCAGGATACCCTAGTGTTTTTAACAGTCATCCTACTTATCCAAGAATCTAGGCCATGAGCTGGTCCCAGGATACCCTAGTGTTTTTAAACAGTCATCCTACTTATCCAAGAATCTTGGTCATTAGTTGTTCCCAGGATACCCTAGTGTTTTTAACAGTCATCCTACTTATCCAAGAATCTAGGCCATTAGCTGGTCCCAGGATACCCTAGTGTTTTTAAACAGTCATCCTACTTATCCAAGAATCTAGGCCATGAGCTGGTCCCAGGATACCCTAGTGTTTTTAAACAGTCATCCTACTTATCCAAGAATCTTGGTCATTAGTTGTTCCCAGGATACCCTAGTGTTTTTAAACAGTCATTCTACTTATCCAAGAATCTAGGCCATTAGCTGTTTCCCATCTGGGTCAACATCCCACAGTCGAACAGCGAAACGAGGTCACGAAGAGCCAGGTTTTGCAACACCTGACACAAATGATACAGGGCATCAAAGCTAACGGCTCACATGAAGGTATTTGATCAACAAGGTAGACAGCCCCAAATATAAAACAATAGAACCGTCGGACACCTGCTGACAAGCGCTTACTCATTTCTTCACGAAAATAAATACATCTGCTCTTTCGGTGGCAGTCATTGCTTATTGAGCATACAGAGATGGGGGATTCCCGCAACTGTTAGGGTCTGGGTGGGGGGGGGGTGGTTGGTTTACAGTCAGGGACTGGTCTACTGGTGAGGACTAGACAAAACAAAAATCTGATAGGCGCCCGTGGTGATATCATAAATGATGGAGTTATACTACAGGAGCTTAGGCTTAGGAAAGGAAGTTGCAAGCAATGATGGATTCTGGTACAGATTAGGTCGATTTTTTTTAGGTATGGTCTAGCACAGTGGTTCTTAACCTGGGTTCGATCGAACCCACGGGGTTCGATGGGTCAGTCTCAGGGGTTCGGTGGAGGTCAAGACACACACCCGACTCGTATGATTCATGATGATACGCCCCCACTTGGCCATCATTAAGAAGAGTTCGGTCAAAGTTCGGTGAATGCGCATATGAAAACTGGTGGGGTTTAGTACCTCCAACAAGGTTAAGAACCACTGGTCTAGCAGTTGAGATGCTCGTGTCTGGGGGGGGGGTACCCTTAGATCTACACCACAGATTTACACCACAGATATACACCATGACATCATGACATAAGAATAACTAGGATATAAGAGTAACTAGGATATAAGAGTAACTAGGATATAAGAATAACTAGGATATAAGAATAACTAGGATATAAGAATAACTAGGATATAAGAATAACTAGGATATAAGAATAACTAGGACATAAAAGTAACTAGGATATAAGAATAACTAGGATATAAGAATAACTAGGATATAAGAATAACTAGGATATAAGAATAACTAGGATATAAGAATAACTAGGATATAAGAATAACTAGGATATAAGAATAACTAGGATATAAGAATAACTAGGATATAAGAATAACTAGGATATAAGAATAACTAGGATATAAGAATAACTAGGATATAAGAATAACTAGGATATAAGAATAACTAGGATATAAGAATAACTAGGATATAAGAGTAACTAGGATATAAGAATAACTAGGATATAAGAATAACTAGGATATAAGAATAACTAGGATATAAGAATAACTAGGATATAAGAATAAACTAGGATATAAGAGTAACTAGGATATAAGAATAACTAGGATATAAGAATAACTAGGATATAAGAATAACTAGGATATAAGAATAACTAGGATATAAGAATAACTAGGATATAAGAGTAACTAGGATATAAGAGTAACTAGGATATAAGAATAACTAGGATATAAGAATAACTAGGATATAAGAGTAACTAGGATATAAGAATAACTAGTACATAAGAGTAACTAGGACATAAGAGTACTTAGGGCATAACAATGCCCAGGATATAAGAGTAACTAGGACATGTCCTCCTGTAGGACAAAGACACTAGGACTCACCTGAGAACATGCTGTCCACCTGGGCGTCTATGACAGCTAAAGTGTTGAGTAGTAAAGCTAATCCTGCAATGAGAGCCGCACAGGCCGTGCAGGGCCACCTGAAAGAAGGGAGTCAAACAGTTAGTCGTCATGGAAACAAGGCAATCAAACAGTTAGTCGTCATTGAAAAAACAATTTACTCGCAATTTGCTCAGCATGCATCGTACTCAATATTTCCACACAATAAATCAAACCGCCACCGACCCAAAAAAAATAAGTCAACACAAGTCAAAATGTAAACAAATCTTGGTGATAAAATTGGCATCATAATTATATGTTTAAGTAAATCTCGAATAAAACTTGACAAAGAAATGTAAGTTATGCATTACATTGATATTCAAATATGGGTAGATACAAAATATAGATACGTTTATACATATTTTAAACATATGTAGGTAGAAATAAAATATAGGTGTATATATAAAATATAGTTTTTTGGGGCTCACACATTTTTGAGAATTTAGTATATATTGTCTGTAAGAAAAAGAGGGAAAAAATCTACTAAAAAATAAAAATATAAAGACAAAATATGTTCCTTCTCGAAACCTGGATTATCAAAGCCGAAACCTGGATTATCAAAGCCGAGGAATCCCCGAGGGATTTAAACCAGACGTGGTTATCAGAGTTACTAGGGGCTGATAACTCTTCCTTTCTTGATTTATCGATAAGTGCTACTGTCCCCCTCCCCCCCCCTGGATTTCTCGTCTTGTGATTGGTAGCGGGCTGTAATCTCTCAGTGCACTCGTTCATGTGGAGATAACTCTTGAAAGGCCCTACAATCAGGATCTTTGCGCCCCTACCCAGGGGAGGGGGGACAAGTCAAATGATATTTTAGGGCGTGAGAGCATAGTTTATAGAAACCTGCAATCGCCGGTAACACGTGGATGATCTGTAACCGCCAGTAACACGTGGATGACCTGCAACGGTCAATAAAAAGTGGATAACCTGCTAAGGCCTATAACTAGTGGATATCGCAAATTTCGCAGTAAATATGTGTATTTATGACTTTGTGAGATTCAACTAGTTGCCAGTTAAAAACAAGTGGACAGGAATAGATTCTTCTTTACAATGCACATCAACAAAACCCCAAAACATTCTCTAACTGGTTTTTATATTTAAAAGAAAACGTATCTTGCACAAGACCTTACAACCGCTGTCACTATTTAGGGATCTGAGGACTAATGTGCACCCTGGATGAAAGGACAACTCATGCTACCGTCTGCAGCACTGAACCTTGTCGCCAATGACTGAAGAAATGCTGACAGTCATAGTTCTTTAGCCTCAAAATCGAGATACTTAATGACGTCACAGTAACGGTACTATAAATAATCCGGGTGAAATTCCCGATTATCGCACCTAATGAGATTCCCCAAAAGCACACAGGCGTATACTTTATATCGGTTTAGGGACATTCATTTTGATGTGATGAATCTATGACGTTCGTGTGTGTGTGTGCGGGGTCGTGGTAGGATGAGCACAATCTGGCAGCCTTATAAAGCGCTTTAATTAAACGCAGATTCTGTCGGTAAGTTAGAGGGCTGTATTTCTATCATCACGGGGGGGGGGTGTATTTAAAGCACCATTGTTTAAGGTGGCTGCAGAGGCGTCACTAGGGGGTGCGGACCGCACCGGGTGATACCATCACAAGGGGTGACACCAAAGTGTAAAATTCTGTATGTTCACGTTATTTGGCACTGGGAGACTCCGAGGAAGTCCATGTGGTAAGTCGTGAGGTGGTGACACCAGGAGCTACCGCAATGGGTGACAACAACCCTAGCGACGCCTTTGGATGGCTGTATTTCTAGCACAATTGTTTAAAAGGGTTGTATTTCTAGCAACATTGTTTTAGATGGCTGAATTTCTAGTTGAAAATTAATACAATTCTATACTTAACACTCATATTCCTTTCATCAGTATTTACCAATGCGTAACTGAAGTTATGACAAGTCATTGAATGGTCCTATTTAATATTTTAACGAGGTCATAACATTAGAAGTTGTGATTTCAAGAAAATGAATTCTCTTCTATTTATGAGCCATCGAACTATAAATACTCTTACTATCATGACGTATATAATTTCAGTTTACTCTCGCCCAGAGCCGTCTTTACATCATTTTTGGCCCCCGGGCAAAGAAAGAGTGCCCCCCCCCCGCAGGAATAAAAAATAAATATACATAATATAGATAACTAAACATATTCCCACGGGGCCCCTATGCTCGTGGGCCCCCGGGCAAATGCCCAGCGGGCCTATGCGTTAAGACGGCCCTGCTCTCGCCTATTCGCGGTTCCCCCTTCGCGGCCCCCTCATATTCGCGGGTTAGGCTCTTAACACTATCGCATCGTATGCCCGGTATAACTCGACGTAGCGTCATAACGTCAGTCATAAAAACGAATGCCCGGTAAACCGGGTTTTTGTAGGTCATAGACACTAAAAGCGTTTTTTCAAGGGTATGTGTGTATTTACTCTCTGGGGCAGTTTTTTTATCGATTGACGTGTTTGGGAAGCATTGAGTACCGTATATAATCTCATACATAGGCGTCTTAAAACTCCATCCAATATTCGCAGGTTTTTCCCATTCTCGGGGTGGGGAGAGGAGGGGGGCTTTATCAACATTTAAATCTCTAATAAAAATGCAGGACTAAACACAAACCATAGATAAGCGTAGGAGGCAATAATCTTCTGTACAGAAGGAGCGTCTGTAAACAGATAAGATAAGATAAGATAAGGTAAAGAACTTTACCTCCGCGAATAGCAAGGGAATATGGTATTCTACTAATAAGCATTTTTTTGGGAAAGTTTATAATAAATATGCTAATGAGGTGTTAGATTAAAACTTTGAAGGCTAGCGACACATATGCTAATGGCGTGTTATTAATACTTTGAAGGCTAACAACATATATGCTAATGAGGGCCTAGTAAGCCCTTGCGCATCGTCTGCCCGAGTTGCCGTCACGTCAGGTCCCTAATGACCTGACTCAGCCATTAGTCCCTGTCACACTAACTGCTGTGCAGCTTTACGCTTTTACGGGCCGCTCTTTGCACGGGGCCATTTCTTTACTTGAAGAAAGTATGACGAGGCCTGGCGCTTGACCGAAACAACAATGAGATTGTCTTGTTGTACTCGACCGTTTATTGGATTGTCTTGTTGTACTTGACGGTTTGTTAGATTGTCTTGTTGTACTTGACGGTTTGTTAGATTGTCTTGTTGTACTTGACCGTTTGTTGGATTGTCTTGTTGTACTTGACGGTTTGTTAGATTGTCTTGTTGTACTTGACGGTTTGTTAGATTGTCTTGTTGTACTTGACGGTTTGTTAGATTGTCTTGTTGTACTTGACCGTTTGTTGGATTGTCTTGTTGTACTTGACGGTTTGTTAGATTGTCTTGTTGTACTTGACGGTTTGTTAGATTGTCTTGTTGTACTTGACGGTTTGTTAGATTGTCTTGTTGTACTTGACGGTTTGTTAGATTGTCTTGTTGTACTTGACCGTTTGTTGGATTGACTTGTTGTACTTGACCGTTTGTTGGATTGACTTGTTGTACTTGACGGTTTGTTAGATTGTCTGTCTAGACCGTTTATTGGTGTATTTATTTGTAGAATTGTTGTTCATTTTGAATGTTTGAGTTTAACAAATGTGTTACGTTTTTTTTTCCTCTAACGCCTACTTATACCCGTAAGTTGATATTTTAAGAACAGTTTTGTCTAACAATTTTAGTCAGGCTAAATAAGCTACCAACTTTTGGTCTGGATACATAAGCTACCAACTTTTGGTCTGGATACATAAGCTACCAACTTTTGGTCTTGCTACTACGTAAGCTACAAGCTTTTGGTCTGGCTACTATGTAAGCTACCAACTTTTGGTCTGGCTACTATGTAAGCTACCAACTATTGGTCTGACTACTACGTACGCTACCTACTTTTGGTGTGGCTACATACGCTACCTACTTTTGGTCTGGCTACTGTGTAAGCTACCAACTTTTGGTCTGGCTACATAAGCTACCAACTTTTGGTCTGACTACTACGTAAGCTACCAACTTTAGGTCTGACTACTACGTAAGCTACCAACTTTTGGTCTGACTACTACGTAAGCTACCAACTTTTGGTCTGACTACTACGTAAGCTACCAACTTTTGGTCTGACTACTACGTAAGCTACCAACTTTCGGTCTGACTACTACTTAAGCTACCAACCTTTGGGCTATCTATACCAACACCAACCATATGGTAAATCAACCCGGCAACACCACAACACCAGCCAATGACTTCCCTCCTACAGCCCACCAACATCAATTGAACTTCCATTAAATTAAGCACAGATTAGTCAAATAAGTACCCATGCCCCCCCCCACACACACACACACTGGAGCTAGCTCATTAAAAGTTGAAAATGCCGAGGTTTTCGCGTGACGCCTCTGGTGTTATGATGAGCTATTGATAAATTGGCGTGACGCCCCTGGGATGTTTATGAGCTATTGATAAATCAGTCCCCGGTCACAACTGTCCCAAGTACGTGCCACTTGACATTAGCGTATGATTACGCTCTCACTAGAGGAGCAGGCGAATAAACCGCATAATCTCATTGGCTGGCAAAAAAGAGGCTCTATGACAGGGGTCGGGAAACTTTTTGTCTGAGAGAGCCATAAACAGCACATATTTGGAAAGTTAATTCTTTGAGAGCCATACATTATGTTGAAAAATAAAAATTCAAGTGAATGTGTGCATTTTGTGTAATTTCAACACTAAAAGTACAATAATTATGTCTCTGAATTCTTTTTAATAACATTGTTATGCTGTTTTTATATGCAATTAATATGTAGGTCAAAGGAGTCTAAACGTTTTTCCCCTTTATAATCGAACATTTGTCTGAGAGCCAGATGTAGCCATCAGTAGAGCCACATCTTGCTCGCGATCCATGGTTTCCGGACCACTGCTCTATGACGTCAAGGGATTTCAAAAGCGATCTGAGTTATCGGGACAAAAAATTGGCAAATCATCAGTCACGGTTAGCGACCAGACGCGTATCTGGGTTTTCCGCGCCCTTAGCTAATTTATTTTTGGTGCCCTTGACAAATGAATATTAAAAAATCCAAAAGGTAGGAAAATAATAAATTTGAATAAATTGAAGGATTAGCCCTCGGCGCCCTTAGTAACTGCCCCCGTGCCAAGTCGTTGTTACGCCTCTGTTAGCGACAAGCTGACCTTCAACTTGATTGGTGCCATAAAGAGTGCCACATAAAGTGTGGACATATTTGAATTAGTGCGGTTAACGTTTGGGTAATAAACTGTCCGATCTTTAGACTCAACAAAGTATTTCCTAACAAACTTCGAGGTAATAAATAGTAAATAGGTACTGGTTCCCGCAACGTCGTTTACTTATATTCGCTTAACTTAAAGCCGACAGGTGTCACTAGTTGGAGTCGTTGTGCCAATCAGACATGAACATACGAGCATCAGGGACGAGACCACCGAGTTGTTGTAGGAGCGGGTGACGCTGAGCCCAGTGCCTCGCGTCTTTAAGGGCCTCGCGTCTTTAGGGGCCCCGCGTTTCTAGGGGCATCACGTACTAGGGGGCATCACGTTCGAAGGCCATCACGCTCTAGGGCTCATCAAGTTCTAAGGGCATCACTGTCTAGGGCGTAACGTTCTAGGGAGCATCACATTTTAGGGACATCGCGTTTCTAAGGGCATCACGTTCTAGGGGAATCACATTTATAGGGCATCTCATTTTTAGGGCATGACGTCTAAGGGTATCACGTTCTGTAGGGGCATCTCATTTGTAGGGCATGACGTTTCTAGGGGCATGACGTCCTATGGGGCATAATATTTGTAGGGCATGACTCTTCTAGGAGCATGACAATCTATGGGGCACCATGTTCTAAGGGTCTAGCGGCAGAGAATTCAATGGTTTCTGAGGTGAGGCAGCAGGTCATCAGATAACCTGGTGCTGGTAGACGGAGGCCAAATATACGATGTCAGGAAACATCACACCAATGACTCAGTGGCTACATTCAAATATCTATATACTAACTACCCAAAACTAACAACAAAGGAATGATGGCTGAGGGGCGGGGGGGGGGTAGGACAGCAGGGGCTACCGGTCCATTTCAGGACACACATGCTACGGTGAAGTGGACTAAAAACCTTGATAGAGATGAGAAAATTGTACTTTCCGCACGTCAGACTTTGTCCCTTAGCCGTAAAATTAAAGACAATCTTCTCTATCAAGAGAATTTCCGGTACAGTCTTCCAGTAATTGTCCCTGTGTTGATTCGTGAAGTCGCAACCTTTGTCAGAAGTAGACTGCACTCACAGACTTAACACCATGAGAGAATTTCAGATTGTAGACTGGACTCACAGACTTAACACCATGAGAGAATTTCAGATTGTAGACTGCACTCACAGACTTAACACCATGAGAGAATTTCAGATTGTAGACTGCGCTCACAGACTTAACACCATGAGAGAATACCAGATTGTAGAGCATTGTGGAAGACAGCCCTGAGGTCGATTAAGAATTAGATGAATTAAACAGGTAAAGAATGACTTACAACTGGAGGGAGGGGGGGGTCGGGGTGGATGTAGAGTGTAGAGTAATACAATGTAAGCCTAGTATACTGAATGCTGAAAGTAACTACACTCGCATAAAACACAAAATAAATTAAATGATTTCTTCAGTGAATATCTCGAGAGGTTACGTCCCATCCACATACAGTGAACATATACAGTGAACATATACAGTGAACATATGCAGTGAACATATACAGTGAACATATACAGTGAACATATACAGTGTACATATACAGTGAACAAATACAATGAACATATACAATGAACATATACAATGAACATTTACAGTGAACATATACAGTGAACATATACAATGAACATATACAATGAACATGTACAGTGAACATATACAGTGAACATATACAGTGAACATATACAGTGAACATATACCATGAACATATACAGTGAACATATACAATGAACATATACAGTGAACATATACAATGAACATATACAATGAACATATACAATGAACATATACAATGAACATATACAGCTATACAATGAACATATACAATGAACATATACAATGAACATATACAATGAACATATACAGTGTACATATATAATGAACATATACAATGAACATATACAATGAAGATATACAATGAAGATATACAGTGAACATATACAGTGAACATATACAGTTATACAATGAACATATACAGTGAACATATACAGTGAACATATACAGTGAACATATACAATGAACATATACAGTGAACATATACAATGAACATATACAATGAACATATACAGTGTACATATACAATGAACATATACAATGAACATATACAATGAAGATATACAATGAAGATATACAGTGAACATATAAAGTGAACATATAAAGTGAACATATACAGTGAACATATACAGTGAACATATACAGTGAACATATAAAGTGAACATATACAGTGAACATATACAGTGAACATATACAGTGAACATATACAGTGAACATATACAATGAACATATTCAGTGAACATATACAATGATCATATACAATGAACATATACAGTGAACATATACAGTGAACATATACAATGAACATATACAATGAACATATAGAATGAACCATCTTGAAACAAATCTAAAACATCTAGGGAATATGTATTTTTATTATGTATACTCTTTTGGGTGGTGGGGGCGGGGCGGGACATATAAGAAAAGGTAATTCAAAGTTTTGTCAGCGCCTGCTTGTAGTAAAACTCCCTTTGTGCATCACTAACGTCTGTCACCTGGGGCCGGCCCACTGCACCTGATCATTTAATGACTCCACCTGTAGTTTGTTCTGGTACCTGCCAAGACCGCCAGGAGTTTAACGAGAATATAATCGTCACCGACTCACAGAACCCGACGGTGTGACGTCGCTGCACAGCATGCTGGGACTGAAGACGTTAAAAATTCATTGTTACAGTGGCGTCCCCCCACCCACATCTTAACCCCACCCCCGATGGTGAGCTCTATTTGTGGATTGGATTCAGCGCCGGGCTGTGTGCTTCTTGTGTCCGGTCTTCAAAGTGGGCGCAGGAGGGGGGGCTTTTTTTTTGGTCGTACTCTAAGTTCATATATACAGAAATCGGTTTTTGAGTGTTCTAGAAATTTACTTGTAATAATATGCTATGAATGGTCAAAGGGCTGCATCAGTGGGTCAAAGGGCTGCATCAGTGGGTCAACGGGCTGCATCAGTGGGTCATGAATGGTCAAAGGGCCGCATCAGTGGGCCATCAATGGTCAAAGGGCCGCATCAGTGGGTCATGAATGGTCAAAGGGCCGCATCAGTGGGTCATGAAAGGTCAAAGGGCTGCATCAGTGGGCCATCAATGGTCAAAGGGCCGCATCAGTGGGTCATGAATGGTCAAAGGGCCGCATCAGTGGGTCATGAATGGTCAAAGGGCTGCATCAGTGGGTCATGAATGGTCAAAGGGCTGCATCAGTGGGTCATGAATGGTCAAAGGGCTGCATCAGTGGGTCATGAAAGGTCAAAGGGCTGCATCAGTGGGTCATGAATGGTCAAAGGGCTGCATCGGTGGGTCATGAATTGTCAAAGGGCTGCATCAGTGGGTCATGAAAGATCAAAGGGCTGCATCGGTGGGTCATGAATGGTCAAAGGGCTGCATCAGTGGGTCATGAATGGTCAAAGGGCTGCATCAGTGGGTCATGAATGGTCAAAGGGCTGCATCAGTGGGTCATGAATGGTCAAAGGGCTGCATCAGTGGGTCATGAATGGTCAAAGGGCTGCATCAGTGGGTCATGAAAGGTCAAAAGGCTGCATCAGTGGGTCATGAAAGATCAAAGGGCTGCATCAGTGGGTCATGAATGGTCAAAGTGCTGTATTTAAAGTTACCAACATTAGTTCAAACACAGGCATATCGACTCTTGACAAAAGTTTTTGGAGGCTTTTTCAATTTGCTCACGTTTGCCCGCGGGCCGGAGTTTGCACACCCCTGATCGATAGTGCTTTTTTTTTAATAAGTCTACAGCTGTCACGACCACGATTCTAGCTGTACCGCGACCAATACCGTAATATTGCCACGAAAAAATCTTTTTTTCTTTTTAATTTCACAAACGAAACAGTTTGTATAAATGAAAAAAAAATCTCGTATATTAATGATCTACCCGCTACCCTGTAATATGAAAAGGATAAAGTGAAGAAAAGATTGGACACACGCCAGTCCCTCAATTTTTTATAATTAAAAATAGATGGGACATAACATATTAAAAATCAGAAGCATCTGCAATATCCCCATCAATACAACAGGACCATGGTAGACAATCTCAGTATACATATGAGACAGAGCCTATATAAATATAGGTTGTTTATATACAAATGTAGGTTGTTAACATATAAATGTATTATGTTGTTTATATATGTAGGCAGTAGTTCATGTATAAATTTAGGTTCTTTATATATAAACGTAGTTGTTTATATATAAATATAGTTTGTTTATATGCTAAATAGGAAACTAAATCTAATCCCCGGAATATTAGAAAATCAACATCTGTAATCCCTCAGACACCCCATTTACATATTTCCGAGACCAGTGCTTCTCAAACCATTTTTTTTTCAAATTTCGGGGACGTTAAACAAATCTCGAAAAAATCTCCAGAAGTTTATGGGACCATTTTTCATCATGGTGCCCATTTACAGACAACCGGTCCACAGTTCGCATCGCACTTGATTTACGTAACATCCCAAACAATATCCTTTTTACTTTCATCTTATCTAAGGCCAGAGGCCATCTTCACTATATTTGGCCAACAACCCCCGGGGCTGTGGCTATATTTGGCCAACACACCCAGATGATGTCTCATGCGACCACGCTTCACAGGTAAACGGCCATTAGATTCACCTGCGTCTTAAGGGAGGTAAGAGTTCAGTGCTATCAGGGGCCTGAGTTCAGCTGATAAACTAACAACTAGTCGCATGTCAGGTCCCTAAAAAAAATTAACCTGAGACGTGCGCTCTCTTCCCCCCCCCCGCACACAAACACTTTTGGGCCTAGGACTGCAGGTAACTTAAATAGGAAAATAAAAACATTGTTGGTGCCACCTGTCGTTTTGTCTCAAGGTCATTAATCATTAGTCTGTGTCATTGTGAGTCATTGCGTCAAAGTCTTGCATAGTCATATGGCGCAACTCAACGCTATACAAGGTTTGATTGTTGTACTCTTGGCGCTACTCAAAGGTATACATGACTTGATTGTTGTACACATGACGCTACTCAAAGGTATACATGGCTTGATTGTTGTACACATGACGCTACTCAACTCAACGATATACATCTTATCTTATCTTATCTGTTTACAGACGCTCCTTCTATACAGAAGATTATTGCGTTCTACGCTTATCTATGGTTTGTGTTTAGTCCTGCATTTCTATTAGAGATTTAAATGTTG
Source organism: Ampullaceana balthica (assembly GCA_944989445.1). Lineage (NCBI taxonomy): Eukaryota > Metazoa > Mollusca > Gastropoda > Lymnaeidae > Ampullaceana > Ampullaceana balthica. The sequence goes on along the minus strand of CALYLW010000379.1, from coordinate 279,783 downwards.
ATAAAGTGTTGGTTTTCCTGGATTCTTCAGGCAACCCATTCCACGCCCGAATTCCGGACGGGAAGAAGGAAAACTTGTATGTGTTTGTTCTTGCATACGGAATAAGAAAGGTGTTTTTATCCTTATGTCTATCTGAGGGTTGTATTAAGTTATCTTTGTGTTGTATTTCTAAATTAGAATTAATTGCTTTATGTATGATTACTACTTTGCTCTTGGTTCTTCTATCCTCTAGTGCAGGGGTCTCCAAACTTTTCAGCCGGAGGGCCGGATTAACTGTAAAACAGTTGTTGGGGGGCCAAATAGAAAATCAAAACATACATGTTGTTTTTAAGTTTATATTTAATATTATTATATTTATAATATTAATATTATTTAATGTTATATTAAATATTATTTAATATTACATTGATGCACTGCACATGAATACATGTATTAGTGGGAATGGTGAAATTGTTTCCTGGATGCCAAAATATTAGATATTTCTGGCTTTAGATTTGATGTCCCTAACATCAACAGTGACCTGAGATTATCATCAGACAAGTTAGTTCTCAAATTGTTCTTCACGTATTTCATCCTCGAAAATGTCTGTTCGCACAAGTATGTTGTTCCAAAGATTGAAAGGTATCTTGATGCTAAAGCTTTGACATTAGGAAAGTCTTCCTTCGGCAAAAACTGGTAAAAACTCAAAAGCCCTTCTTTGAACTTGTCCCTAAGGAAGTCATTTGCTTGCAAATCAATCACCTCAAGCTGCAGTTCATCTGAGCAACTGCCCACATCTGCTACAAATGGATTTTGAAATAGCCTAACTTCTTCTGCCTTTGAATCCAAGTCAGAAAACCGCTCCTGAAACTGCAGCTGGAGGTATTTGATGATCTCGCATGCAAATGATGTGGGGAACTCAGCTGTTGCTTCAGCCATGAAGACCTTGCACTGCTGAAAGTGTGTCAAGTTGTTGGCCTGTACTTGTTCCAAAAACAAGACAAGTTTAGCTCTGAAGGCCTTTAGGTGATTGTATAGATCAGAAACTAGATTTGTCTCTCCTTTAAGTTTTAGGTTCAGAAATTTTAAATGACCAGTAATGTCTGCAGAAAAGGCCAATTTCCATACCCACTCTTCATCAGTCAGTAATGGCTGTGGTTTTCCTTTACTTTCTAGGAAGTCATGTATTTCCTTTCTTAATTCAAATACTCTACTCAGAACTTTCTCACAACTTAGCAATCTTACTGCTGTAATATATTTTAAATCTTGCGATTCTGTGTCTGTATCTTTCAACATGTCTCTGAACTGTCTATGGTTGAGCCCATGTGACCTTATTAAATTCACCATCTTCACCACAGGATTCAGTACACTGCTAATGTCCACATATTTAGCACACAAAGCTTGCTGGTGAATAATACAGTGCAGGAACATTGGTTGTGGAATGTGTTTCTCATTACATATCTGCTTCACTTGTCCAACCAAGCCTTTCTTTATGCCACTCATGTTCTTTCCCCCATCAACAGTCAAGCAAGTCAAGTTAGTCCAGTCCAAGTTATAATCAACAAATGTTTTTCCCAATTCATTGAATATATCCTCTCCGGTAGCTGTGCCATACATGCTATGTAGAGAAGCCAGCTCTTGTGTTATGTTCATGTCTTCCTCCACACCTCTAATGAACACAAGCAGTTGAGAGGTGGAACAGATGTTCAGCGATTCATCAATTGCAATTGAAAAATGGTGAAACCGGCTTGCATTTTTTCGCTAATTGAGTGTTTGCTTTCGTTAGTGTTATTCGCAAATTTTTATTGTAAAATACAGATAAAAATATTATATTTTTAAAATTATTACAAGGTCTCCAGGGGCCGGATCTGAGGGCCTCGCGGGCCGCATCCGGCCCGCGGGCCGTAGTTTGGAGACCCCTGCTCTAGTGTTTCAAGGTTTAATGATTTAACTAATGGTGTTACTCTTGTCAGTTTCGAATATTCTCCAGTAATGAATCTGGCAGCTCTTTTTTGAATTTGTTCTAGTTTATCAATGTTTTCTTTGGTGGATGGGTCCCATACAGAAGATGCATATTCTAGTGCAGGTCTCACCAAAGTGAGGTAGCATTTTAGTTTTATATCTCTATTACATTTGTTAAAGTTCCTTTTTATAAAGCCTAAGGTTTTGTTTGATTTTTTAATAACTTCATTGCTTGATTGTTGTACACATGACGCTACTCAACGGTATACATGGCTTGATTGTTGTACACATGACGCTAATCAACGGTATACATGGCTTGATTGTTGTACACATGACGCTACTCAACTCAACGGTATACATGACTTGATTGTTGTACACATGACGCTACTCAAAGGTATACATGGCTTGATTGTTGTACACATGACGCTACTCAAAGGTATACATGGCTTGATTGTTGTACACATGGCGCTACTCAAAGGTATACATGGCTTGATTGTTGTACACATGGCGCTACTCAACTCAACGGTATACATGACTTGATTGTTGTACACATGGGACAATTCAACTCAACGGTATACATGCCTTGATTGTTGTAAACATGACGCTACTCAACGGTATACATGGCTTGATTGTTGTACACATGACGCTACTCAAAGGTATACATGGCTTGATTGTTGTACACATGACGCTACTCAACGATATACATGGCTTGATTGTTGTACACATGAAGCTACTCAACTCAACGATATACATGGCTTGATTGTTGTACACATGACGCTACTCAACTCAACGGTATACATGACTTGATTGTTGTACACATGACGCTACTCAAAGGTATACATGGCTTGATTGTTGTACACATGACGCTACTCAAAGGTATACATGGCTTGATTGTTGTACACATGGCGCTACTCAAAGGTATACATGGCTTGATTGTTGTACACATGGCGCTACTCAACTCAACGGTATACATGACTTGATTGTTGTACACATGACGCTACTCAACGGTATACATGGCTTGATTGTTGTACACATGACGCTACTCAACGGTATACATGCCTTGATTGTTGTACACATGACGCTACTCTACGGTATACATGGCTTGATTGTTGTACACATGGCACTACTCAACTCAACGCTATACATGGCTTGATTGTTGTACACATGGGACAATTCAACTCAACGGTATACATAGCTTGATTTTTGTACTCATGGCGCTACTCAACTCAACGGTGTGTTGTGTTGTTCGTCCGTCGTGGTCGACGATGACCACTCTCATCATATTTGCTGGGCCGCCACATGTGTCCTCTGGTGGCTTATTAACCCTATTCTGGCACGAAAAAGGCGTCCGCACGTCGGACAAGAGATGGATGCGGTCCCTTCAGGAGGGTTTTGGATACGGTCCTTTCTGACTTGACGTTTAAACTTGGCAGCCTGTTGTCTGTTTGCCTCACAGACAGCTGCGCCATTCCATATCATAGAGCGCCAGTGGGATCGGTTTCTGGCTGGTGCTTCCCAGGAGTCATGTCCGATGTCGAAGACCTTCATAGCAGTTTTAAGTGCATCCTTGTAGCGCTTACGTGGACCTCCGCGTGCTCTATGCCCTTCTGTAAGCTCACCATAGAAGAGCCTCTTGGGGAGGCGATGGTCGGGCATGCGCACTACATGCCCCGCCCAGCGTAGTTGGCTTTGCATGAGGATAGTGTGGATGCTGGGGAGCCCTTACCTGGCTAATATTTCGGTGTCTGGAACTTTTTCCTGCCATTTTATATTGAGAATTTTTCTAAGGCTTTTGGTGTGGAAGTGGTTCAGCAACCTCGCATGGCGTTGGTATACAGTCCAAGTTTCACATGCTTATAATAAAGTGGGAAGCACAACAGCTCTGTATACTTTTAATTTTGTTTGGGTGCTGACTCCCCTTCTGTTCCAGACACTGTCATGCAATCTACCGAATGCTGCGCTGGCCTTTGAGATTCTCGAGTTCACCTCGTCATCAATATTGGCCTTCTGAGACAGTGTGCTGCAAAAGGTAAGTAAAGCGGCTCACTGTGTTGATTTTGTTGCCGTTGATGAATATGTTAGGCTCAGTATAAGATTTGCCTGGAGCCGGCTGGTATAACACTTTTGTCTTCTTTGTGCTGATGGTGAGCCCAAAGTTAGAGCACGCACTAGAAAATTTATCAGCACTTAGTTGGAGTTGTGCTTCAGAGCTTGCGTTAAGGGAACAATCATCAGCAAAAAGAAGGTCCAGGATGCTGTCTGATTTGACCTTTGTCTTAGATTTAAGCCTCCTGAGGTTGAAAAGACGACCATCAGTGCGATACCTAAAGTCCATGCCTACATTGCTATTCCTGAAGGCCTCAACTCAACGGTATACATGGCTTGATTGTTGAACTCATGGCGCTACTCTACGGTATACATGAATTAATTGTTGTACACATGACGCTACTCAACTCAACGGTATACATGGCTTGATTGTTGTATACATGACGCTACTCAACTCAACGGTATACATGGCTTGATTGTTGTACACATGACGCTAATCTACGGTATACATGGCTTGATTGTTGTACACATGACGCTACTCAACTCAACGCTATACATGGCGTGATTGTTGTACACATGACGCTACTCAACTCAACGGTATACATGGCTTGATTGTTGTACACATGACGCTACTCAACTCAACGGTATACATGGCTTGATTGTTGTACACATGACGCTAATCTACGGTATACATGGCTTGATTGTTGTACACATGACGCTACTCAACGGTATACATGGCTTGATTGTTGTACACATGACGCTAATCAACGGTATACATGGCTTGATTGTTGTACACATGACGCTACTCAACGGTATACATGGCTTGATTGTTGTACACATGACGCTACTCAACGGTATACATGGCTTGATTGTTGTACACATGAAGCTACTCAACGGTATACATGGCTTGATTGTTGTACACATGACGCTACTCAACGGTATACATGCCTTGATTGTTGTACACATGACGCTACTCAACGGTATACATGGCTTGATTGTTGTACACATGACGCTACTCTACGGTATACATGGCTTGATTGTTGTACACATGACGCTACTCTACGGTATACATGGCTTGATTGTTGTACACATGACGCTACTCTACGGTATACATGGCTTGATTGTTGTACTCATGGCGCTACTAAACTCAACGGTACACATGACTCGTTGAAATTAGGACAATGCACAGTGGGCCGTACCAGTATTAGATTAATCTCAGGCCTAAAAAAAGAACATGTGTCAACTTCAATAACCGATTTTACAAGTTGGTACAACTTTCCACAACAAGCTGGTACAACTTCCCACAACACGCTGTTACACCTTTCCACATCAAGCTGGTACAACTTTCCCCAACTACCTGGTACAACTTTCCACAACAAGCTGGTACAACGTCTACAACTACCTGGTACAACTTTCCACAATAAGCTTGTACAACTTTCCACAACAAGCTGTTACACCTTTCCACAACAAGCTGGTACAACTTTCCACAACTACCTGGTACGCATTTTCACAACAAGCTGGTACAACCTTCCACAACAAGCTTGTACGCTTTTCCACAACAAGCTGGTACAACTTTCCACAACAAGCTTGTACAACTTTCCACAACAAGCTTGTACGCATTTCCACAACAAGCTGGTACAACTTTCCACAACAAGCTGGTACAACTTTCTAAGCTACGACAAGCTCACGCATTCCTCAAAATAACCTGGAATATGCCTCTAGTGATCCTCACTTTGCCCCTAGTGACCCTCACTTTGCCCCTCCCTCCTGTTTAGTACATTCACAAGTGACGACCTCCCCCCCCCCAACCACTTAAAGAATTTGTTGAATCAAGTCCATGTACTTTAATTCCTATTTGTGGGATAGTTCAAGCAGACGATTAGTTGTACAGGACAATGCTGACAATTCTCTAGCAGCCTGTCCCATTAAAACTAAATGTGGGATAGTAGGCCAGTGCGTGTGAAAGTGACCTAATTAATTCCTCTAGCACCGACTAACCAGAAGATAATGACCTAAATATACCGACCCACCAGAAGGTAATGACCTAAATATATCCCGAAGTTCCAACTCACTGGATGGTAAAGCCCTAATTAATTCATCTGGCACCGACTCATTAGAAGGTAATGACCTATTTAATTCATCTAGCACCGACTCATTAGAAGGTAATGACCTAATTAATCCATCTAGCACCGACTCATTAGAAGGTAATGACCTAATTAATCCATCTAGCACCGACTCATTAGAAGGTAATGACCTAATTAATTCGTCTAGCACCGACTCACCAGAATGTAATGACCTAATTAATTCATCTAGCACCGACTCATTAGAGTGTAATGACCTATTTAATTCATCTAGCACCGACTCATTAGAAGGTAATGACCTATTTAATTCATCTAGCACCGACTCATTAGAAAGTAATGACCTAACTAATTCATATAGCACCGACTCACCAGAATGTAATGACCTAATTAATTCATCTAGCACCGATTCATTAGAAGGTAATGACTTAATTGATTCCTCTAGCACCGACTCATTAGAAGGTAATGACTTAATTGATTCCTCTAGCACCGACTCATTAGAAGGTAATGACCTAATTAATTCATCTAGCTCCGACTCATTAGAAGGTAATGACCTAATTAATTCATCTAGCACCGACTCATTACAAGGTAATGACCTAATTAATTAATCTAGCAACGTCTCACCTGAAGGTAATGACCTAATTAATTCATCTAGCACCGACTCACCAGAATGTAATGACCTATTTAATTCATCTAGCACCGACTCATTAGAGTGTAATGACCTATTTAATTCATCTAGCACTGACTCATTAGAAGGTAATGACCTAATTAATTCATATAGCACCGACTCACCAGAATGTAATAACCTAATTAATTCATCTAGCACCGATTCATTAGAAGGTAATGACTTAATTGATTCCTCTAGCACCGACTCATTAGAAAGTAATGACCTATTTAATTCATCTAGCACCGACTTATTAGAAGGTAATGACCTAATTAATTTGTCTAGCACCGACTCACCAGAATGTAATGGCCTAATTAATTCATCTAGCACCGATTCATTAGAAGGTAATGACTTAATTGATTCCTCTAGCACCGAATCATTAGAAAGTAATGCCCTATTTAATTCCTCTAGCACCGACTCATTAGAAGGTAATGACCTAATTAATTCATCTAGCACCGACTCATTAGAAGGCAATGACCTAATTAATTTATCTAGCACCGACTCATTAGAAGGTAATGACCTATTTAATTCCTCTAGCACCGACTCATTAGAAGGCAATGACCTATTTAATTCATATAGCACCGACTCATTACAAGGTAATGACCTAATTAATTAATCTGCCAACGTCTCACCTGAAGGTAATGACCTAATTAATTCATCTAGCACCGACTCACCAGAATGTAATGACCTAATTAATTCATCTAGCACCGACTCATTAGAGTGTAATGACCTATTTAATTCATCTAGCACTGACTCATTAGAAGGTAATGACCTAATTAATTCATATAGCACCGACTCACCAGAATGTAATAACCTAATTAATTCATCTAGCACCGATTCATTAGAAGGTAATGACTTAATTGATTCCTCTAGCACCGACTCATTAGAAAGTAATGACCTATTTAATTCATCTAGCACCGACTTATTAGAAGGTAATGACCTAGTTAATTTGTCTAGCACCGACTCACCAGAATGTAATGGCCTAATTAATTCATCTAGCACCGATTCATTAGAAGGTAATGACTTAATTGATTCCTCTAGCACCGAATCATTAGAAAGTAATGCCCTATTTTATTCCTCTAGCACCGACTCATTAGAAGGTAATGACCTAATTAATTCATCTAGCACCGACTCATTAGAAGGCAATGACCTAATTAATTTATCTAGCACCGACTCATTAGAAGGTAATGACCTATTTAATTCCTCTAGCACCGACTCATTAGAAGGCAATGACCTATTTAATTCATCTAGCACCGACTCATTAGAAGGTAATGACCTAATTAATTTGTCTAGCACCGATTCACCAGAGTCTCTAGCATCGACCCCCCCCCCATTCCTTGTACGTTATGTCCGCATGACGTTACAAGCATACGGCGACTGAGAGGTAGGTCACCTTGACTTGGCTGTGATGCCTCTCAAACAGTTCACAGTTGGGACAGGGGGGGTTGAAGGAATTGCACCGTGACCACGGAAAAACTCAGGGCTGGAGGAAACACTGCAGACGTAGCTCCCCCCCCCCATCCCCGCCCCTAAACTCTTGAGTTCAAAGACTCAATGAAACTGGAGAGCAATTAACTCTGGCGTCCATTAAGTCAATGACTGGTCATCAGGTACAGTGCACATGGACCTGGATATTAGCTGTGTCCAGGATCTCAGTTGTCTTAATCTTACCCTGGTGCTGGAACTCCGTCGTGTTATTAAACAAACAAAAGTGTACTATAAACATGGCTCCACATTTTGTGGAAGAAAAACTGCTATCAGCCACATCCGGCAAGCATTAGGTTATCAAGTGCAAAACATTCCCCGCCAGTAAATCGCTCCTCTTTAGACGGAAACTTTGTATCTCTGTCCACGCCAAAGGCGAGAAAACGGCCTCCATCCGTACACGTTTAGCCTCGTTCACCATTAAGTGGCGTGTCAACCGTTACTTAGACTGCGGTATATTCTAACGTGCATCGTTCTCCCAGTTCCTATATCCCACCCTACCTTATTCCCAGCCACACACACGCTCACACACATACATGTGCGCAATACTATCGTCACGGCTGACAAATGAGTGCTTAAATATTCTAATGTATGCGTCACAGTAAATGTGGGTGATTCACTCCAGTCCACACGGTCTGTTGACACCCCTCTCGTCTTCTTGCCAGCTGTTGGCTAGACAAAAGGACGAGACCAGCAACAACTACACGTGTCACTGGCACTTGATGACACACTACACGTGTCACTGGCCCTTGATGACACACTACACGTGTCACTGGCCCTTGATGACACACTACACGTAACACTGGCACTTGATGACACACTACACCTGTCACTGACCCTTGATGGAGGTCTTAATTAGGCAGAAATGAAGAATCGTCAACCATTGATTATGCCACTAAGGGCTTTTTTATTTGACCAGTCTCCCCTGGGGCTAGTGTACCGTTACACTAACTGTATTGTTTGGGCAACTGTGCCGCGAAACTAACTGTCCAGTTGTACCATGAGACTAACTGTCCAGTTGTACCGTGAGACCAACTGTCCAGTTGTACCGTGAGACCAACTGTCCAGTTGTACCATGAGACTAACTGTCCAGTTGTACCATGAGACTAACTGTCCAGTTGTAACATGAGACTAACTGTCCAGTTGTACCATGAGACTAACTGTCAAGTTGTACCATGAGACCAAATGTCCAGTTGTACCATGAGACCAACTGTCCAGTTGTACCATGAGACTAACTGTCCAGTTGTACCATGAGACTAACTGTCCAGTTGTACCATGAGACTAACTGTCCAGTTGTACCATGAGACTAACTGTCCAGTTTTACCATGAGACTAACTGTTCAGTTGTACCATGAGACCAATTGTCCAGTTGTACCATGAGACCAACTATCCAGTTATACCATGAGACTAACTGTCCAGTTGTACCATGAGACTAACTGTCCAGTTGTACCATGAGGCTAACTGTCCAGTTGTACCGTGAGACCAACTGTCCATTTGTACCGTGAGACCAACTGACCAGTTGTACTGTGAGACCAACTGTCCAGCTGTACCGTGAGACCAACTGTCCAGCTGTACCGTGATACTAACTGTCCTAAGAGAATAACTATAAAATTGTACTGTAATACCAAGTGGCCAACTTTACCATGGGAATAATTATCAAGTTGCTTGATTCCGGCTAATGCAACTGAAGTAAACTCGATGGCAATCACAAGTGGCCCGACCAAAACATTGGCTGATATCTCTTGCATGTACGCGGCTATTGTGATTATAACCGGTTGGTCCGAGCTGGCCACTTGAAACACTTGGCCATTGTATTCAAAGGGGGGGGCAGGCAGTGTGGCTCATTAACAATGACCAAAGGGGGGCAGGCAGTGTGGCTCATTAATAATGACCAAATGGGACGGGCAGGCAGTGTGGCTCATTAACAATGACCAAAGGGGGGCAGGCAGTGTGGCTCATTAACAATGACCAAAGGGGGGCAGGCAGTGTGGCTCATTAACAATGACCAAAGGGGGGGGGGCAGGCAGTGTGGCTCATTAACAATGACCAAAGGGGGGCAGGCAGTGTGGCTCATTAACAATGACCAAAGGGGGGCAGGCAGTGTGGCTCATTAACAATGACCAAAGCGGTGGTTTAAGAAGGAGGGGTGGGGTATAGCCAAATTGTAGGCAGTGTCCAGATTGCGGTGTTCAGACAATCTCAGACAACGGCTTCTGAGAGACAGGAAGTGACGTAACACCAGGAGGGGTGGGGTATAGCGAAATTGTAGGCAGTGTCCAGATTGCGGTGTTCAGACAATCTCAGACAACGGCTTCTGAGAGACAGGAAGTGACGTAACACCAGTTAAAATGTCCCTCTCGAGTGGCATTATTAGGACAGAGGTTGGAGAGCGGGTCCTCCAAAAGGATGGGGGGGGGGAAGGGGAGCGTCTTCTTGACATTATTGGGGGAGGGGTGACATTTCAGCTACCTCATACATCCAAGTTATGACGTCACTCAAGCGTCCATTTAAGTTTAATCAACTTTAGTGAAACTCCACACACTGACTGGAGTCCATGTTTGTTATTGCTGTGCACGTGTTTAAGATGAGGCTAATGCACTTGTCATATTGCTGCCGAGAATTGGAGACATAAACAAAAAATCTTAAATTTTTCAACAACAACAAAAAAACACACCAAAAAAAATGATGTCTGATAAAAGAATTCCGAGAATTTGAGGCGATAAACAACACAGAAAGGAAAAAAAAATCTTCATGAAATTCAAATTTTATTAGAGACGGAACAAGGAATCTAAGCCTCTACCCCAAATCACTGGTAGACTTAATCTATCAAACTCTCTACCCCAAATCACTGGTAGACTATATCTATCTAACTCTCTACCCCAAATCACTGGTAGACTGAATCTATCTAACTCTCTACCCCAAATCACTGGTAAACTGAATCTATCTAACTCTCTACCCCAAATCACTGGTAGACTATATCTATCTAACTCTCTACCCCAAATCACTGGTAGACTGAATCTATCTAACTCTCTACCCCAAATCACTGGTAAACTGAATCTATCTAACTCTCTACCCCAAATCACTGGTAGACTATATCTATCTAACTCTCTACCCCAAATCACTGGTAGACTGAATCTATCTAACTCTCTACCCCAAATCACTGGTAGACTGAATCTATCTAACTCTCTACCCCAAATCACTGGTAGACTGAATCTATCTAACTCTCTACCCCAAATCACTGGTAGACTATATCTATCTAACTCTCTACCTCAAATCACTGGTAGACTGAATCTATCAAACTCTCTACCCCAAATCACTGGTAGACTGAATCTATCAAACTCTCTACCCCAAATCACTGGTAGACTGAATCTATCTTTTTTCTACTCAGTCACCCGAAGACTCACGCAGAGCCTGGAATTTATGGGCAGATAAGAGAACTCTCAAAGGGAGACAATAACCAGGTCAGGCTGCACACCGGGTTGATAAAGATAAGCCAGTGCCGTATTTGCACAGCGCCAATTTCAACTCACTCGGAGCTCTGTTCTGTGACTCGTCCGCATCTCTTGTTACAATTAAATTAGACCCGAGGGGTTCGAAAACAGACGTTTGCCGACAGAGCAGCGGGGCGCCACCCCCCCCCCTTCCTCACCAGCCCAAAGAAGAAAAAAATATATAATAATAACAAGTTGATAATAACCGCTTGGAGGGCAAAGAGTGCTTAGAAAGAAGAAATATAAAATATATTTTTCTTTCGTATAAAGCGAGTGAAAAGCGCCCTGCGGGGTTAGCTCTGTCCCATGTAATTACGTACATACGGGTTACATTTTTGGATATGTCTTCCATTATGCGTGCGTCTGCTGACATAACAGTTTCTTTTATGCCGACTGACAGTTCTTACAAACGTCACATCTGCAATGACTTATCCTTCGACCTGGCGGTTCTCATCTACGCGACTTTAAGACGGCACTATGTGACCTACATTATCATGACTTTTATAACTCACTATGGGACCCACGTTCTCATGACTTTGAGACGGCACTATGGGACCCAAATTCTCATGACTTTGAGACGGTACTATGGGACCTACATTCTCATGACTTCAAGACGCCAAAATGAGATCTACATTCTCATGACTTTTAGAATCACTTTGGGACCCACATTCTCATGACTTTGAGACGGCCTTATGGCACCCACATTTTCTTGACTTTGAGACGACACTATGGGACCCACATTCTCATGACTTTTAGAATCACTATGGGACCCAAATTCTCATGACTTTGAGACGGTACTATGGGACCTACATTCTCATAACTTCAAGACGCCAAAATGAGATCTACATTCTCATGACTTTTAGAATCACTATGGGACCTACATTCTCATGACTTTTAGAATCACTATGGGACCTACATTCTCATGACTTTTAGAACTCACAATGGGATCCACATTCTCATGACGTTTACAAATCACTATGGGGCCCGCATTCTCGTGCATTGGTAAAAACACTTTGTGGCCATTTTTAAATTTCTTGAATTGTGAAACTTAAGACCTCATATTCAGACTACGTGTATATAAGAATAAATAAAGCGATATTGCCATTGACAAGATATAAGAGCCTCGAGTAAGAGGAGTAAGACTGTAATCATGGGAGGATTAAGACTGATGTAATCATGGAAGGCTATAACCTGATGGGTCGTAGAGCCTGCAACATAATAGGTTTGTAGTGTAAAGTCTTAGAGTTTAGAGCCTTGCATTAACCAAAGAGGTTTGTAGAGTTAAGTCTTGAAGCCAGTAACCAAAGAGGTTTGTCGTATTGAGTCTTAGAGCCAGTAACCAAAGAGGTGTGTCGTATTGAGTCTTAGAGCCAGTAACCAAAGAGATTTGTCGTATTGAGTCTTAGAGCCAGTAACCAAAGAGATTTGTCGTATTGAGTCTTAGAGCCAGTAACCAAAGAGGTTTGTCGTATTGAGTCTTAGAGCCAGTAACCAAAGAGATTTGCCGTATTGAGTCTTAGAGCCAGTAACCAAAGAGATTTGTCGTATTGAGTCTTAGAGCCAGTAACCAAAGAGATTTGTCGTATTGAGTCTTAGAGCCAGTAACCAAAGAGATTTGTCGTATTGAGTCTTAGAGCAAGTAACCAAAGAGATTTGTCGTATTGATTCTTAGAGCCAGTAACCAAAGAGATTTGTCGTATTGAGTCTTAGAGCCAGTAACCAAAGAGATTTGTCGTATTGAGTCTTAGAGCCATGCAGTAACCAAAGAGGTTTATCGTATTGAGTCTTAGAGCCATGCAGTAACCAAAGAAATTTGTCGTTTTGAGTCTTAGAGACATGCAGTAACCAAAGAGATTTGTCGTATTGAGTCTTAGAGCCAGTAACCAAAGAGATTTGTCGTATTGAGTCTTAGAGCCAGTAACCAAAGAGATTTGTCGTATTGAGTCTTAGAGCAAGTAACCAAAGAGATTTGTCGTATTGATTCTTAGAGCCAGTAACCAAAGAGATTTGTCGTATTGAGTCTTAGAGCCAGTAACCAAAGAGATTTGTCGTATTGAGTCTTAGAGCCATGCAGTAACCAAAGAGGTTTATCGTATTGAGTCTTAGAGCCATGCAGTAACCAAAGAAATTTGTCGTTTTGAGTCTTAGAGACATGCAGTAACCAAAGAGATTTGTCGTATTGAGTCTTAGAGCCAGTGACCAAAAAGCTATGTAGTTTTAAGTCCTTGCTTCTTTGTTTTAGAAAAATTTATTGAAGCCATACTGATCAGAGCATTTATCGTTGGCCGTTAAATAGAAGAAGACCACAGATCAAGCCTTTACAGTGAAACCTGGAAATAAAGAGCCTTGAAATAGCAATGACTCTGTGAGTATGCGGAACCTACAAACAGGACTTTCCGAAACACCCCCACCCCACTACACACATTCTTTTTATTGTTAAGATCTCCACTTTGTATTGGTCTTTTTGGAATTTTTTTTGGTTTTTAAAATCGCATGTAAAGCTTTAAAAAAAATCGTTATGAACCTAGGCTGCATTCTGATTGAAGCACGTGGCCCAAACACTTTGAGGACCGCTGCACTATGTCGCAGATTTCAACATGACAGGCCCGTGTTTGTCATGGGAAAACTGGATAACGAACTGACTCAAATTACTGCACACATTCAAGCAGACGGCATTAACCTGGCCCCACATTTCAGTGACAGCAGAGAACAAATTAACCGATAAAATCAAAACGCAAGGTATTGTTGGCATAATGAGACCCAAGAATACATTGATAGACACATTGATGGTCATGGGAGACACATTGAAAGGCATGAGAGACACATTGAATAAAATGAGACACTTTCAATAAATGAGAGACACTTTGAATATAATGAGAGACACATTGAATAAAATGAGAGACACTGAATCCAATTTGTGTGAACCTACTACCTCTTTCAAGATGTGTCCCATTACAAAAATTGACGCGAACATCAACTCTGGTAGAAATGTCTTTTATGATCTCCCCTATTGTAAAAAAAATATTTAAAAAAAAATAAAAAAACTGTGCCAGGATAGACAAGTCTGAAAGATTTCCCCCTAGTACGACCGTGGCGCACTTGTTACTATGTGTGCTCTATGTACGGGGGAATTCAACACAGGAGACACGCAAGATTTTTTTTTAAAGACGTCTTGGATTGTACACAATCTGTCTATATCTGACACTGTGCTACACCATTCGCAGCAGTCTAAAGTTTAGACTCTAAACCATTGGCGTTTGTATTGCACACCATTGAACACGAGGACATAACTATTAGTAGGGGTGGATTTGTTTGTCTTTAAGTCTTAACTGACAAACTAAATCTTCGTGTTGGAAGTGGCAGGCAGCCAGCCAGCTAATCGACTAACAATGGGGAAACCCTTATAGAGAAGGGATTAAAACCATTGATGATAGTGGTTTGATGTCATCCGATGATGTTGTTCTATGCATTACTCGCATAACCGTTTTAGTCTAAAAGGCAAACTGTTATAAAGTAAAGAGTCAGTTTGTTTCAAAAGACGGTGACAATGTGTATGTATAAAGGAGATCATTGTAAAAGCGATCCCAGTGGGATCTCAGTTAAGGGTGAGAGGGATCGTCAAGATAAACGGGAATGAGGTAGAATGGTGTATGATAGTCGTGGGTCGTTCATGGAGATGATAAGGCCACCAGATAACGAAGGAGGAGAGGGTAATTATTAGAGATAGAGGTAATATTTACCCAAGGCGGTGTGCCGGGTATAGTGATGAAAGCTCTCCGTAGAGATGAGTCAATTACTCCAGACAGAGAAGGTAAGAACTTCTGCTATTGCTAAAGGCTATAGCAGGTATTGTAGAGGATAGCGAAGTTGTAAGCAATGTTCCCTCTAATGTTCGTTGGTCCGTGTGCAAAGTAAAAAAATATCGTGTGCGAAGTTGCACAAAATTCATTTTTTGTGCTTTATTTTACGAAATTTGCTGCGCGGTAATTCTAAGCTGCTGCGCGGCGTCGGTCAGATGTCTGCGAGGCCGCGCAGCTTCAGGAGAACATGGTTGTAAGTGCTACATGTAGCGTTGGTGAGTACTGTGTAGACAGACGGTGAGTATTGTATCGACAGACAGTGAGTACTGTATAAAGTATAAACAGTGAGTACTGTATAGACTGACATCGAGTACTGTATAAAGTATAAACAGTGAGTACTGTATAGACTGACATCGAGTACTGTATAAAGTATAAACAGTGAGTACTGTATAGACTGACATCGAGTACTGTATAAAGTATAAAGTAAGAACAGACAGTGGGTACTGTATAGACAGACGGTGAGTACTGTATAGACAGACGGCGAGTACTGTATAGACAGACGACGAGCACTGTATAGACAGACGACGAGCACTGTATAGACAGACGACGAGCACTGTATAGACAGACGACGAGCACTGTATAGACAGACAGTTAGTACTGTATAGACAGACGGCGAGTACTTTATAGACAGGGGTTGAGTACTGTATAGACAGGAGTTGAGTACTGTATAGACCGGCGGTGAGCACTGAATAGACAGGCGGTGAGTACTGTATAGAAAACAGATGAAGTTGAGAACATCGTTTTCTGTGTTGCTGATTCCACTAGAAATAAATAGGATTTGTTAGCGATTCAGTGCATTGGACAAGTGTCACGTGATGTCCTAATTAGCCCTTTCATTTGTCGCACTGCGATGCTTGATATGTCACACAGTTGGTCTAAACTCAAAACATTGGCTAGAAACGTTAAGTTAGTGGTATGTGAGGGTGAAGGGCATAATGTAGGTGTCGGACAATCAGATGTTTTGTTAATGGGCATTGTTCAGTAATATGATAATTATGTGTTTGTGTGAATGGAGGACATAGGTTAGCAATATGATAATTGTGCATATGTTGAAGGGCATTGGTTAGTAATAAGTCATTATTATGATAATTAGTTCTTTTTGTTATGGGCATTTTAACATTAATATGATAATTAGGTGTTTTGTGATAGCTGTGGGGTGTTGTTTTGTGACGGCTGTGGGGTGTTGTTTTGTGACGGCTGTGGGGTGTTGTTTTGTGACGGCTGTGGGGTGTTGCTTTGTGACGGCTGTGGGGTGTTGCTTTGTGACGGCTGTGGGGTGTTGTTTTGTGACGGCTGTGGGGTGTTGCTTTGTAACGGCTGTGGGGTGTTGTTTTGTGACGGCTGTGGGGTGTTGTTTTGTGACGGCTGTGGGGTGTTGCTTTGTGACGGCTTCGAGGTGTTGTTTTGTGTAACAACAAATTCGTTCATTGTGTTCACGCGTCAAATGTAAATCAGTTTAAATAAATGTAATATATGTGTCAGATTGTGCATGGCATATGTTCATATATGTGGCAGATGGTACATGGCATATGCTCATGTATGTCTCAGATGGTACATGGCATATGCACATATATTAGGTGGCAGATGGTACATAGCATATCTCCTTATTTGCGAGCGAATAAATAATTTACTGTAAATAGATGTTGAGTCCACTTGCAATGCCTCCCATTAGAGTATGTACGGTAACATATTGAGTATAGCATATCTAAAGAATGGGAACAAGTTAACCTAATATTAACGAACCGCCCCAAACTGGGGATGAACCGATGGGGAAGGGGGTGGGGTGGATTTTAGCCAGGGATGAAATTTTTAAGCCAGGGGCGGATGCAAGGCTTGTAGCAGGGTACAGGGAGGTGTGGGTCGAGGGAGGGGCCGGTGAGTGCACAATTTGATTAGCACCCATAAAAACACCAGCTTCATCCAAAGGTCACAGCGGCTCATGTAATGAAGAAACGCCACACTTTGGTAACGTTTAGGCAGCGGGTGCAGGGGAGGGGAGGGGGCTAAAAATAACAGCGGAGCCAGAGCCAGAGGTAAAAACTCGACTCTGCCTCGACGGTTACATGAAATGAGTGAACGTGTTTTACAGCCGGTTACATGAAATGAAAAAAACATGTTTTACTGCCAATTACATGAAATGAAAAAACGTGTTTTACTGTCTGTTACATGGTATGAAAAAGTGTTTTACTGTCAGTTACATGAAATGAAGAAAAAAAACGTGTTTTACAGCCGCTTACTGATATGAAAAAACGTGTTTTACAGCCGCTTAATGATATGAAAAAACGTGTTTTACAATCAGTTACATCAATGATATGAAGAAAACTTGTTTTACCGCCAGTTTCAGTTAACCTACATGAAATGTAAACAAGTGTTTTACTGCCATTTGCACGGTAATTGTATGAAAAAACGAGTTTTTCTGCCAATTACATGAAATGAAAATGCGTGTTTTGCTGCCGGTTACATAAAATGAAAGGACGTGTTTTACAGCCGTTTACTGAATATCATTTACTACATATGAAGACAGCACGTTGGTTGTTTGGACAGGTTACAAGCACGACGGCCGGGCAGATATAAATAAAGGCAAGTTTCCTCCAGTAGTCACGCGTGTAGTAGTAGTAACAACGGAGTGGGTCCGACGCATGGTCACATTTAGTGGACCACACTGACGAGATCTTAGACAGCTTGTTCACAATTTTTTGTAATATATTTAATGATTAATCTGGGCAAAGGGGGCAGCGGTGTGGTGTTTGGGAAACACGGTGTAGAGTAGAGGAGGGACAGGGAGGAAACATAACGTTGAACGTACCTGTGCTGCATGATGAACTTTTATCTTAGATTCCCCAGAAGTTTGTCAAATTAATAATCCAGTTGTGAGAATCTTGCTAGAACAAATATAAAAATCCCACTTTCTTGAATTTTTGTTTGTGTGTTACTAATTATTTTTTGATATAGTTCTACTATTTTTTTGTAATTAAAAAAATGTCCAGGTGCCTTCCGCGGCCCTGACGTCTGGATAGACAGAGGGAATAGCCCTCTAGCACGAGTCAACGGGAACGGCAGAAGAGAGGCTAAGTCTAGGCTAAGTCCGCCCCCTCTATTCTCAGCGCCAGCTTAGCTTCGCCCGCGGATCTCTGCCTCATTTATTGTGGCGTGGGGCAGTCCATGTCCCAGACGTCTAAGGGGGTGTCGGGGTGCCGTGAAACGTGTCGAAAGAATGAAGAGAGGGGATAAGAGAGGAAAAAATAAAAGCGTGTAATAAGAAAGTTACAGTCTTAAGGAAGGAACAAGAAGACTTAGTTCTGGGGTTTAGAAAAACATTACTGGAGAGTTTGTCTTGATTGGCATTGAATGTTGGGTCAGTTCAAAGTCTTCTCAAACTAAATGTCTGTAACGACTTTTGTTGATACATCCTTCACTGATTTGAAACTACAACATCAACATGCACATTTTTTATCGACATTTGAAAATTTGTATAGCATATTTTGTAGGCTCATAACATTACATTTTAAAAAATACCATAGTTACACCGATAGATGTTTTAAAATGTGTAAATGAGTCCCGAAACATCCGAACGTTCTGTTTTTTTTTAAGGTGGAATTATTATTTTCGTATAAATTTATTTTTGTTCCGACAATTCTGTTAAAATGGTGTGATCACGTTAAAGACATTTTCTGCCAAGTAAAACCATATGTACCTAAATTAAGTTACTGTTTGTTTTGTGCCTAAATTATCCTAATATGTTTGTTCTGTGCCTACATTAACGTACTATGTTTGTTCTGTGCCTACGTTAACATACTATGTGTGTTCTGTGCCTACGTTAACATACTATGTGTGTTCTGTGCCTACGTTAACTTACTATGTTTGTTCTGTGCCTACATTAACATACTATGTGTGTTCTGTGCCTACATTAACTTACTATGTTTGTTCTGTGCCTACATTAACATACTATGTTTGTTCTGTGCCTACATTAACATACTATGTTTGTTCTGTGCCTACATTAACTTACTATGTTTGTTCTGTGCCTACATTAACGTACTATGTTTGTTCTGTGCCTACATTAACTTACTATGTTTGTTCTGTGCCTACATTAACTTACTATGTTTGTTCTGTGCCTACATTAACATACTATGTGTGTTCTGTGCCTACATTAACTTACTATGTTTGTTCTGTGCCTACATTAACTTACTATGTTTGTTCTGTGCCTACATTAACTTACTATGTTTGTTCTGTGCCTACATTAACATACTATGTGTGTTCTGTGCCTACATTAACTTACTATGTTTGTTCTGTGCCTACATTAACTTACTATGTTTGTTCTGTGCCTACATTAACGTACTATGTTTGTTCTGTGCCTACATTAACTTACTATGTGTGTTCTGTGCCTACGTTAACTTACTATGTTTGTTCTGTGCCTACGTTAACATACTATGTTTGTTCTGTGCCTACATTAACTTACTATGTTTGTTCTGTGCCTACGTTAACATACTATGTTTGTTCTGTGCCTACATTAACGTACTATGTGTGTTCTGTGCCTACATTAACTTACTATGTTTGTTCTGTGCCTACATTAACATACTATGTTTGTTCTGTGCCTACGTTAACATACTATGTTTGTTCTGTGCCTACATTAACATACTATGTTTGTTCTGTGCCTACATTAACGTACTATGTTTGTTCTGTGCCCACGTTAACTTACTATGTTTGTTCTGTGCCTACGTTAACTTACTATGTTTGTTCTGTGCCTACGTTAACTTACTATGTTTGTTCTGTGCCTACGTTAACATACTATGTTTGTTCTGTGCCTACATTAACATACTATGTGTGTTCTGTGCCTACATTAACTTACTATGTTTGTTCTGTGCCTACGTTAACTTACTATGTTTGTTCTGTGCCTACGTTAACTTACTATGTTTGTTCTGTGCCTACGTTAACATACTATGTTTGTTCTGTGCCTACATTAACATACTATGTGTGTTCTGTGCCTACATTAACATACTATGTTTGTTCTGTGCCTACGTTAACATACTATGTGTGTTCTGTGCCTACATTAACTTACTATGTTTGTTCTGTGCCTACATTAACATACTATGTTTGTTCTGTGCCTACGTTAACATACTATGTTTGTTCTGTGCCTACATTAACATACTATGTTTGTTCTGTGCCTACATTAACATACTATGTGTGTTCTGTGCCTACATTAACTTACTATGTTTGTTCTGTGCCTACATTAACATACTATGTTTGTTCTGTGCCTACGTTAACATACTATGTTTGTTCTGTGCCTACATTAACTTACTATGTTTGTTCTGTGCCTACGTTAACTTACTATGTTTGTTCTGTGCCTACATTAACTTACTATGTTTGTTCTGTGCCCACGTTAACTTACTATGTTTGTTCTGTGCCTACATTAACTTACTATGTTTGTTCTGTGCCTACATTAACTTACTATGTTTGTTCTGTGCCCACGTTAACTTACTATGTTTGTTCTGTGCCTACATTAACTTACTATGTGTGTTCTGTGCCTACGTTAACATACTATGCATACATGAACATACTATGCATACATGAACATACTATGTTGTTATATTTGTTACCTCATTGACAGTGAACTCACAGAATGTTCTCTACTAGGTGCACGACAAGCCGAGAGAACGCATGGACACGTGAACAAAATCTGATGGTGGTATATAATGGATCCTCTTTAGCTTTATCAAATTCACTTTATCAGTGAGTTAGTCGGGTTGTAGATAACTAAGTGTTTAGAGGTTGTGGGGTGTACCGGTGAGGGTGGGCGGGGGTCTGAAATAAAGGTAACTTGTTTTAAACTCGCGAGGGATGCATGGAAGTAAGAATGTTTACTGCACATGGGAAAATATTGTAAGAAAACGTGTGGTTTTTCTTTATTGCCGGGTAAGGGGAGATAACTCAGGGTTTATCTAACCTCTCTCCTCCTTTCCCATAAAGGAAAAAAAAAGCATTCACAAATAAAGCTTAGTATTTTTTTAAAATTTGTGCGTCAATATCATCCATTATTATTATTTTTAAAAAATTGAACTATATAATTTTGAAATAATCAACGTCATGCAGATTGATACTAGATGTTTCAGATTTGTGCTAGATCAGGGGTCCCTAACCAGTGGTGCATGCACCCCCAAGGGGTGCATGAGCAGGTTCCAGGGGTACACGAATCATTCAGAAAAGAAAAAGAAAAAGAGGGAGCAAAAAAAGAAGGTAAAAAAAGAAAGAAAAACGGATAATCTGACAATGTAAACCATAAGCAAGGCATGCCACGTTAAAGGGCGCCCATATACAACCTTTTTTTTACTCGTTCGCGCATCGTTCTGCGAATGTCGAAAATTGACGGGAAAACTTTCGCAAAATGAACGGTTCGCTCTACGTGTTCCTCGGAATTTCGTGTTTTACGTCACAGTTTTCTAAAAATAATTTAATTTTGTCATCAAATACGTCAGATATATCTCTTCCGGTGACCCTCTTAACTGTTTTGACAGGATGTAAACGTTGGGATTTTTTCCCTTCACTTTTATTGCTCTGTAGGCAGCAAAGGTCTTAAAAACGTTAATTGTAAGCCATTATTCCTCATTAAAACCTAAAATCTTGAGTTGATCATCCAAATCCGGTCATTAAAAACATCAACTACGTCAGTTAAAAATTTGCCTGTGACCGGTACGACTTTCCGATTGTCATCACCCCCTCAAAATCGTTAATAAATAATATTTAAAAAAAGAGAAAGAGATGGAACACAAAAGCCTCAGTGCTTCCACTGTGGAAAAATCCTGTGTAATGACAACATGAAGCCTGTTAGACTACGAGAGCACTTGGAGAAAGTCCATCCATCCAATTCCAAGGACAGTGTTGAGGTCTTCAAGCAGAAGAGAGCTCGCTTCTTGACCTCGGGTACCTTGCCCAAGCTTGGATTTTCTTTGTTACAGAAGTCTGCACTGGAGGCATCATTCAAGGTTGCATATCTTATTGCAAAGAACAAGAAGCCCCACACCTTTGGTGAAGCCTTGTGCTCTGGAGATGGTGGAACTGATGTGTGGTCACCAGCAGAGGAAGCAGGTTGAGAAAGTCCCTTTGTCCAATGACACTATTAATTCCAGGATTAGTGACATGGCTGCAGACATTCTGGATCAAGTCTTGTGCGAGATGAGAAGCAGTCCTTTTCCATTTAGCATGCTGCTGGATGAATCCACTGATGTAGCACAATGCAGTCAGATTCTTGCATTTCTGATATATGTTCTCAGTGGATTGCTGAAGGAGGAATTTCTCTTTTGTAAGCCACTCCTAGCTACTACCAAAGCTGCTGATGAGCCGTTTGAAAACCAGTTTGACTGGACTTCAAGAATTTCTTCAATTTGCACAGGTGGTGCTCCCTCCATGCTCAGTAATAAGTCAGGATTTTCAGCACTGGTAAAGAACGAAGTTCCAGATATTGTCACTACACACTGTATCATTCATCGTCAGACACTGGCATGCAAAACTCTACCTCCAACCTTGAAGTCAGTTCTTTCTACTGCAGTCCAAATTGTAAATTTTATCCGCTCACATGCCTTGAACCACTGTCTCTTCAAGTTGTTCTGTCAGGAGGTGAGCTCTGAGAATGAAGTTCTGCTCTACCACACTGAGGTGCGCTGGTTGTCCAGGGGACGGATACTTTCTCGATTAGTAGAACTGAGAGTGAGCTTGCCATTTTCTTGCAAGAAAAAGAGAGTGACCTTGCTGACAAGTTTGACTGTCCAAATTTCATTCATTACTTGGCATACCTGGCTGACATCTTCACCATCTTGAATGAGTTGAACACATCTCTCCAAGGACCTGCTGTGACTGTAATGGATTCTATTGAGAGATTGCAAGCCTTTCTTAACAAAGTGCCACTATTCCAACGACGACTAGAAAAGTCCAACTTGGCCAACTTTCCAATTGGATGAAGTTGTAATATCTGGTGCAGAAGGAAGCACTGAGGGATCACTGCCTGATAACAACAAAGGGGAAATTTCAGAGCACCTTTCAACATTGCAAAGGTCCTTTGATGGGTATTTCTGTCAAGACATTGCTAGGAAAGATCTTTGGATTCGCAATCCTTTTCTCTGTGACTTGGACAACATTGATGACAGTGACTTTGCTAAAGATGACCTGATTGATTTGAGAACCAGATAAGTACTGAGGAGTGCCTTCAGTTGCAATACCTTGATTGAATTTTGGTGCGCCCAGCTAGATTCCTACCAACATCTAGCCAAGAGGGCAGTACTGACTCTCCTTCCATTTGCCACAACCTATCTCTGTGAAGCAGGATTCTCCACACCTTTGACGATTAAAACCAAGGCAAGAAATAAGTTGAATGCAGAGGATGACACGAGAGTTGCTTTGTCCAAAACAGTCCCCAGATTTAAATCGCTGATTGATCATAAAAAGCAGATCTCTCACTAATTTCCCTGTTGCCTATGGTCAAAACTGTTGTGTTCCTAAAATAAACATAGTTTATTATGCATTTTCTGCAAGTTTCACGAGGGGGTGCATGCAATTTTTTTGCATCTGAAGGGGTGCAAAAGGTTAGGAACCACTTAGATGTTTAAGATTAGTGCTGGTTGTTTCAGATTTATACTAGATGTTTAAGATTTGTACTATATGTTTAAGATTTGTACCAGCTGTTTCATATTTGTACTAGATGTTTAAGATTTGTATCAGATGTTTCATATTTGCACTAGATGATTCAGATTTATACCAGGTGTTTCATATTTGTACCAGGTTTTCTTATTTGTACTAGATGTTTCATATTTGTACTAGATTATTCAGATTTTGTACCAGATGTTTCATATTTGTACTAGATGATTCATATTTGTACTAGATGATTCATATTTGTACTAGATGATTCAAATTTATACCAGGTGTTTCATATTTGTACCAGGTCTTTCATATTTGTACTAGATGATTCATATTTGTACCAGGTGTTTCATATTTGTACTAGATGATTCATATTTGTACCAGGTGTTTCATATTTGTACTAGATGATTCATATTTGCACCAGGTGTTTCATATTTGTACTAGATGATTCATATTTGTACCAGGTGTTTCATATTTGTACTAGATGATTCATATTTGTACCAGGTGTTTCACATTTGTACTAGATGATTCATATTTGTACCAGGTGTTTCATATTTGTACCAGGTTTTCATATTTGTACTAGATGTCTCAGATTTGTACTAGATTATTCATATTTGTACTACATAATTTATATGTTTACCAGATGTTTTGCGTGCTAATCTCATGGCTTAAAATGCCAAAAAACTGACGAAAGTGCCTAAATTTTGTCTGAAAACCAAGCAAAAGTTGATAGTGCCGTCTCTGAGAAGTCTGAAGGTAACAGAACCAATCAACAACAAAACGTGTCTCCTTGAAGGTAAGTTGAACAAACAGGAAACAACGCATTCTTGACTACAGCAGTGTGTCAGGGTGACAAACAGCCTGGGAGCGGGCAAGTCGGGGGAGGGGCATAATTAGTTCTTTGGTTTGGTCACTTTGATCTGCCAGTCATGCCTCTTGGATGCACTTTAGGGCTCCAATGTGGGACAGTATCATGGGCTCCTGATGTTTTAGGTCACCGGGTCAGTGTGTCACTACTGCGTTTGATCGCGGATTAGTTTTTTCTGTCCGGACCACCGGCCTAACTGGTGGCGGAGTGTCAACAGCGACTTGTGGTCTTCAGGTCGCTCAGTTGGTCGGCCAGGTGATTCAACTCATTGGCCATTTGTTTTTGATCAGTTAATGTATCCATCAATGCACCTATAAGCCGTTCACCAATCTGTCCGCTGTCTACCCATCAAATCAACCCATCCATCCAACCACCCACTTATCCATCCAACCACCCATCCACCCACCCATCGATGGATTATCATAGTAGGGGTGTCCAAAGTCCGGCCAGCGGGCCAAATACGGCCCGCGATTAAATTGTAACTGGCCCGAGGCCTCATGTAAGTAATTAACTGAGTCTTATTTTTTTTTCTGAAACGACGACATTATATTTATTAGGAATTACGAAATAATAGGCTGTTTTGAGAACAAAAATGATGATGTCAAATGAAGGCAAAATTCGATTTTTTTTTGTTATCTACGTGAGTAAACCGATGCAGTTAAGTTCTGTTACGTGTACAAAATTAATGACAATTCATGGCAAAAATTGCGGACATAAACTTTTTTATTTTTGCTAACTCCGAAAAGGAAATGTATGTGGCGTTGTGTGCTTAAAATTAAAAAATAAAAAAATTCATCACATTTTTGAGATAACAATTTTGGCGCTAGTTATATTTCAACACATTTTTAAAAATTTAAGATAACCAGTAAAAAAATATTAATTTTTTTTTCATAACTTGACTATTATTCATCCAATTTTTATAAATTGAAACAACGGAATAAGTCATTAGAAATTTTTTAAAAATGAAGAAAATAAGAGGGGAGGGGGAATTATTTAAAAGGCTGTTCTCATTCACAATGTTTGTCATTTTTTTTTCTTAATCGGGCCCTTTTATATTTTACTTCATTGAATATGCCCCGCTTTGCAAAAGGGTTATACGCCCCTGATCAATTGACATCAACCAGGGAAATAAAACCTCATAATAATGAACATGTTTTTCTTTAAGGAAAAAAGTATTTCAAGCAATAAGTTGTGATATATAGAAGGGGCGTCTGTAACAGATAGATAGATCCACTGACTTATTGGTCATACAGAAGTTGCCTTCGTTTTTTTTCCTTCATATTTTTAGGGGTGGGGGAAGGGGCGTGAAATCTTGCTCACCGTTCGAGCCAGGGCCGGTCTTAGCAGTTGTGGAGCCCTATGCGGCTTAATATGTTAAGCGGGGCCCAGTTTGAGTAGGGATACGGAATTAATAAGGATAATAAGTGAAAAATAATATAGGCGGGTCTATGAAAGTGCGGGAACCACTGCGGCCGCATAGGTTGTAGTGGCCTAAGATCTGCTTTGCATCAAAAACACTAGCTACGCCACTGTAACTCTGACGAGCTGTCTGTACGACTGAATGTCTGCCGTCTGTCTGTACGGCTGAATGTCTTCCGTCTGTCTGTACGGCTGAATGTCTGCCGTCTGTCTATACGGCTGAATGTCTGCCGTCTGTCTGTACTACAGAATGTCATCCGTCTGTCTGTCTGTACTACAGAATGTCTTCAGTCTGTCTGTCTGTACGACTGAATGTATGCCATCTGTCTGTACGACTGAACGTATGCCGTCTGTCTGTACGACTGAGTGTCTGCCGTCTGTACGACTGAATGTCAGTATTTGTGACTGAATGTCTGCCAACTGTCTGTCTGTAAGGCTGAATGTCTGCCGTCTGTCTGTACTACAGAATGTCTTCCGTCTGTCTGTCTATCCGACTGAATGTCTGCCGTTTGTCTGTCTATACGACTGAATGTCTGGCATCTGTCTGTCTGTGCGACTGAATGTCTGTACGACTGAATGTATGTCTGTATGACTGAATGTCGGCCAACTGTCTGTATGTACGGCTGAATGTCTGCTGTCTGTACGGCTGAATGTCTGTCATCTGTCTGTCTGTACGACTGAATGTCTGTCTGTGCGACTGAATCTCCGTCTGTACGACCGAATGTCTGTCTGTGCGACTGAATGTCTGTCTGTACGGCTGAATGTCTGTCTGTGCGACTGAATGTCCGTCTGTACGACTGAATGTCTGTCTGTACGACTGATGTCTGCCAACTGTCTGTCTGTACGGCTGAATGTCAGCCGTCTGTCTGTACGACTGAATGTATGTCTCTGCGACCAGTGGTGTAGCGAGAGGGGCAGTTAATACCCCGGGAGGCACTTTGCCAGCGGTGGCTAATTCTTAGTTGTTTTTATATACCATAGTTTTTAAAAATGAAAATTTTATAAGGAAGTGGTGCTTTTAATAGAAATAAAAGAAAGGCCAAATAAGAAATTAATAAAAGAAATAAAGGAACTGTCATAAAGCATGTGAACGTTTCAACTGTCAAAACTTCATAAATTCTTCTGATACTAATGCTTCTGTTCTGAAAAGCCAGAGTCTGATGTGGTATCAATTAAATTGATTAAAAAATTTGACAGCCGCTCATGTTGTAAAATCGTATTTTACTGAACCCTATCAAATTGAAACTTGAGCCAATTGAATTCTCCGAGTGGCACATTGTTTGAGGGGGGAAGAAGGGGGGGAGGGGGGATTCCACGTTGTTAATTAGCTTCTAAAAAGAAATAACGGTATAATAAAGTTTAATAAAAGAAAAGAAAAGCCAATATAAAATTCTTGAAAAAAAACCCAACTATATTTAAAAAAAAACGTTTACATTTTTTTGCCAAAATTTCAAACTCCTATTCTCCTATTAATCAAAAGACTTCTGATACTAATGCCACTGAGTTGAAAAACATAGAGGCTGAAGTAGTGTACGAGCATGACAATTATGTGCTGGTACATATAAGTAATTTTAACGTAGGTAAACTACTGGAACAAAATTGTTTGCCTACTTATAAGTTTTATTCTATTTTAAAGCATCATTATTTTAATCTCAATGTATTTATGTTGTGGAATAAATAAAAATAATGAACAAAATTGCTTATCAAATGGAATTAAAACTTGGCACACATAAATACAAAAGTAGCCATTCATGAACCAGTGCTCAACATTACCAAAGTTTTTTGCAATTGGAATGAATCAGAAATAATATAAAAGAATAAACTATTAATATAGAACACCAAAAAGTTGCTGTAAAAGAATACAAAACAAAGTGGCAAGAGGTCCTTGTTTGAATGTTTGACACTATTGAATCCTAGCAAAATTTAATGTGGCTTTTTGCAGTCACAGAGAGGACAATAGTTTTGAAAATAAAGGCAATATTCTGGAAACAATGCATTTGCTTGCAAAGTACGACCGAGCACTCCAAGAACATCGTTTGAAAAGGGTAAAAAACGTGTCATGTTAAATTCAAACTGAGCTCATAGCCATTTCATGAGATACAGTTCGCGTATATGTTTCTTGAGGAACACGATAGCAAATATTGTTCCATTGTATTCGATAGCTCTTTTTACATTGTTCATACGGATCAAACAAGTCAAGTTGTGTGATATTTAAAGATTGAACATAAAAAAGTATACGTGGAATCTTTCAAAAATTTCATTAAAGCAAAATTGAATCTGCTGTTGATATTTCTGAAATTATTTTGAAGAAAGTGTGATCTTAAAATAAAAGAATGCAGAGGTCCAACGTGTGCTAATACTTCTTCATGGCTTGAAAGTATACAGGAGTTCAAGAAAAACGCAATAAATTAAATGTCAATGTCAAATCTCTCTAAAAAAATTCATTAAATCGTATGTGTTTACAGGATAATCCAACAGAAACGAACTCTCTAACTCTAACTATTTTAGTACACTAGGACGTTATTACACATGTTACGCATTCTTTTCCATAGTCCATACACCGTTTGGAATGTCTTACTACTTCTACAAGCAAGGCATTAAACATCTTTCAGGACACACAATACCATTGAGCGATTTTGAGGTTATTTTTAAAGCAATAGAGGAACTGATAGATGCAGACAAAAAGATCAACACCCGAGCAGACGCAGGAACTTTGCTAGTCACAATAAAATCTTTTTATTTCCTAATTTATGTCAAAGATGCCCGAAATTATTTACATTAACTTATAGTGCTAAAAATGCTTAGCAGATGCTTCTCACAAAGAAACTAATGGTACTTAAAGGATTCTTTGAAATTTAATAAAAGTTTATGTGGAAACCTCATTCTTTTAATTGAATTCTAATCAAAGAATAAGAGAGAAAATGTTTAGTGATCGAAGCGAAAATTAATCCATGCTGTGAAGAAAAATAGTTGAGAGGAAATTGGTATTCTTAATAACATGAGATTTCTGTAGTAATTCGTGTGAGTTTTGGCAAAAATACACAAACAAATTGTGCAATGAAAACAATAATTTTGAGCTTTATTTTTAGACTGATACGACAGTAAACGTTTCGGCTAATGCCTTCATCAGTACAACATAAAATAAAAATAAAAATATTTTCTTAAATCTTAGTAGAATTTTAATCGATCAAATTAATTTTAATCGATTAATTTTTAAAAAAATTAATCGATTGATTAAACGTTAATTTCAGCAGCCCTGTACAAAACAGATTTGATTTGTGTACAACAGCTAATATACTGGACTTTAAAGTTTTGCTTTAAAATTAGAGTATTCAAAACATATCAAATGCCATTGTCAAACCGGAAATATTTTAACCCCACGGGTAAAAAAAAAGAATTAATGAATTCAACACCAGTTACTTTATTCAAGTATATTAAGACATTGTGGCTAAGAAATTACCCTGTCTAAAATAATATCTTTAATTCGAACATTGCTTAAAACTATCTTAAATTATGCAAGGTGTTAAAATTGCTTCTTTAAAGTTAAATTAATATATTAAAAGCATTTAAAAACGAGGTTTTTTACTATAAATCCCTCATATATGAGACATAACTAGAAGTATTGATTATGTTCAATATAACACGCACCGTGCGACAGACCCCTGTGACATCTCGAGGGCTGGAGTGAAACTCCAGTGACCCGTGGAGGTCAACTATAGCTGAGGCTACACATGCTACATAGAGATACATAGAGATAAACTGAAAAATCATTAATTTAATTACAGCACATTCGATCGAGCTCAAATTTTGCACATAGACTCGTGTCATCTAACAATGCATCGTACCAAAATTTCAGATCGATCGAATGAATATACCGTAATTAAATTAATGCATTTTTAGTTTATCTCTATATAACTAATAACTATATGTAGCGTCCTGCTTTGTTTACATTCACGTGTCACGCTGAGTTAAGTCCAGCCATCCGTGACCACACCTCCCCACCCCTACACACCGTTTTTACAGCAACGGGAGATCAGTTGGTTTCAGTCTGTAAATGTTTGTCGCGTTTGAACATAATCAATTCTTTCAGTTATGTCTCATATATAAGGGATTTAATTTATAGTAAATAAATAAAGGTTTTAAAAAATGATTTTGAAAAACCACGTTTTTATAAGTGGACTAAAAAGAAGAAAATAATTTAAAACTTATAAGTTCAAGTACTTCGATTTAATATGACTAAAACGTGGGGCGGGCGCTTATGAGGTTTAACATATGCGGTTCACTCATTCTCTCACTTATAGATCTCTCTTTTGCCTTCTAAATTATAAATCTTTAATTTTAGTGCTAAACATCAGCCCCACGTTTTTAGTCATATTAAATCGAAGTACTTGAACTTATAAGTTTTAAATTATTTTCTTCTTTTTAGTCCACTTATAAAAACGTGGTTTTTCAAAATCATTTTTTACCTTTATTTATTTTATTCTTTTTAGTCCACAAATAAAAACGTGGTTTTTAAAAATATTTTTTTTACCTCTATTTATTTTACCAAACACCTCATCAGCGCCCGCCCAACGTTTCATAACAAATCGATGAGGTCACGGGGTGAACTCGCCACGTGCAATTAAACTACGGCAGGTGGGTACAGAGGTTTATATAAAGATATACTAAGAAATACATTAATTTAATTACGGTACATTCGATCGATCTGAACTTTTGATACATTGTATTGGCATCCAATATCTATCTGTGGTAAAATTTTGAGCTCTCCAGGACCATCAGAAGTGGTTTAATTTTACGTTGGAAGATTTGAAAAATTGTGGACAGACAAACCACAAACAATGCCACAGGAACGAAAGCGAGTTAATAAAAACGTGGTAAAAAACTTTGTTTTTACGCGTTTGTTTATTTAAATTCCCAATATTAACTTCGAAATCTAGTCGTCATCTCTGTCCTTCGCGTGCGGGCGGAAAAACAAAAGTAAAAAATGACACACTTCCCGTGATGCAATCGAGCTGAAATTTTGCACATAGACTTGTGTCACCTGACAATACATTGTATCAAAAGTTCAGATCGATCGAATGTACCGTAATTAAATTAATGCATTTTTAGTTTATCTCTTTATAACGCAATGTAGCGTTATTGTTTGCAATCACGTGTCCCTTGCTTGAGTTCACGCCAGCCATCGATGACCACACCTCCCCCTCCCCCGGTTTTACAGCAAGGGGAGATCAGTCGGTTTCAGTCTGTAAATTTTTGTCGCGTGTTGCGTATTATAGGGGCCGTCCATAAAGTACGTCACGCTCCAGAAAGGGGGGGGTGTAAGAAAGTGTGACAGTTTGTGACAGGGGGAGAAGGGGTCCGGCCATGTGTGACGTCACGGTGTTTTATATTAAACTAGCAGACCCGTCGTGCGTTGCAACGATCTCAGTAAAATGATTAAGTTTAAAGAAACCAATGAGTGGCATATATTAAAAACATTTATGCCAGACACCTTCACAGAAGTTTGCAAATAAACAAAATCCAAGTTTCCTACCAAACGGATAAATAAATTAATAATTAAAAAGCTTACAAAATAAAAAAAAACGATATTAAGGCAAGGGCCCCGGCCAAAAAATGAGTGAGAATTTAATTTTTTATTGCCATTGTACTCAAGCTAAATTTCTCAATATGGTGCAAAATTGAAAGGGGAATAAATTATTACCGTGCAGTAAAAAAATGACATTTGGGGCCCCAAGCTCCGTGGGAATGGACATTAGGAGTTCAGTGCCCTATAGTAATATAATCTAGGTTCTTAAGTTTTTATATTCTAAGTTTAGTCAAAATCCATTTATTTTCTCATTATTTAGGGTTTAAACTAATTTTAATATAGCTAATATAGTGTTTTAAAAAAACGACGTTTAGGGGCCCCTGGGCCCATTCGGTGAAAGATTTTAACTTCAAAAACCTGTTCATTGTAATTCAGTTTCCTCATAGATATATTCCTCAAAATCGTGAAAAATTGAATGTGGAAAAATATTTTAAACATATACGAAGAAAAGACATTTGGGGCCCCAGCCCCGAAGGAATGGAAATTTGAAGTTCTGTGCCCTATAGTATTTTAATATGGGTTACCTAGTTTTTTAATACAAATTTTTGTTAAGATCCAATTATTTACTCAGTAACAAACCCATAAACTAATTTTTATAAAGCTCGTATAAGCAAAAAACTACATTAAGGGCCCCAGGGCACAATTATTGGAAGAAATAAAGTGCGAAAGACATGTTCATTTGAATAAATGTCAAAATACATACATTTATTTATATTTCTCAACATTGTTAAAAATTGAATGGACGATAAAATATTAAACATTTACTAAAAAATACATGTTGGGTCACCTGCCCCGAGGGAATGAAACTTAGGAGTTCAGTGCCCTATAGTAATAAAATATAGACCATTGAATTTTTATATACTAAGTTGGGTCAAGAGCTATTAATTTTCTCAGTATTTTATGCTAATACTAATTTTTTACAGCTAATATAAGGGGAAAAAGACATTTAGGGACCCCCGGGCCCATTCGGTGAAACGTGTTAATTCAAAAAACCTGTTCATTTTAATTCAGTTTCCTCATAGATATATTCCTCAAGATCGTGAAAAATTGAATGTGGAAAAATATCTTAAACATATATATGAAGAAAAGACATTTGGGGCCCCCGGCCCCGAAGGAATAGACATTTGAAGTCCGTGCCCTATAGTATTTTAATATGGGCTACCAAGTTTTTGTATTCAAATTTTGGTTAAGATCCAATCATTTACTCAGTAGCTAACCTATAAACTAATTTTTATATAGTTCATATAAGCAAAAAACGACATTAAGGGCCCCAGGGCCCATTAGTGCAATATATAAAGTTCAAAACACCGGTTCATTTGAATTTGAATATTAATGGATAAATGTGTTATTATTTGTCAAGATTGTTAATAACTGAATGGTGTATAAAATCTTAAACGTTTCAGAAAAAGGACTTTTTGGGCCCCAGCCCCAAAGGAATGACTATTAGGACATCAGTGCCCTTTAGTATTTTAATATTGGCTATCAAGTTTTTATTACACAAAGTTTGTTTAAGATCCAACAGTTTACACAGTAGCTAGCACTTAAACTAATTTTTATATAGCTCATATAAGCAAAAAATTACATTATGGGCGCCCGGCGCCCCATGAGTGTTAAATTTAGAAAACAAAGTTGCCAGTTACCGTCCCAGGTGGGGTTCTCAACAGTCTCCAAAAGTTTCATGACGATCGGATGAATGGTTTAGTCAACTATAAAGGACATGCACACACACACACACACACAGACATACTTTGATTTATATATATATATAGATAGATATAAGAAAAAAATACATTTAGGTCCCCTGGGCCCATTTGGTGATAGATGTAAATTTCAAAAACCTTTTCATTTAATTAAGTTTCCTCATAGATATATTCCTCAAGATCGTGAAAAATTGAATGGGGAAAAATACACTAAACATATACGAAGAAAAGACATTGGGGGCCCCCGGCCCCGAAGGAATGGACAGTTGAAGTTATGTGCCCTATAGTATTTTAATATGGGCTACCCAGTTTTTGTATTCAAATTTTGGTTTAGATTCTTAGATCCATTCATTTACTCAGTAGCTAACGCATAAACTACTTTTTATATATCTTATATAAGCAAAAAAGACATTAAGGGCCCCGGGGCCCATTCAGTGCAAGATGTAAAGTTCAAAACCCCTGTTCATTTCAATTTGTATAATAATGGATACATGTGTCATTATTTGTCAATATTGTTAATGACTGAATGGTGAATACAATCTTAAACGTTTAAGAAATGTGAATTTTTGGGCCCCCAGCCCCAAAGGAATGAATATTTGCAGTTCAGTGCACTATATTATTTTAATATTGGCTATCAAGTTGTCATATACAAAATTTGGTTAAGATCCAACAATTTACACAGTAGCTAGCGCTTAAACTAATTTTTATATAGCTCATATTAGCAAAAAATGACACTATTGGCCCCCGGTGCCCCATGAGTATTAAATTTAGAAAACAAAGTTGCCAGTTACCATCCCAGGTAGGAACTTAACAGTCTCCAAAAATGTCATGACGATCGGATGAATGGTTTAGTCAGCTATAAAGGACATGCACACACACACAGACACACACACACACACACAGACATACTTTGATTTTTATATATATAGATAGAAGATATAAAAAAAGACATTTAGGGCCCCTGGGCCCATTTGGTGATAGATGTAAATTTCAAAAACCTTTTCATTTAATTAAGTTTCCTCATAGATATATTCCTCAAGATCGTGAAAAATTGAATGGGGGAAAATACATTAAACATATACGAAGAAAAGACATAGGGGGCCCCCGGCCCCGAAAGAAATAACATTTGAAGTTATGTGCCCTATAGTATTTTAATATGGGCTACCCAGTTTTTGTATTCAAATTTTGGTTTAGATTCTTAGATCCATTCATTTACTCAGTAGCTAACGCATAAACTACTTTTTATATATCTTATATAAGCAAAAAAGACATTAAGGGCCCCGGGGCCCATTCAGTGCAAGATGTAAAGTTCAAAACCCCTGTTCATTTCAATTTGTATAATAATGGATACATGTGTCATTATTTGTCAATATTGTTAATGACTGAATGGTGAATACAATCTTAAACGTTTAAGAAATGTGAATTTTTGGGCCCCCAGCCCCAAAGGAATGAATATTTGCAGTTCAGTGCACTATATT
Organism: Ampullaceana balthica; assembly: GCA_944989445.1. Taxonomy (NCBI): domain Eukaryota; kingdom Metazoa; phylum Mollusca; class Gastropoda; family Lymnaeidae; genus Ampullaceana; species Ampullaceana balthica. The sequence goes on along the minus strand of CALYLW010000379.1, from coordinate 244,545 downwards.
ATTTTAATATTGGCTATCAAGTTGTCATATACAAAATTTGGTTAAGATCCAACAATTTACACAGTAGCTAGCGCTTAAACTAATTTTTATATAGCTCATATTAGCAAAAAATGACACTATTGGCCCCCGGTGCCCCATGAGTATTAAATTTAGAAAACAAAGTTGCCAGTTACCATCCCAGGTAGGAACTTAACAGTCTCCAAAAATGTCATGACGATCGGATGAATGGTTTAGTCAGCTATAAAGGACATGCACACACACACACACACACACACACACACACACACACACACACACACACACACACACAGACATACTTTGATTTTTATATATATAGATAGAAGATATAAAAAAAGACATTTAGGGCCCCTGGGCCCATTTGGTGATAGATGTAAATTTCAAAAACCTTTTCATTTAATTAAGTTTCCTCATAGATATATTCCTCAAGATCGTGAAAAATTGAATGGGGGAAAATACATTAAACATATACGAAGAAAAGACATAGGGGGCCCCCGGCCCCGAAAGAAATAACATTTGAAGTTATGTGCCCTATAGTATTTCAATATGGGCTACCAAAGTTTTTGTATTCAATTTTTGGTTTAGATCCATTCATTTACTCAGTAGCTAACGCATAAACTAATTTTTACATATCATATATAACCAAAAAAATACATTAAGGGCCCCGGGGCCCATTCAGTGCAAGATATAAAGTTCAAAACACCGGTTCATTTCAATATTTATAATAATGGATACATGTGTCATTGTTTGTCAAGATTGTTAATGACTGAATGGTGAATACAATCTTAAACGTTTAAGAAATGTGAATGTTTGGGCCCCCAGCCCCAAAGGAATGACTATTTGCAGTTCAGTTCCCTATAGTATTTTAATATTGGCTATCAAGTTGTCATATACAAAATGTGGTTAAGATCCAACAATTTACACAGTAGCTAGCGCTTAAACTAATTTTTATATAGCTCATATAAGCAAAAAATGACATTATGGGCCCCCAGCGCCCCATGAGTATTAAATTTAGAAAACAAAGTTGCCAGTTACCATCCCAGGTAGGTACTTAACAGTCTCCAAAAATTTCATGACGATCGGATGAATGGTTTAGTCAGCTATAAAGGACATGCACACACACACACACACACAGACATTCTTTGATTTTTATATATATAGATTTTAATTATTTTGTTAATAAAAAACAACATTTTTGTTCGAAAGTGTGACGTACTTTAGGGGGGGGGGTCCTGAGATATGTGACAGTTTGTGACAGGGGGAGGGGGGAGTTAAAAATGATCAAAAATAGCGTGACGTACTTTATGCACGGCCCCATATTGAACATATCAATACTTTGAGTTCTGTCGATTTATAGTCAAAAATTTGTTTTGCGGGGCTTTTTAATTACCACGTTTTTATTAACTTGCTTTGGTTCCTGTCTGTCCGCATTGTTTTCGTTCCTTTCTGTCCACAGTGTTTTTACATCGTTTTTATTAACTTGCTTTCGTGTCTGTCTGACTGTTCGTTCCTGTCTGTCCTATCAATGTAACATTTTCCAACGTACAATTAAACCACTTCCGTAGGTCCAAAAAATCTCAAAATTTTACCACAGATAGATCTTGGATGACAATGCATTGTATCAAAATTTCAGATCGATTGAATGTATCGTAATTAAATTAATGCATTTTTTAAGTTTATCTCTATATAAGCTTATGTATCCGTCTGCCGTTGTGAGATTTCACGTGCCGATTCACCCCGTGACCTCATTGCCATTGCATTAAAACGTTGGGCGGGTGCTGATGAGGTGTTTGGTAAAATAAATAAAGGTAAAAAAGGATTTTTAAAAACCACGTTTTTATAAGTGGACTAAAAAGAAGAAAATAATTTAAAACTTATAAGTTCAGGTACTTTAATTTAATATGACAAAAAACGTTGGGCGGGCGCTTATGAGGTTTTACATATGCAGTTCACCCATTCTCTCACTTATAGATCTCTCCTTTGCCTTCAAAATTATAAATCTTTAATTTTATACCAAACACCCGCCCAACGTTCTTAGTCATATTAACTTAAAGTTATTGAACTTATAAGTTTTAAATTATTATCTTCTTTTTAGTCCACTTAAATACGTGGTTTAAAAATATATATCTTTTTTTTACCTCTATTTATTTACTTTTGTTTTTCCGCGGACGGGCTGGACTAAGAGATGACGACAGACAGAGAGACAAGACGGTGAAGTTAATATAAGGGATTTAAAAATTAATTACAATATATCACGAATATACAAAGATTATCCAAACTATAGCTATATAGGCTTTTGAGCATGGCATGTCTGAAAAGATTGATACATGAAAGATTTGTCTATTAGGTAATCATAAATTTTTCAATTTTATTCAAGAAATGAAGCTTTTAACAAAAATCAATATACATAATTCCCGTTGTCTGTATGGTTGTAATGTAATGTAATGTAATGCTGTTAGGTGGCGCTGCGAATGGATGTAATGCTGGGTGGTGCTGCGATCGATTTTGTTTTATAGTGCTGCACCAAAAATAACACTTTTCGAACGTTCCGCATAAAATTGTTCAATATGATAATAAATGAATCAAATAAAAATAAATAAAATAAATGAAAGTTCTGTATTACGTTATTTTTTAATCTGATGTGTATTTATTTTGAAAACTTCCGTGATTTTTGACGGGTGATACGCTAGTTTCTAACATAAAAATGTATTGTGTCCTTATTATTACTTTCTAATAAATACTATCATTACTTTATGGCATTAACATATTTTTCGGGAGGGGGGGGAATTTGGGTTCTGCCCCGGGGGCACATACCCACGCTAGGCCGCTGTGTGCGACTGAATGTCTGACAACTGACTGTCTGTACGGCTGAATGTATGCAGTCTGTACGACTGATTGTCTGTCTGTGCGACTGAATGTATGCCATCTGTCTGTCTGTACGATTGAATGTCTGTCTGTGCGATTTAATTTCTGCCGTCTGTCTGTATTTCTAAATGTCTGCCGTCTGTCTGTACAACTGAAAATCTGCCGTCTGCCTGTGTACGACTGAATGTCTGCCGTCTGTCTGACAGAATGTCTGCCGTCTGTCTGTACGTTTGAATGTCTGCAATCTGTCTGTTTGTCTGCTTATTTATGTTAAAGCTGACGGAAACACTTGAGTTTAACATTGCCGGGGAGTGTCAGGCTTGTAAACAGATAACACGTGGAACCGGATGTACTAATAGCCCATAGTGGAATCACTGGCAGTGTGCGACTGACCCTTGCCTGGTCAGTTGGAGGGGTGGGTTAGCCGTGAGGGTGTCGGGAGGGGGGGCTAATTAAATAAACAGAGAAGGGAGTGGATATGACCGTTGGTTTGGGAAGTGGATGAGCAGAAACAAAAAAGGGGGGAGCAGAGTTAAGCTTCAGTAGATCACGGTTTAATCATGACAAAATCATTGTATATATATATATATATATATATATATATATATATATATATATATATATATATATATATATATATATATATATATATATATATATATATATATATATATATATATATATATAATAGCGTCAAAAATGACGAAAATTTTCAACTGAAATCTATTTATTTTGAAAAAATGCACTTTTTTAGGGCGCCTACGGCGCCGACCTTTTTCAAAAGCCCAACTAACTTGTCCTTGTTTGATAAATACGAAATATTAAACTTTCTTAAATGTACACAAAGTATTTTATAATAGGGGTTGTAGGGCGCCTACGGCACCCCCTTTGTTTTTTTGAGTTTATAATTAACCATTATCAAATCCCCTTTTTACATTGTTCCCTTTTCCAAAATTAAAATATCAGCGAAAACAATGACGTCATATAATATTTTTTACAGCGTATCTTTAATTTTCACACCTTTTGATGCATTGGTGCAATAATTTGGTTTTCCCTGCTTTCTAAAATTAGTAGCTTCAGGACTGACAGACACTACTTGCTTGACAATTTCAAATTATATTGTTTAATAATAACTAGCGTATCACCCGTCAAAAATGACGGAAGTTTTATGCTGAAATCTATTTTTTTTTAATGCACTTTTTTTTAGGGTGCCTACGGCGCCGACCTTTTTCAAAAGCCAAACTAACTTGTCCTTGTTTGATAAATACAAAATATTAAACTTTCTGAAATGCACACAAAGTATTTTATAATAGGGGTTGCAGGGCGCCAACGGCGCCCCTTTTGTTTTTTGATTTTATAATTAACCATCATCAAATCCTCTTTTTACATTGATCCCTTTTCCAAAATTAAAATATCAGCGAAAACAATGACGTCATATAATATTCTTTACAGCGCATCTTTAATTTGCACACCTTTTGATGCATTGGTGCAGTAATTTGGTTTTCCCTGCTTTCTAAAATTAGTAGCGCCAGGACTGACAGACACTTCTTGCGTGACAATTGCAAATTATATTGTTTAATAATATGAGAACATCATTGTTTATAAATGAGAACATCATTGTTTATATATGAGAACATCATTGTATATATCTGTATTAATAAAAGGCAAAGCCCTGACTGACTCACTCATTCATCACCAATTCTCCAACTTCCCGTATAGATAGAAGCATGAAACTTTGGGAAGTTGTTGAGTAGCCTCTCGCGACGAAAATTGGAGTAAAAGAATTTTAAAATTAACACTCATGGGGGCCGGGGGCCCAAAAACGTTTTTTTATACTTATATGTCCTATATAAAATTTGAATATCACTAATTCTCCTATTTCCCGAGTAGGCAGAAGCATGAAACTTTGGGAAGTTGTTGAGTACAATCCCGCGATGGTAACGGGAGAAAAAATATTTAAATTATCACTTCCTGGGGGCCGGGGCCCAAATGAAGTTTTTTTCCTTATATGAGCTATATAAAAAACTAAAAATCACTAATTCTCCTATTTCCCGTGTAGGTAGAAGCATGAAACTCTAGGGAGTTGATAAGTACACTTACGCGATGGTAACAAGCGAAAAAAATATTTAAATTATCACTTACTGGGGGCCGGGGGCCCAAATGTAGTTTTTTTTCTTTATAAAAAAACTGACTCCTCACTAATTCTCCAACTTCCCGCGTAGGTAGAAGCATGAAACCTTGGGAAGTTGTTGAGTAGCCTCTTGCGACGATACTTGGCGTAAAAGAATTTTAGAATTCACACTCATGGGGGCCGGGGGCCCAAAACAATTATTTTCCTTATATGGGCTATATTAAAATGAAAAATAACTAATTCTCATATTTTGCGAGTAGGCAGAAGCATGAAACTTTGGGAAGTTGTTGAGTACACTTCCGCGATGTTAACAGGCAAAAAAATATTTAAATTATCAAAGACTGGGGGCCGGGGGCCCAAATGAAGTTTTTCCTTAAATGAGCTATATAAAAACTGAAAATCACAAATTCTCATATTTCCCGTGTAGGTAGAAGCATGAAACTCTGAGTAGTTGATAAGAACACTTCCGCGATGGTACCAGGTGAAAAAAACTATTTAAATTAACACTTACTGGGGGCCGGGGGCCCAAAAGAAGTTTTTTTCTAATATTAAAAACTGACTCATCACGAATTCTCCAACTTCCCGTGTAGGTAAAAGCATGAAACTTTGGGAAGTTGTTGAGTACCCTCTCGCAATGCAAATTGGCGTAAAAGAATTTTAAAATTCACTCTCATGGGGGCCGGGGGCCCAAGAGCGTTTTTTTCCTTATACTGAAAATCGCCTTATTCTCCACTTTCCCGTATAGGTAGAAACATGAAACTTTGGGAATTTGTTGAGTCCACTCTCTCGATGGTAGCATGCAAAAAAAATATTTAAATTATCACTCACTGGGGGCCGGGGGCCCAAATGTACTTTTTCTTATATAAAATCTGACTCAAATCTAATTCTCTGATTTCCCGTGTAGGTAAAAGCATGAAACTTTTGGAAATTATTGAGTACACTCCCGCGATGGTAACATGCCAACAAATATTTAAATTTTCACTCACTGGGGCCGGGGGCCCAATTTTTGTTCTTATGTAAAAAGTTAATCATCACAGATTCTCCATTTTCCCGTGTAGTTAGAAGCATGAAATTTTGGGAAGTTGTTGAGTACACTCCCGGAATGGTAACAGGCGAATTTTTTTTGTTTAATTATCACTCACTGGGGGCCCGGGACACAAAATGTAATATTTTTAAACTTATATGAGCTAAATTACAAAACAAAACTTTGGATACTGTGTAAATGTATTTTTACAAAACTTGGAAGATAAAAACTTGATGGCCTATATTAAAATTCGTTAGGGCATTAAAATTATATTTTTTCAATATTTTGTAGCCGAGGGCCCCTAATCTCTTTTTTGTAAACGTTTAAGACATTTTAACCATTCGATTTCACTCAATTTTAAAAAAAAATGTTTACTAACAAATATATTCATCATAATCCAAATTGAAATAAGCTGTTGTTTTGAACTATACATATTACCCCGATAGGGCCCCCGGCCCTTATTTTAGTTTTTTTTAAAGACGTATTAATTGTAAATGTATTTTATTCATCCCACGGCCATTAAACTTTAGGAAGTTTTTGGGTACGCTCCATCGAAGGTTTCTGGCATTAAAAGTAAAAGTTTTAAAAACACCACTTATTCCGGGCTGGGGGCCCGTATGCCATATTTTAACATTAGTTATATAAAAGGTAATTTAAAATGTGGCTACTAGGTAAATGGATGAACTATGGCCAAATTTGATTTAAAAAATAAAATAAAATTATATAGGGTAATGAACTTCTAACGTCTGTTCCTTTGGGGCCGGGACCCAAAATATTTTTTTTCGTAAACATTTAAAGCTTTGTTACCTTAAAAATAATTTAAATAAATATAGTCACATTTCTCTATCATGACCTAGATTGAAATCCTCAGACCTTATGAGATATGCACATCCTGCATCCATTTTGCACGGGGGCCCGTAATGTCATTTTAGTACCCATTTTATTTTACACGACCTTGACAAATATTGACAAACAAGTATATCAATCATGATTCAGACTGAAATCTATTGGTGTTTTGAATTGGTGTGAAACGGGTTTTCAAGCTTACTAAAATTCTAACTTCCGCAGCAGAGCGCGGGGATTTTGCTAGTATATATATATATATGTATATATATATATATATATATATATATATATATATATATATATATATATATAATATATATATATATATATATATATATATATATATATATATATATATATATATATATATATATATATGAGAACATCATTGTTTATATATTAGAACATCATTGTTTATATATGAGAACATCATTGTATATATGTAAATGAGAACATCATTGTTTATATATGAGAACATCATTGTTTATATATGAGAACATCATTGTTTATATATGAGAACATCATTGTATATATATATGAGAACATCATTGTTTATATATGAGAACATCATTGTATATAGCAGAAATACATCCTCAGATGTAACAGATTCATACGTTTTTTAAAAAAAAACGTATAGATGTAACCCTGTATATCTACTGCTAACAAAAACACACTATGAGTTAATATAAAATGAAATACATTTATCTAAAACACAAGAATGTACTTTGTATTTGTAACATAAAAAAAGACCTGCATTGTAACAAGGTTGCAAATACGCGTATTTGTTACAAGGTTGGATAGACCTGTATTTTGTAACAAGGCTGGAGAGACCTGTATTTTGTAACAAGGCTGGATAGACCTGTATTTTGTAACAAGGCTGGATAGACCTGTATTTTGTAACAAGGCTGGATAGACCTGTATTTTGTAACAAGGCTGGACAGACCTGTATTTTGTAACAAGATTGGACAGACCTGTATTTTGTAACAAGGTTGAATAGGCCTGTATTTGTAACATTGTTGGAAAGACCTGTATTTGTAACAAGGTTGAATAGACCTGTATTTGTAACATTGTTGGAAAGACCTGTATTTGTAACATTGTTGGAAAGACCTGTATTTGTAACATTGTTGGATAGACCTGTATTTGTAACATTTTTGGATAGACCTGTATTTGTAACATTGTTGGATAGACCTGTATTTGTAACATTATTGGATAGACCTGTATTTGTAACATTGTTGGATAGACCTGTATTTGTAACAAGATTGGACAGACCTGTATTTTGTAACAAGGTTGAATAGGCCTGTATTTTGTAACAAGGTTGAATAGGCCTGTATTTGTAACAAGGTTGAATAGACCTGTATTTGTAACATTGTTGGATAGACCTGTATTTGTAACATTGTTGGATAGACCTGTATTTGTTAGATTGTTGGATAGACCTGTATTTGTAACATTGTTGGATAAACCTGTATTTTTAACATTGTTTGAAAGACCTGTATTTGTAACATTGTTGGATAGACCTGTATTTGTAACAAGGTTGGGGAAACCTGTATTTTGTAACAGACTTGGATAAAACTTTGATGTAGACAAAACAGAGCGAAGCGCGTTTCAGATTCTCTGGCCATGACCTCATTGGCTGTGAATTAGCTGACCCTTGTTGAAATGGCCTTGACTCTTCTGTACCATATACGTAGACACGAGGGCATGTGAGGTGCATGTTGTATTATTTTTACTCAGCTAAGCTCCAGCAAGATACGGGTGTATGTAAACTCGGGTGTTAGCAGGGTATGAATGTGGGTCGGGGGTGCCAGGATATAAATGGTGTAGTGGGGTGTTCTAAAGTCAGGGTCTGGTTATAAATGGTGTACTGGTGTTCTAAAGTCATTGTCAGTATATAAATGGTATAGGGGTGTTCTAAAGTAATTGTCAGATTATAAATGGTGTACTGGTGTTCTAAAAGTCATTGTCAGATTATAAAGGGTGTACTGGTGTTCTAAAGTCTTCGCCATTACATAAATGCATAGTCATCTTTACACCATTTTGGGCCCCCGGGCAAAGAAATAGTGTTGGGCCCCTCCCCTGCAAAAATAAAAAATAAACATAATATATATATAAATAAACATATTCCCATGGGGGCCCTATGCTCGTGGGCCCCCGGGCAAGACGGCCCTGCATAAATGGTGTACTGGTGTTCTAAAGTCATTGTCAGCATATAAATGGCGTACTGGTGTTCTAAAGTCATTGTCAGTATATACATGATATAGGGGTGTTCTTAAGTGATTCTCAGTATATAAATCGCGTACTGGTGTTCTAAAGCCATTGTCAGTATATACATGATATAGGGCAGAGGTTCCCAATGGAACGATTCGTATGTGCCCGCCACAGAGACAGAATTGTTTCATAAACATTAATTAAAAATGCGAATTATATTTAGTTGTTAGAATTTTAATTATTTTGAGTGCCTAGGTTTATAAAATACGTTCGTATGTTTGCGATATTGTATGTATGAGTAGTTCTTTTGCTGATTTTACTTGTCGCAACTTGTCTAGCGGCGAGCCAGACTGCACTCTTTCACGCTAGCCTGCAACACTCCTGGAACAAGGAGTGATGTACAAATACCATTCCCCGCCTGGAATCGCGTTGTTGTAATTGTGATTGCGAGTCGCGACAGTTAGCTAAGAGACATCTTCGTCTCATGAAACACGAATTACGAGTTTTAATTGTAATATTCCTTCTGTAAATTTATAACGAGGTAAAAGCGAGGTGCGTAATCTATTATATTAATAAGCGATAATCTATTAATGATTGTGGGGATAGTTATAGTCCTTGTTATAATACATTTATGAATATAATGTAGAACAGTCTTGCGATATAACATTGATATTATATTGTAGTTCAAATACTATTTATTATTTATTTTTGTTAGCCCTAAAATGACTGGAACGAGTAAAAGACAACAAACCTATAATTTTGACACTGACTGGGAGGTATCATGTTGTTTCGTTAATTTGAAAAATAAATGCGTTTCTTTGTTGTGTGGTAGTAGCATTGCAGTGCCAAAAAAAACACATAATTTTGAACGACACTTTCAGACAATTCATGCCACTTTTGATGTAAATTATCGACTTCAATCTGAAGTAAGACAGAAAAAATACGTCAACTAAAATCAAGTCTAACTGTACAACAGACTGTTTTCACTAGACATGTGGAAAATTCTAAAAAGGCCACCATTGCTTCTTTCAAAATTTCTCACATGCTCGTACAAAAGAAGAAACTTTTCATTGATAGTGAGTAAGGAACTATTTATGACTGGTGTCGATTGTTTGTTTGATGGATTTTCTAAGAAACGTGAGATTGTCTCAGCAATACGAGACTAACAGTCTTATATCTGTTTACAGACGCTCCTTCCATACAGAAGATTATTGCGTCCTACGCTTATCTTTACAGTTGTCTAATAACACACTCACGAGAAGAATACATGCAATTTCAACAGACATACAAACTCAGTTTAAGACTGACTTGGAAATATGTGACTGGCTCTCGCTACAATTTGACAAGTCAACAGATATATCAGACACTGCACAGTTAGCAGTTATGGTGAGAATGGTATTTAGTAACTTCACAGTAAAAGAGGATATGTTACAAATATTACCTATGAAAGGACAGACAAGGGATGAGGATATTTATAATACTTTCAGAACATACGCCAAGTCAATAAATATACCTTTGCACAAGATGTCTGTGATAACCACCGATGGAGCACCAGCAATGGTAGGTAAAAACAAAGGGTTTATTGCCCTCTGCAAGAAGGATGAATCATTTTCAAACTTTATGTCCTACCACTGTATTATCCGCCAGGAAGTTCTGTGTTGTAAAATATTGCCATTTGAACAAGTTATGAAAATACTTACAAAAATAATCAATTCTATTCGAGCAGGTCCTTTGCAACATCGACTTTTCAAGGCCCTGTTAGAAGATACTGCAGATAAAGAACATGATCTTATTCTGCATACTGAAATACGTTGGCTCAGTAAAGGAAAAGTTCTTACAGGATTTTTTAAGTTTAATTGAAGATATAAAAACATTTATAAACGATAAAAAGGAAAATTATGATTAATTAGCTGACTCTCGCTGGCTGATTGATTTGGGATATCTCACAGATATGGAAAAATTGAATTCTTTAAATTTGGAGTTGCAGGGGAAAGACAAAAACATAGCTGAGATGATAAGCTCTGTAAAGTCATTTAAAGCTACATTGGATTTGTTGATATCACATCTGCAGATCGATTCTCTCGTGCATTTCCCATATATGAAGAAAATGCTAGGTAACAATGAACTAAACGGGTCATTACTTACTAAGCATCTTCAAGTGTTAAAAAAAACAGTTTGTCGAGAGATTTTTGCAGTTTACACTTATCGAGCCAATTGTTTCCGTCTGTATCAATCCTTTTACTTGCCAAATAAATGTAATGGAAATAGGCACATGTATTGCAGATTTTGTTCAAGGTAAAACAGAATAACTAGAGTTAGAAATATTTTGCTAAAATCCTTAATATCAGGTGACTTTTGGAATACAGTGGACAAAGAAAAGTTCCCATTTTTGAAAAAAAATGGCATATAAAATTTAACCATTTTTCGGTTCGACATATTTATGCGAATCATTGTTTTCAAATATGAACTTAATAAAATCAACAAATAGATCTCGACTCACCGATGTCATCTTTATGATTGTTGGCTAACAGGATTATCCTCTTACTCTCCTAATTATGAGGCACTGGCCAATGATATACAATGCCAAAGATCACATTGACAAATTGATATTATTATTTTTTAATAAAATGTTTTCTTTGTATTTGTGATTTTTTATTTACTTTGTTTACGTTTTGTAAATACATTTCTGTGTGTGGATGCATTTGAATAATAACTTAATTATTTTGAAACATGTTTGTTTATTATTTAATTAATTTATTAATAAATTATGAATAAAAGAAAATAAATTATGGGAAAATGAGAAGTTATGGAAGGAGTTTTTCGATTAAAAATAGGTGGTGCCCGCCACCCTACCGATATTTTAGAATGTGCTCTAGAGTACAAAAAGGTTGGGAACCCCTGATAAGGGCTATGGTGGATTAAGGCGGATGGGGGGCTGAATGGGCTATAGCCAGGGTGATTTAAGGGCCCACCAAATTTAGTATATTTTATAATAAAGGTGGACAAATGTTTGCATGAATCCATGAAAAGATCATAAATTAATAAAATCTTATCTATTAATCTGATCGCTATTTGGACCTGATAGTCTTAGTAATCGAAACACATGATTTGATAGGCTCAATAGGAGAAAACATCAATATACATAATTTGCAATCTCTGTCACTTCTGTAGTGTCTGTCCGTGACGCTATAAATTTTAGAAAGCAGCGCACCAAATTACTGCACCAAGGCATCAAAAGGTGTGCAAATTAAAGATGCACTGTAAAAAAAAATTATATGATGTCATTGTTTTAGCTCATATTTTAATTTTGGAAAAGGGAACAATGTAAAAAGAGGATTTGATGATGGTTAATTATAAAATTAAAAAAACAACCCTTATTATAAAATACTTTGTGTGCATTTCAGAAAGTTTAATATTTCGTATTTATCAAACAAGGACAAGTTAGTTGGGCTTTTGAAAAAGTGCATTTTTTCAAAATAAATAGATTTCAGCTGAAAACTTCCGTCATTTTTGACGGGTAATACACTAGTTAAAGAATATTTTTAAATATTGTTTTTAAATTTACAACTTCCGTTAAGCTCTCCTGGTCGTGTGGAAGTGTGTAGGTTTGCGGTGGAAGCCATGTGGGGATCGATTCTCAGTGGGGGGCTATATATATAATTTTTTTTTCATTTGTCTTTTTTTTTAAATTGTCTTTTTACACACAATTTTAGGAAACCGGCAAACTGTTATTTCTTCGTGTTTGGTATTTTCATTAATAATCTTTTTGGTTGGGAGGCCGATCCCGTAGTACAAAGTATGAGCAAGGAACCAATGGACTATTTAGTTACAAGTTAAAATCTTATATTAGCTGCTATAATAGCTAATAGTTTATTTAAAGGGACACTGACTGGATAAGGCCCCAGTTTAAATTGCCACCAGGGACCCCGTGAAGTCTTAATCTGCCCCTGATATAGGGGTGTTCTTAAGTGATTGTCAGTATATAAATCGCGTACTGGTGTTCTAAAGTCCGTGTCAGAAAAGAATCTGGAGTTAGTGGTATTTGTACAGTACTTGTCAGTACATGAAATCACTTGTACATGACATCACGTACACATGACATAACGTGCGCAAGAAATCACTTGTGCATGACATTGCGTGTACAAGACGTCACATGTACGTGACATCACGTGTTCGTGACGTCACGTGTACATGATCGTACTTGCACAGGACAACAACGGTACATTCGGAAGTTCATGACTTTAGCTGTACATGAAGTCAGTGGGACATGACATTCATCTTTACATGACATTAGTTTTACATGACATCAGTATTACAAGCCATCAGTTTTACGAGATATTAGTTTTACAAGACATCAGTTTTACAAGATATTAGTTTTACAAGACATCAGTTTTACAAGATATTAGTTTTACAAGACATCAGTTTGACAAGATATTAGTTTTAAAAGACATCTATTATATATGACATCAATTTTACAAGACCTCATCAGTATTACAAGACATCAGTTTTATGAGACATTTCTTTTACATGGCTCGACTTGGAGCCATAAACCAAAATGCCGAGCCACCGTTTGGCTCCTGTCAATGAATGTTTGTAATCATGCAGCTGTCTGTTCCCACACACACGCGGGACAGGACTCGACCAACATTTTCAGGATTTACGAGCTTTTTCTTTCATGTTAGGAGAAGACAAGGTATTTGCTTCTCTGTTCTTTTCAACAGAAGTTTCTAATTTGTCTAGGCAAGCACAGTTACGTACAGGGGTGGTGCACTAGGGTGGTGAATACAACGGCAGTGCTCAGTGCACAAAGGAGGGTGGACAGTGTTGGTGCACAAAGGAGGGTGGACAGTGCTGGTGCACATAGGAGGGTGGACAGTGTTGGTGCACATAGGAGGGTGGACAGTGTTGGTGCACATAGGAGGGTGGACAGTGCTGGTGCACATAGGAGGGTGGACAGTGTTGGTGCACATAGGAGGGTGGACAGTGTTGGTGCACATAGGAGGGTGGACAGTGCTGGTGCACATAGGAGGGTGGACAGTGTTGGTGCACATAGGAGGGTGGACAGTGTTGGTGCACATAGTGGTAGTGTACAGGGGGATGTACGTACAGGAGTGAGTTTTAGAACAGGCGCTGCGACCCGTTGTGGCTCTGTGTCTGGCCTGGAGTTTATGATGCGTGCAGGCAGATTTTTACCTGAAAAATATTATTAATTTCTTACTTTTACTAAGTTCATATTTAAATGCTGTAATTTAACCACATGTATACTCATGTGTGGTGAGATTTACATCCATGTGCGGTGACATTACATTCAGTTATAAAGAATGTGATATAAATTCAATTACACGCTATCTTGATATGGGATTTCATAGGTCGCTGTGACCCACGCTTTCATTGCGCTACAAAACATTATTAACGGCGAGATCTCGCGTAGACAAGGTCAATGTTAAATGTAATGGCATTTCTTTAAAAGTTTCCTCTTTGTGTTTACTTTGGCTGATGAAAATCATGAACTTGAACATGTGGTGATATTAGATATAAATAAATGTTTAACAAAACAAAGATTTGAGACAAGGAACCAGACAGATCAAAATCTGTGCAAACACCGGTCAAAGTGGGCGTGTCTTTGGTTCTTCTTGACATCCGGTGAATGCTATAAAAATTTTTTTACAGGATTTTAGAAAGCTAGTAGGGTAACAGGCACACTGGCACACTAGTAAATTGTTCAATCAATCATTTTTTAATTTAAAGATTTTGATTGATTGAACAAATTGATTGATTGAACAAATATATTTATTGTACAAATTGATTGATTGAACAAATTTATTTATTGAACAAATTGATTGATTAAACAAATTTATTTATTGAACAAATTGATCTCCTTACTTATCATTTAGGGCTTCCAAAATTTAGGGCTATTTATTGCTACAGATGTAATCTATATAACTAAAATGCTACCTCACTTTGGTGAGACCTGTACTAGAATATGCATCTTCTGTATGGGACCCATCCACCAAAGAAAACATTGATAACTATAACAAATTCCAAAAAGAACTGCCAGATTCATTACTGGAGAATATTCAAAACTGACAAGAATAACACCATTAGTTAAATCATTAAACCTTAAGACACTAGAGGCTAGAATAATAAAGAGCAAAGTAGTAATAATACATGAGGCAATTAGTTCTAACTTGGAAATACAACAGAAAGATAATTTAATACAACCCTCAGATAGACATAGGGTAAAAACACTTTTCTCTTTCCGTATACATGAACAAACACATACAAAAAATTGTGTTCGAAATTAGGACGCGGAATGGAGTGCCCGAGGAGACAACTCTATCAACATTTAAAACTCTAATTTAAAAAAGACTAGATATAGACCATGGATAAGCGTTGGACGCAATAATCTTCTGTACGGAAGGAGCGCCTGTACCAGATAAGATAAATATAAGATATTAACATCTACCGAGAGCCAAATAAATAAAAGAAACAATAAATTTGTTTTATAAAGATTGTTTTTAATGTCCAAGAACCCTCAACTATATATTTCGACCTTGCGATCTAATAAAACATCGAAACTACATTTTTTTTGTAGTTACAAAGTTAACAGTGACTTTCGAAGGGGCTAATTAATTAATACTATCGTTGTGTTGTTGTAACTATGCATTCGTTAGAGACCGTCGTAAATGACGTCACGCGATTTTTTTTTCCCATCCCTCTCGTCACACGTCGTCACAAAAACTTAGACCTTCTCCAATATGATGTCCCAAAGCTTTCCCCACCCCCACCCCCCATAAAAGCCGTATTTCTATTTTAAAATGAGTGTTTCAAATTACTTTTTAAATCCTTTATATTAACTCGTGGCGTCTGGTTGGTTGCTTGTCGAAAAAAAAATTCGATCAATTTTTAACCCACTTCCTCGTAAGCTAGCGAGCTGAAATTTCGCAGGCAGACTCGTGCTGATGACAAAAAAATGTATCAAAATTTCAGATCGATCGCATGTACTGTATTTTTATTTTATTTTATTTATCTCTATGTATCATGTTAAATTTTTGAGATAGAGTGTCGCGGTGCGTATTATATTGAACTACCTTTCCTGTCGCGCAATAAGGTGCGTATTTTATTGACAACACTTTTTATAAACATATTCCTGATCGGTGCGCATTATATTAAACACGTTTTACGAGACATAACTACAATTTTGTATTTTTGGATGGTCTTGCGCTGCGTATTATAATGAACATTCTTTTAGTTATGTCTCAAACATAAAGGATTTATAGTCAAAAACTTGGTTTTTACGTTTTTTTTAAATTAATACTTTACTGTAGCGCGATTTGGTGCGTATTATATTGACAATACTTTTTATAAACATATTCCCGATTGGTGCGCATTATATTAAACACGTTTTACGAGACATGACTAAAATTGTGTATGTTTGGATTGTCTTGCGCTGCGTATTTAATGAACGTTCTTTTAGTTATGTCTCGTACATAAAGGATTTATAGTTTAAAAAATGGCTTTTTACGGGTTCTTTTTATATGTCATTTAAATTATATATTTAGTGTAAGGTTGCGCTCTAATATCGTAACGCGCATGAAGCCATGTAAAACTTCATTAAATAAATTGTAAACAATAAAATATTTAAGCGGAACTTTCATTTAAAGTTGCGCATTTGGATGTGACGCCACATTTCTTACCCCCCCTAGTCACACATCATAACAGGGGGTAGGTGCGAGACGTCATTTATGGACGACCCCTACAGAGAGCAAATATTCTCTCAAAATAAAGTTAAAAGACACAGGTTAAAAACAATAACTAATTTTAATAAATAAAAACCAGGAAGACCAACACTCTATCAACCTTTAAAACTCTAATTAAAATGCAAGACTAGTAATAAACCATGGCTAAGCGTATGACACAATAATCTTCTGTATGGAACGAGCGTCTGTAACAGATAAGATAAAATAAATAATAAAGATTGATGTCATAATTCATAGTTTAAAATTTCAAAAAATGTAATCCCTTATCTCCCTTCAAGTGTAATTTTTTAGTGTATATCTTGAAAATTATTTTATTCAAATTTCTTTTTAAGCTTAAATTACTATCATAACTCATCACCCAGAAGTCGCATAGCATTATGCTATTTTTAGCCACAGCGGTTGTTTGCCATTGACGCTGTTGGACCCATCACTGGGAGCGCCAGCTGTTATTAGTGAAAGGTCAGTTCTGATTATAGGTGGCTAAATATCCGGACATCTTAAACCGTCGGTGAGTCACGTGAGTAGTGGTGGTCCTAACACTTTGACCTCTGTCTGTCCTTGGCCTGTTACTACCCCCGTGAGCGTGCACGCCTGGAAATGTCATCAAATTACCTCCCTTCTGACACACCAAACGAGATTGTCTCTGACGCCCTGTGAAAGACGCCCCCAGAGAGGGACGGGCAGGGTGGACCACGATATTTAACGGGAGATAATTTGCTGGTATCATTTCAAATGTGGGATGTTCCGGGACTTTTTACGGGCGGGAATTATTTGGGTCGCACGACGCCATTTTAAACGAAAAGAAAAAAGCAATAACTCCTCTTGTTGACTTGGAAAGTTTCAGCTGCGTGTAGAAATGTGTAATTCCAAAAAAAAACAAAAAAAAACACATGATATCAATGTCTGCCAGACATTCAACACCACCAGCATAGAACTGTAGAAACGATGGTAAGACATGCTAACATGATATGTGACATGTGTGGCATTACAAATGAAACAGGAGGATTCAGCTTGCCTACACCCAGTGTGACATAAACCCTAGCTACGCCACTGGCCTACTCCCAGGGTGTCATAAACCCTTGCTACGCCACTGGCCTACTCCAAGGGTGACATAAACCCTATTATATAGCTACGCTACTGGCCTACTCCCAGGGTGTCATAAACCCTAGCTACGCAACTGGCCTACTCCCAGGGTGTCATAAACCCTAGCTACGCCACTGTGGACGGAAAGGACGGACACAGACTTGATGAGAGCCTGTTATCATCATCTATGGCAGTGCTTCTCAAAGTGGTGGTCCGCGGACCGGTGCCGGTCCATGGGCCATCCGCTGCCGGTCCGCAGATGTTCTCAAATGAAGGACAGAAAAATTGTCAGGGCAGGGGAAAAAGTGCACCGGTCCCTGGTGCAATGGAAAAAAATCCTGCCGGTCCGCCATACTAAAAAGTTTGAGAAGCACTGATCTATGGCACTACAGAGAGATTGTGCTAGTGATTACTGTACAGATACAGACTGAAGTCAATTAGCCAACATTGAGATACACTTGTAGATACGTTATCAGACGAACATATCAGAGTGGGAACATTGACCAGTGGTGCTGACACTGAGGGCTGGAACATTGACCAGTGGTGCTGACACTGAGGGCTGGAACATTGACCAGTGGTGCTGACACTGAGGGCTGGAACATTGACCAGTGGTGCTGACACTGAGAGTTGGAACATTGACCAGTGGTGCTGACACTGAGGGCTGGAACATTGACCAGTGGTGCTGACACTGAGAGTTGGAACATTGACCAGTGGTGCTGACACTGAGAGTTGGAACATTGACCAGTGGTGCTGACACTGAGAGTTGGAACATTGACCAGTGGTGCTGACACTGAGGGCTGGAACATTGACCAGTGGTGCTGACACTGAGAGTTGGAACATTGACCAGTGGTGCTGACACTGAGAGTTGGAACATTGACCAGTGATGCTGACACTGAGGGCTGGAACATTGACCAGTGGTGCTGACACTGAGAGTTGGAACATTGACCAGTGGTGCTGACACTGAGAGTTGGAACATTGACCAGTGGTGCTGACACTGAGGGCTGGAACATTGACCAGTGGTGCTGACACTGAGAGTTGGAACATTGACCAGTGGTGCTGACACTGAGAGTTGGAACATTGACCAGTGATGCTGACACTGAGGGCTGGAACATTGACCAGTGGTGCTGACACTGAGGGCTGGAACATTGACCAGTGGTGCTGACACTGAGAGTTGGAACATTGACCAGTGGTGCTGACACTGAGAGTTGGAACATTGACCAGTGATGCTGACACTGAGGGCTGGAACATTGACCAGTGGTGCTGACACTGAGGGCTGGAACATTGACCAGTGGTGCTGACACTGAGAGTTGGAACATTGACCAGTGGTGCTGACACTGAGAGCTGGAACATTGACCAGTGGTGCTGACACTGAGAGTTGGAACATTGACCAGTGGTGCTGACACTGAGAGTTGGAACATTGACCAGTGATGCTGACACTGAGGGCTGGAACATTGACCAGTGGTGCTGACACTGAGGGCTGGAACATTGACCAGTGGTGCTGACACTGAGGGCTGGAACATTGACCAGTGGTGCTGACACTGAGAGTTGGAACATTGACCAGTGGTGCTGACACTGAGGGCTGGAACATTGACCAGTGGTGCTGACACTGAGGGCTGGAACATTGACCAGTGGTGCTGACACTGAGAGTTGGAACATTGACCAGTGGTGCTGACACTGAGGGCTGGAACATTGACCAGTGGTGCTGACACTGAGGGCTGGAACATTGTCCAGTGGTGCTGACACTGAGGGCTGGAACATTGACCAGTGATGCTGACACTGATGGCTGGAACATTGACCAGTGGTGCTGACTCTGAGAGTTGGTACTGGTCAGCCATATATCCTCCCCCCTTTAACGTGCTCCACATTCCATAATTTGACCCCCCCCACAACCACCTTTTTTGTTCAAACCCTGGTTGGTATCTCATTACTAGAGACACGCTCATTGCTCTCTTGAAGCAGCGCGGCTGCGCATATATTCGACCAACGCCGCGCAGCAGTTTATAATTACCGCGCAGCAAATCTTTATAAGGCTATTATAATTATCTGCGTTTGCGGGGTATAAAACTTTGCACATATAAATGGAGGCTGTGCAGCCTTGCCCACGAGTTTGTGGTGTTTTTTGTAAAAAAATATTTAATACTAGACCAACGAACTGTAGCGGGAACATTGGACACGCCCATGGTCTATGTTCGCCTACGTCATGCCACCATTTCCGGTCAGCGAGGGGTCAGACAACTCTGCCAATTCTTTAACCCTGTTTTTTTATTTATTTATTGCAGACGAAGATTCCATCTGGCAACACGAGATTCCCTAGCAGGCCACAGTACACGTGCTGGGAGACAGGCCGTGCTCAACTGTCAGTACACGTGCTGGGAGACAGGCCGTACTCAACTGTTAGTACACGTGATGGTAGACAGGCCGTACTCAACTGTCAGTACACGTGATGGTAGACAGGCCGTACTCAACTGTTAGTACACGTGATGGTAGACAGGCCGTACTCAACTGTCATTACACGTGATGGTAGACAGGCCGTACTCAACTGTTAGTACACGTGATGGTAGACAGGCCGTACGCAACTGTCAGTACACGTGATGGTAGACAGGCCGTACTCAACTGTTAGTACACGTGCAGGTAGACAGGCCGTACTCAACTGTTAGTACACGTGATGGTAGACAGGCCGTACTCAACTGTCAGTACACGTGATGGTAGACAGGCCGTACTCAACTGTTAGTACACGTGATGGTAGACAGGCCGTACTCAACTGTCAGTACTTGTGCTGGTAGACAGGCCGTACTCAACTGTTAGTACACGTGCTGGGAGACAGGCCGTACTCAACTGTCAGTACATGTGATGGTAGACAGGCCGTGCTCAACTGTTAGTACTTGTGCTGGTAGACAGGCCGTGCTAAACTGTCAGTACTTGTGCTGGTAGACAGGCCGTGTTCAACTGTCAGTACTTGTGCTGGTAGACAGGCCTTACTCAACTGTTAGTACTTGTGCTGGTAGACAGGCCGTACTCAACTGTTAGTACTTGTGCTGGTAGACAGGCCGTGCTCAACTGTTAGTACTTGTGCTGGTAGACAGGCCGTACTCAACTGTTAGTACTTGTGCTGGTAGACAGGCCATACTCAACTGTCAGTACACGTGCTGGTAGACAGGCCGTACTCAACTGTCTTACTTCTATGTGAGCGTGTGTTTGGGCGCTCGTTTGTTTGTAAATAACGCTGAGTCTTGTTGTTAGGATTGAGGTGGTCTTATGTTTGATATCAAGATTCTCCGAGTTTGATATGAAGATTCTCCGAGTTTGATGTTGGCACTTAAACACTGGGAAGGAAATATATATATATATACATAAGACATCCATTAATATTATACTGGCCAACTTGTCCCAAACTGGGTTATGTGGGAGGGGGGGGGGCGCAGACATCGGGATTGTGGGAAAATAACCCAAGTATTTGGAAGTTTGCCTAACAAAACATAATTTGCGTGAACTTCATGAATGGCCGCAAACGATGACTTCAGTAGTTGAAAACATTCCCCAGAGTCTGGAAAAGTGTTTAACAGAATTATTGCAATATAAAAAATACGTCTGGTGTAGACAGGTAATATACAAACATGGAGTAGAAAGATGATGTATTGACACATGATTTAGACAGATGATGTCTACAGTCGACAAATGATTTATAGACATACGTTGTAGACAGATGAGTTAGACAATTGATGTACTTTGTGAAACAAAGCATTGCAGAAAGATGTTGTAGACCTGACATGTAGAGAGTAGAGAGGTTATTTAAAAAAAACATTTATTATTATCAAACAAGTGCTTTAATGGTCGATAGTTGACCTAAATCTCTAGGATCCATGGAACATTTAGTCAATGCAATCTACTTCTTTCATGGAAAACAACAAATCTAAACTAAATTAATTCAAAGTACTTTTGATTGATATTAAATGAAAAATTCTCACCGGAATCCATATTTGGCAATCCAACCAAACTGTATATAGGCTTTATAAAAAAGAAACGTGTACAAATGTAATAAGAACATACAACTAAAATACTGCCTGACATCGGTCACACATGTACTAGAATGTGCATCTTCTGTATGGAGAATAGAACAGCAAAGTAATAATACTAGATGAGGGAATTAATTCTAACTTGGATGGAAATATAACCCAACAATAATTTAATACAACACTCACATAGACATGCATGGGGATAAAAACACATTTCTGGTTTCATCGCAAGCATCAACACGCAAATCCTTCTTCTTCCCGTCTGGAATTCATTCGGGTGTGAAATGAAGTGCCTGAACAGGCCAGAAAAACCTACACACTATCAACATTCAAAACTCTAATAAAAATAGTTAAGCGTAGGACGCAATAATCCTCCGTATAGAAGAAGCGTATAAGATAAGGTAATATACAGTTGCACCATTCGACGCTGGTGCAAAGCTTGCTTTGGGTAGCCTTTCAAAATTTCCCACAATTCCCGGTTTAATTGTTTTTTTAAAACAAATGTCATCACACTTTGAATTGTAAAACTCTTACCTATGACGTCAGAGGTGGACTGCTAACCATGTAATGGGGTGAGTGTGAGGTGGACCACACTCTAGCAATAAGACCATCTAACAAAGCAGTCACAACATCTAATTCTAACAGCAGTCACAACATCTAATTCTAACAGCAGTCGCAAGTCGCAACATCTAATTCTAACAGAAGACAAATTATCTAATCCAGGGGTTCCCAACCCCGTGCCCGCGGGCACCATGGCGCCCGCGCAACGATTATTATGTGCCCGCCACTATCGACAGAGACATAATCTTTTCATAAACATTAATTAAAAATGTGAATTATTTTTATTTATTTGTTAGAGTTTTAATTTGTTTTTTTTAAAAAAGGCTTATAAATACGTTCGTATGTTTGCGATATTGTATGTATGAGTGGTTCCTTTGCTGACAGTGCTTGTCGCAACTTGTCTAGCGGCGAGCCAGACTGCACTCTTCACGCTAGCCTAGAACGGGGAGTGCTATTTGCAGGAGTTTTCGGCGTGTACAAGGAGTGATGTGCAAATAGCATTCACCGCCTGGAACCGCGTTGTTTTCATTGTGATTGCGTTTGCTGCCTAGTTCGGGTCGCGACAGTTAGCTAGGAGACATCTTCGTCTGACGAAAAACGAATTAGGAGTTTTGATATTCCTTCAGAAAAAAATTTTCGGGCTAAAAGCGAGGTGCGTAATCTATTATATTAATAAGCCATAATCTATTAAGATTGTGTGGATAGTTATAGTCCTTGTTATAATACAGTTATGCATATAATGTAGAACAGACTTGCGCTATAACAATGATATTATATTGTAGTTCAATTACTATTTATTTGTTATTTTTTAGCCCTAAAATGACTGGACCGAGTAAAAGACAACAAACCTATAATTTTAACACTGACTAGGAGGAATCATAATGTTTCGTTAATTTGAAAAATAAATGCATTTCTTTGTTGTGTCTTAGCAGCATTGCAGTGCCGAAAAAACATAATGTTGAACGTCACTTTCAGACAATTAATGCCACTTTTGATGTGACTTATCCACTTAAATCTGCAGTAAGAAAGAAAAAAAATATGTAAAGTAAAATCAAGTCTAACTGCACAACAGACTGTTTTCACTAGACATGTGGAACATTCTGAAAAGACCACCATTCAAAATTTCGCACATGCTCGCAAAAAATAAAACCTTTACTTGATGATGAGTTGTTTAAGGAACTATTTTTGTAGGTGCCGATTGTTTGTTTTATGGTTTTTCTAACAGTTGTCAAATAACAACGTCACAAGAAGAATACATGAAATTTTAACAGACATACAAACTCGGTTAAAGACTGACTTGGAAATATGTGACTGGTTCACGCTACAATTTGACGAGTCAACAGATATATTAGACACCGCACAGTTAGCAGTTATTGTGAGAATGGTATTTAGTAACTTCACAGTAAAAGAGGATATGTTGCAAATATTATATATGAAACAACAGACAAGGGATGAGGATATTTATAATTTATTTAGAACATACGCCAAGTCAATAAATATGCCTTTGCACAAGCTGTCTGTGATAATCACCGATGGAGCTCCAGCAATGGTAGGTAAAAACAAAGGATTTATTGCACTCTGCAAGAAGGATGAATCATTTTCAAACTTTATTTCCTACCACTGTATTATCCACCAGGAAGTTCTTTGTTGTAACTTATTGCCATTTGAGCACGTTATGAAAATAGTTAAATATATAATCAATTCTATTCGAGCAGCTCCTTTGCAACACCGACTTTTCAAGGCCCTTTTAGAAGATACTGAAGATAAAGAACATGATCTTATTCTGCATACTGAAGTACGTTGGCTCAGTAAAGGAAAGGTTCTTACAAGATTTTTGAGTTTAATTGAAGAAATAAAAACATTTATAAACGATTAAAAGGAAAATTATGATTAACTAGCTGACTCTCGCCGACTGATTGATTTGAGATTTCTCACAGACATCATGGAAAAATTGAATTCTTTAAATTTGGAGTTGTAGGGGAAATACAAAAACATAGCTGAAATGATAAGCTATGTAAAGTCATTTAAAGCTAAATTGGATTTGTTGATATCACATTTGCAGATAAATTATCTCATGCATTTCCCACATGAAGAAAATGCTAGGTAACAATGAATTAAACTGGTCATTAGTTATTAAGTATCTTCAAGTGTTTAAAAAATAATTTGAAGAGAGATTTTTGCAGTTTTCACATGTCGAGCCAATTGTTTCCTTCTGTATCAATCCTTTTACTTGCCAAATAAATGTAATGGAAATGGCCGCTTGTATTGCAGAGTTTGTTTAAGTTAAGACAGAAGAACTAGAATTAGAAATGTTTCACCTTAAGAATGACATTTTGCTAAAATCCTTAATATCAACGGACTTTTGGAATACACTGGACAGAGAAAAGTTCCAATTTTTGGAAAAAAGTGGCATATAAAATTGAATCCTTTTTCGGTTCGACATATTTATGCGAATCATTGTTTTCACACATGTACTTAATAAAAAACTCACCGATGAGCATCTTTATTATGGTTTGCTAACAGGATTATCGTCATACTCTCCTAATTATGAGGCACTGGCCAAGGGCCAAAGATATGCAATGCCAAAGATCTCATTGATATTATTATTTTTTTATAAAATGTTTTCTTTGCACTTGTGTTTTTGTTTACATTTTGTAAATACATTTCTCTGTGTGAATGCAATTTGAATAATAATTTAATGACCTTGAAACATTTGTGTTTATTATGTATCATAATAAATTGTAAATAGATATAACTAAATTATGGGAAAATGAGAAGTTATGGAAGGAGTTTGTCGATTAAAAATAGGTGGTGCCCGCCACCCTACCGATATTTTAGAATGTTCTCCAAAGTAAAAAAAAGGTTAGAAACCCCGGATCTAATCCCTACACAGAATAACATTATTTGAACAATCTTATATCTAAATCTAAAAATCAAATATTTCTCATGGAAATTTTTATTGTGTTTTTTCCCCCTCTCTAAATAATGTGCAGATGTCGTAGGAATCCCCCCTCTCCCACCCAAATCCTTTGAGTAATGACATTACATCAGTTACTTCCCCTTGAACTGTGTAGCGTATATGGGGTAGAGCGGGGAGGCAATCATTTTCACGTTCAATTTCCACAGAGCAGACACGGAGAAACATCCTGTATCTACTTTACATCAATGACAGCCTTGAAGACTCAGCAGAATTTTTTTTCTTTCTTGCCATTTTAAAGTTTCAGCCAGGTAAATGGAATTCGAAATCTGTAAACATTTGTATAAATAAAAAAATATATATGTATACAATTTTATTGTCTTAGTTTAAATATAGCCCCAGAATGACCCACTTAGCGATGAACCCAGAGTACACAATGTAGCAGGTGAAAGGCGAAATCTGGCTGCTATGTAGACGGGGACGATACAATTCTTGTCGTTAAAATGAAAAGTTAATACTATAAATCCTTTATACAGTGGAACCTCGGTATACGTTTGCTTTGGTATAAGTCCAATTTGGTATACGTCCTGTTTTGACGCGAAACATTTTGCTTGGTACGACTGGCGTGTGTGCTAGAAATTGTATGTGTAAAATTGATACTTCTAAAGCGCTTGCGTGACTTGGATCCATCACAACACTACGTCATATTCCACCTCTCATGTGTGCGAGTACTTTAGTTGCTACAATACAGTGAACGACTCGCGCAATAACTGGTAAATTTTAAATAACTTTATTAAACATGAGTTCTAAAATAGTTAATGAGAGGAGCCAAGGTAAGCAAAAAATTGACCAGACAATGTCACATTTTCGAAACATCCTAAAGAGAAGGCAAAAGCAAAGTTCTTTAGACAGATTTTAAGTAAAAGTCAAACATGGCGAACCTCAGCCGTGGTCAACTAAGAAAAAGAGGTAGAGAATAGAAAAAAATAACAGAATGTCATATTCCTGAAGTTTTATTTGACGACGACTTTCATCCCAAACAATAACATCTCCTTCTCAACGCCATGTTAGCAAGCACTTGACTAGTCTCACCAAGTTAAAGTGAGGCTAAATTTGTAATTTATTACCCTTAAGTTCTTTTTCTTTATGTCTCTTAATATTAAGAAATGTTTAAACTATTTTTACAACTAAATCAATAATTGCATAATATGTTATTGATTAATATGCTCTTTTTTTACTGGAAACGGATTATTCATTTTTCCTTCATTTCATATGTTAAAAATATGTTTGGTTTACGTCCTGTTTGGTTTGAGTCCAAGTGTCTGGATTGATCGATCTGAAATTTTGATAGAATGCATTGTTAGGTGACAAAAGTCTATGTGCAAATTTCAGCTGGATAAGATCCCGAGAAGTGGGTCATTTTTTACTTTTGTTTTTCCACAGGTGGGACCACGGGACCACGAAAAGTTAATATAAAGGATGTAAATTAAACAACCCATAAAAACAATAAATCCCTTATATATGAGACACTAGCAAAATACCCTCGCTTTGCTGAGGAAATTGGGATTTAAGTTACCGTTGAGAACCAGCGTAACACAAATTCAAACACCAATTGATTTCAATCTGGATCATGATAGATATATTAACTTCACGGTCTTGTATGTCTGTCTGTCGTGTCCCGCAGAAAAATAAAAAAGAAAAGTAAAAAATCACTTCAAGTAATCCTATCGAGGTGATAATTTAAATTTTGTTTTCGCATGTTACCAATGCGGGAGGGTACTCAACAACTTCCCAAAGTTTCAATATGCTCCTACGTACACGGGAAATAGGATATTTAATGAGGAGTCTGTTTGTAAATAGCACATATATGAAAAAACTACACTTTGGGCCCCCGGCCCCCCCAGTTAGTGATAATTTTATAATTTTTACGCCTCTTACCATCGCCGGATGGTACTCAACAACTTTCCAAAGTTTCATGTTTCTACCTACACGGGAACATGAAGAATTAGTGTTGATTCAGATTTATATAGCCCATATCAGGAAAAAAAAACGGGTTTGGGCCCCTGGCCACCCAAGAGTGGACATTATAAATTCGTTTTCACCAATTATCGTAATAAGAGTGTACTCAGCAAGTTCCCAAAGTTTTATGCTTCTACCTTCTCAGGAAGTTGGAGAATTAGTGATGAGTCTGTTTTAAATATATGAAAAAATGGGTCTCCGGTTCCCAGTAAGTGACAATTTATATATATTTTTGTTACCTTTTAACATCGCGGAATGTTGCTTAACAACTACTCAAAGTTTCATGCTTCTACCTTCTCGCGAAATAGAAGAATTAGTGATTTTAATTTTAACATAGCCCATATAAGGAAAAAAACGGTTTTGGGCCCCCGGCCCCCATGAGTGTAAATTTAAAAATTCTTTTATGCCAATTTTCGTCGCGAGAGGCTACTTAACGACTCCCCAAGGTTTCATGCTTCTACCTACACGGGAAGTTGGAGAATTAGTGATGAGTCAGTTTTTAATATAAGGAAAAAAACTACATTTGGACCCCCGGCCCCCAGTAAGTGATAATTTAAATATTTGTTTCTTTTGTTACCATCGCGGAAGTGTACTTATCAACTACCCACTGTTTCATGCTTCTACCTACACGGGAAATATGCGGTTTTGTGTTTTTCAGTTTTTATATAGCTCAAATAATGAAAAAAAAATTCATTTGGGCCCCCAGCCCCCAGGAAGTGATAATTTAATTTTTTTTCTACCGTTACCATCGCGGGTTTGTACTCAACAACTTCCCAAAGTTTCCTTTTTTCTGCCTACTCGGGAAATAGGAGAATTAGTGATTTTTCATATTTTATATTGCCCATAAAAGGAAAAAAAGCGTTTTTGGGCCCCCGGCGCCCAAGAGTTTGAATTTTAAAATTCTTTTACGCCAATTTTCGTCGCGAGAGGCTAAACAACTTCCCAAAGTTTCATGCTTCTATCTACACGGGAAGTTGGAGAATTAGTGATGAATGAGTGAGTCAGTCAGTCAATGAGTCAGGGCTTTGCCTTTTATTAGTATAGATAATTAAAAGTATTGATTATGTTCCATATAATCCGAAACGCGCGACAAACATTTACAGACTGAACGTGACTGAACTCACCTTGCTATAAAACACGGGGATGTGGTCATCGATTGCTTGGGTGAACTCCAGTGACACGTGGATGTCAACAATAGCTGACGGCTACAAAGAGATACATAGAGATAAACTAAAAATTCATTAATTTAATTACGGTAAATTCGATTGATCTGAAATTTTGATACAATGCATTGTTGGGTGACACAAGTATATGTGCAAAATTTCAGCTCGATAGCATCACGAGAAGTGGGCCATTTTTTACTTTTTTTTTCCGCCCGACCGACCGACCGACCGCGAGCCCACGACAGAGAGACAAGACGGTGAAGTTAATATAAGGGATTTAAAAATGTGATTCTTTTTAATTCTCTTAGAAATGATCTTGTGATTTATGACATTCTTATCCTCCTCTCTGTTTTTATTGCTCATTCACTCACTCTGTATGTCACTCACTCCTCACTCACTCACTTACCCTCCCACTCACTAACTCACTCACTCACATTCTATCTTTTTCTCTCTCCCTCTCTCTACCCCCCCTCTCTCTCTCCTCTCCCTCTCCCTCTCTCTCTCTCTCTCTCTCTCTCTCTCTCTCTCTCTAGTTCATTGGTAAATCAGGTCATGTAAATAGGTCATTTTAAGTTTTTTTATTCAAACAATACCACAAAATAATAATAATAATAATAATAATTCTTTGACCGAAATACACTCAATGAAATACACTCAATGAAATACACTCAATGAAATACACTCAATGAAATACACTCAATGAAATACACTCAATGAAATACACTCAATGAAATACACTCAATGAAATACACTCAATGAAATACACTCAATGAAATACACTCAATGAAATACACTCAATGAAATACACTCAATGAAATACACTCAATGAAATACACTCAATGAAATACACTCAATGAAATACACTCAATGAAATACACTCAATGAAGTACACTCAATGAAATACACTCAATGAAATACACTCAATGAAATACACTCAATGAAATACAATCAATGAAATACACTCAATGAAATACACTCAATGAAATACACTCAATGAAATACACTCAATGAAATACACTCAATGAAATACACTCAATGAAATACACTCAATGAAATACACTCAATGAAATACACTCAATGAAATACACTCAATGAAATACACTCAATGAAATACACTCAATGAAATACACTCAATGAAATACACTCAATGAAATACACTCATTGAAATACACTCAATGAAATACACTCAATTTTTCAAAATAAATAACCCCCATTCCTCAAATGTCCAAGTTTTTATTCAGTTTTTTAAAATTTGTGTAAGTATGTGTGTGTGTGCGTGAGTCTGTTGGGGGGGGGGTATTAGTGGGGAAAAATGAGATCATCTTTCGACATCAATTCTTTGACGTGACTAATGGAAAAATGATAATAATGATAATTTGATAACTTATATAGCGCAGTACCCCACCAATGACCAAGGAATCGGGCTCACAGTCCTTTATATAAAATATTGGAGACATGCGCACTTGGAATGTTTCAATTAAAATAAGCGGCGCAAGCACGTGGAATGTCATGCTGAACCAAAAATCATCTTCGGTTCTTATGGCTAACGATTAAACTATGTAGATTTTACATGTTTATAGAAATGTTCCAGGGGGAAAAAAACTATGTAACTCTCAGTGTTCGTACCTGAACTGTCATGACAGGTTGAATTTTCATAGCAAGTTGGTAAGTGCACCAGGTGTCAGGAGATGCATTAAAGTAAGAGGACAGATTATACGAAAACAGACTTAACAAAGTGACATGATTGATAATACAATAGACTTCACAAAGTGACATGACAGATTGTACCCAACAGGCTTCACAAAGTGACATAATAGATAATACAACAGACTTAACAAAGTGAAAAGTGAATTAATACAACTTTAAATTTAATATAAAAACAACATTTAGTGAAAAAATCCACACAGAACCAATGACTTTCTAAAGTCTGTTTCATCATTTTGTGTTAACATGAATCAATTAAGTTGTTTTGATTTTCATTTACATCTATACCACTGCGAGGCTTATTTACATCTATACAACTGCGAGGCTTACATAAGACAAGCCCATTTTTTTTTGGTCCCATAACCTCGTGGTCGTTATAACCCCGTAGTCGTCGTAGGGGGTTCTATTGTTTCCATTAGAACATTCTCGGGCTTGATAGACCTGGCGGCGCCCATCCCTCTCCAGGTCATCAACATTTTTATTGTGGCTTTA
Organism: Ampullaceana balthica; assembly: GCA_944989445.1. Lineage (NCBI taxonomy): Eukaryota > Metazoa > Mollusca > Gastropoda > Lymnaeidae > Ampullaceana > Ampullaceana balthica. The sequence goes on along the minus strand of CALYLW010000379.1, from coordinate 213,744 downwards.
ACGATCCCACGCCCCTCATCTTGTGAGGCGAGCGCACTATTGACTTCGCTATCCAGCCGACAAGCCGATTACGGCCATATAATAAATACTAAAGATCAGACACGCCCACTACAAGTACGGCCATATAAGACTAAAGATAAGACACGCCCTCTTCCAGTACGGCCATATAAGACTTAAGATAAGTCACGCCCACTGCCATTACGGCCATATACGACTAAATAAAAGTCACGCCCACTACCAGTACGATCATATATACGACTTAAGATAGGACACACCCAACACTCAACTTTTTCCCCCAGACTTTCCCCACACATCAGAAAAGTTAGCAGAATTAAACCGCGTTTATGTCAAAAATCGCTCACAATATAAAAAAACAAAAATATTTGATTGTGTGTACAGTTATCCACATTCCCGGGATGTGTACATACATCACGTGTGCCATATCTTGGCTGTGTATCATAGCCATCTAGCACGTGCATCGACATGAAGTGCCAGGACTTTCCTAAATTTGCAGATAATTGATTATATAATACAATTAAGTAGACGAATCCGTGAACGATAATCTGTCTATACCGTCTCGACCAGTACAAATACATGCAGTAGATTTTAACTTGCATTTTCTGGGAGGGCGTTGGTAGATATTCTTATAAATACAGTAAATGTCATCTTGAGATGTTTAAATAACAACTACTCCTATAGTGTGTAGAATAGAACTGGCAATTATTCTAGTGAGTAAAATAGAAATGGCGCCTACTCTAGTGTGTAGAATAGAACTGGCAATTATTCTAGTGAGTAAAATAGAAATGGCGTCTACTCTAGTATGTAGAATAGTACTGGGAAAATTAATATAACAGTAACAGTTATCTTTTATTTAATTAACGATTTATTAGTGGACATTTGTTCTAAGATTTACTTCAAGAGTTGGCTGGACACTATGGCTAAGTGGTCAAATATTCCAAGATTTACGTCAGAAAAGGACTAGACACTATGGCTAAGAGCTAAGGTGAGCTAAGACTGCACTAAAGACGGTGCTATCTTGCTATTGCTATATGGTCGCAATATTCTAAGATTGTTTAGTCTATCCAGAAAGACCCGGGGGCCGTGGCAGTAAACTTAACACTTCCAGAATGTTCTACCCACCCTCAGCACGGGGTGCTTCACTCATATCCGGTTTCAAACCTCGGGGTGAAGTTATATGACAAGATTGCAATGTTTACATTACACCAAGCGCGCATTTCCATGGCATAATCCTAGTTTTTAAAGACACTAGTAAAAACAACACTAGACTATACGCGAAGCCCCAAGTTTATATATTCTACATAAAATGCCAATAAACCGAGATGGTATGGGGCAGAAATCTCTTTTAAATTGATAGAGGTTTAGTTACAAGACTACTCTAGCCACAGCCAATTATCTTTCATCGTAAGTTAGGAATAATTGGGTCACCGGGGGCGGGCTCAACAGTAGGGTGGGTGTTATATGTGGGGGTATTGAGACAGTGTTATATGTGGGGCGTCGGAACACTGTTATATGTTGGACCTAGTTATATGTGGGGCCTAGAAACAGTGTTATATGAGGGGCCTTGAGACGGTGTTAAATGTCGATTGAATGGGGCAGTGAATAGGGCAGTGAATAGAGCAATAAAGTGGCATTTAATAAGGCATTGAATATGGCAATGAAAAGTGAAGTTTCCCCTCAGTCTCATCTCTGGTACATAGTTGGCTAGACATTCTAGTCAATGGAACCCGTCCCTACCCCACTGCCGCTTGTTTTATATGTTTCTGTACAACTCAGATCGTCTGAGATTTAGCCGGAAGCTCATTGCATTAAATAGCTATTGAAATTTACCGATTGCCTCGGTTTAAAATCTTATTTTCAGTTGAAAATCGACTTCAGAATTTCCTATAGTCTAAAAGAAAGATATTACAAAAATTATGGACCTGAGAATATTTTTGTTTAAGACTCTTTGAAGCTTTCCTTGCGTCGGCCAAGAGCAAATAATTAAACCATTAAACAAATATTTACTTCATTTTGTATTTAAATAAAAAGAAAAATAAGTTTGCGTTGAGGAAGGGAAATAAATGTTTTGGGGGAAAATGCTAAGAGTAACTTCCTCTTGCCAGTCAGGCCGAGTGTTTACGTGTACTTACTCATGCACTGGCTCGGGTCACGACCTCCAGTGATGAGACAAATGTCGAGGGAAGGATGAGGGATGTCTGAGACAGGAAGATCCGAGGAGGGTTTTCGGTATCTGTGCCACTATCTGAGATGCTGCGCAGATTGGTGCGCACGCTCACGTGGCTGGCCCAGGGGCGGACCGTGACCTAACGGTTTGATCGGGCCTGACCCAGTCGTGCTAACCGGCAACCATCTGACGCTCGTCTTGTAGTTTTGATGCTGGCAGCCAGAAATGCCGACGTTTCGTCTCAGGTAGATGATACAGCATCCAGGGTTTCATCATTTCGATTTCGTTGCCACGTTTAAAAACATGCAGGATACAAGATAATGTCAACGATATCTGAAAACCTCATTTTTCTGGAGGTCAGCTACGCTCGAGCCTGGCCTGGGGTGAATTAACGCGACTTGCGACTTTCTTCCAAAGATGATTGAGTATCCGAATAATCTCAGTGGCACTTCAAGTTCGTACAAACATTGTGTAATATAAAACATAATGGGATTTGTGTAAAACATTGTGTTTTGTGTAAGATATCACACAACTGAGACTATGTATGATAACACATAATGGGAGCTGAGTAAGATATCACATAATGGGGACTGTATAAGATATCACATAATGGGAGCTGTGTAAGATAGGGGTCGTCCATAAAGTATGTCACGCTGTTTTTGACTATTTTTAACTCCCCCCTCCCCCTGTCACAAATTTCGGAACACCCCCCCCCCAAAGTACGTCACACTTTCGATCACATTTTTTTTAATTAACACAATAATTAAAATTTAATATAAAACACCGTGACGTCACACATGGCCGGACCCCCCTCCCCTCTGTCACACTTTCTTACACCCCCTCCCCCCTCTGGAGCGTGACGTACTTTATGGACGGCCCCATATCACATAATGGGAGCTGTGTAAGTGTAAGATATCACATAATGGGAGCTGTATAAGATTACTTGACTGATTGTCTTTCCTGATCGATGAAGCTTTTTTAAAAAATATTTATATTATTTATTTTTATTTTTTATTTTTTTAGAATCATTAAAAAAATATATATTCGACGTATGATTCCCTTTAACCTAATTCTCTTCAAATAAAAGGGAAAGTTAAATCTGCTTTCCAAATATTCTTGTGGTAATAATTATTATTATTATCACCATTAACTACATTTCCTACACTACTACTACCAATACAATTATTATTTGTTCCAATTTATTTACACATGAATAGTTTGAGAACTATCTATACCTGCCGACATCACCCATCCACACTGAAATTTGTAATTACAATGTATTGGTAAAATAATGGTCAAAGAGAGGCTATCGTGAAACTATTTGAACGTATTGCGCTCCCCTTAAGCTACATTTACATAGTTTAATTCATAATTATTTCTTAGTGACGATAAAAGCACGGGGATGAAAGGCTTGTGTTAACTTTAAAATAAATTTTTCATGTCCAATTTACTGATCCTAATTATTAATATTTTTATTTTTTATGTTAAAAAAAATACATTATTATTTATTTATTTACTGCTGCCCTTATATATATATTTATTTTTGGACTTTATATAACAAGCTAACACTAACGGACAACAGGGGTGGGCTGGGCCGCCGGGACACCGGGACAAATCCCGGTGGGCCGCCAGGACCAGTGATATAATAATAATTAATCTTGAAAAAAAATGTCCTGTTTGCTGCTTTTCTGTACTACATAAATACAGTTTATAGGGGCAAACATACAAACATCTCTTTAGCGCTTATAAACTCATTCTGACTCTGTCGTCTACCCAAGTAGCTTGTGAGAGATATTTCTCTAAACTGAAATCAGGGCCGGCCCTGCACTTTTCAGGGCCCACGTTTTGACTAAACATTTTTACTACTTTTTACAATTTTACTACCATTACGCAAGAATTTTTTTTATAACGACGTAGCTAGAAAACTTTGTATTTATATTTTCAGGATAAAATAAGTAGAACAATTCCGTACTAATATAATAACATATTATAATCATCATAAATCCTAATGCAAAAAGTATTTTTCCTAGCGTATTTTTAAGCATTTATGGATTCAGAACATTTTAAAAACGAGAACGCCACTTTTAGGCTTTAACTTGCAATGGTAAGTGAATTTTTTTTAAAATGTGTGAGACTGTCTGATCATGATAAATCAAAGGGACATAATATTACATCTACTTTGGAATGGTTTGAGATGAAAAAACAGGTTAACAAAACAATGACAATTGACAAGCCACGCCAAAAAATAATAAACAGTGAAAAGGCTCGTTGACATAGTATATTTCAACGTCTCATGGCCATTGTCCCAATTTCTCGCTCAGCTATTTCGTATTTCAGTTGATAAATACATATATGTTAAATGATAAAAACTTGTCCTGATGCAATGACTGTTTTTGGTATAATTTAACGAATCTATATATTATTTTCCGCTTCAACAAAGCGATGTGCTTTATTTTCCGAGTTTTTGAAATATTTCTGCAAAACCACTGAAAGAAAATTGGATAGCCATGTGGAAAGCGCAAAGGTAGTGCGATATCAAGCAGGAGAAATGGATGATGAACTTTTCAAAGTACCATATCAAATTAGTGATCTACAATCTTGAAGTGAAGCAGAGTCTTTGTGCAAACAACTTAAGAACTTCAATTTCATTGTTTCAAATGCTTTTTGGTACGACATATTGTCGTAATTTAATTACACCAGCAAAGAGTTACAAAATATTTCTGTCGGTCTAGTAACTGAAGTTGAGAGCATGTAATGTATATTTGAATTATAGAAATTTTACTGCAATCGTTGTTTTGAAACAGCTATAGCATTTTCAGAAGAAATTGCCACAGACATAGAAGTTGAACCCATTTAAACCCAGTTGAAAAAGAAATAAAACAATTTATATATGAAGGAGAAGATGAAGGATTTGTAGATGCACAAGTAAAAATTAGCACATATTTTTTACTAGTTTGTTGATATGCAATCATGTTAATGGGCATGTAATTTGAACAAATACTAAGGCATCATGACTCGTTTTGGATTTCTTGTTAAATTTCATCAATTACAAAACAATGATCTACTGAATTACTGTATAAATCGTGAGAGAAGCTCACTGCCTGCGAAAGTAAGGATCTTGATGGTTTCATGCTTGCTGAAGAGTTCCTATCATTGAGTTCCATAATTCCTGCAGTTACCTACAACGATCCTGTTAATATTTTGCAGTTGCTTTAAAAAAAACTATTCCTGTCATTTTGGCTTCCGAAAAAAGAAGCTTTTCGAAACTAAAACTTATTAAAACCTATATGGGATAAACAATGATTCAAGAGCGGCCCTATGTTTTAGGTGATCTGAATAATGACACAATTATAGATCATGTAGCCGAAATGTCACCCAGCTTAAAGAAGTTGCTTATACTTTAAACACGATCATAGAGAGTCCGAATAAATTGATGTATAGCTTGAATTGACGCATTCTTGATATTGTATTTATAAATATAAATTTAAAATGCTATTTATCGTTTTTTTGTTTTTGTTATTGTATATAGTAATTTGTAAAGTGACACATGCCTTTGAAGGCCTCGGCCCTCACGTTTGGATGGAGAAAATGCACAAGGAAAATAAAAGTTATGAAGATAGGGCCGCTTTTTGTTTTTTTCCCGGGCCGCTTTAACTCCCCAGTCCACCCCTGACGGACAACAAAGACTATGGTTTAATGAAAATGTTTTAGATGTACAATGTCAATGTAGTCCAAATTACAATATTAATTTCATTCTTTAAAATTGTCATAACTTATCATTATAATAATTTGCATCCAATTTAAGGCTATTAAATGTTTTTTGTATTCAGAAATTTGATTGATATACTGTGTAATTTTTTTATTTTTTAAAATTGCCTATTTATTCTTTTTATTGATTAGTTATTTAACCTGCCCGATTTCTATCTTAATATAATTTGTCTCATCTATACAGACGCTCCTTCTATACAGAAGATTAATGCGTCCGCAGACCATGCCAGTCTGTTGGCAAGTGATACAGCGTTCACGGGCCACGGCTATAAGGGTAATTAGGTACCCAGTCGGAGCTGGGTGGACTCAGGGACGCCTTAGGCCCCGGGAACAAATCCTGCCATCACATGGATTCGAACCCGTGACCATCGGTACGCCAGCCGAGCGCTTCGACAATAATTATAGTTCTTTTCTATGACAATAAAACCTTTGTTAATTTTAACAACTATAAAAATTTCATTTTTTTGTCCCTTTGATCATAAGTGAAAAAAAAATCCTGGACTTGAATTGTACCATTTTGACCGTAAACCAACCAATGACCAATGGCACTTAAAAACTAGAAACTACATTTCTACCGTATATTTAACATAAAAATATTTGAAAATCTTTTGAAATGAATAATTATGAAATTTCAAGATAAAAAAAAGATTTTAAAACACATAATTATTTCTTACTTTCAATAGTTAACTTAAGCGACTTTCCCAAAGCAACATCATATCAATTACCATCATTATATCATTTTTAGAAAAAATATTTCTATATTTCAATTATCAAAAACAATTATTATAAGTTTATTTCTGAGTCAAAATATATTTTTGTTTTGAATGATAACTATGATTTTTTATAAAATGAAAGGTATATTTAGTTAAATATTTCTAAAATATATTATCTTTTTTTTAATTTTTAAATTAAAAAAAAATGTTATTTGAGTTTGTTATTTATAAAAACTTTTAATTTTACTTCAAATAAAATAATTAAAACTAAATAAATCTTAATAACATTATATAATAGCAATGACAACACTAAAAGAATGTATAAAGTATAAAGTCCATACAAACAATCAGTTAATTTTCAGCCATTATTTAATTTTTGTGTGAATATTTGGAAATATATTTTTTCATGCAAGAATTGGGAAACGACAAATGGGAAATTTTGTGTGTGTTAAATTTATGAACACATTGGTAGATAACATTCAATGGAATGAACAAAGGAAACATAACACACTGAATTTATTAAAAGGAGCTATGATACAGATAAGACATTCTTATTATTGATTCTTATATACTTCACTTTGGTTTTAATATGTCATGTAATAATTAGCATTTCTGTTGTTAATGCAATTCAAAGTAAATTTTTAAAAAATTCAGTAATGATTGATTACAAAATATGGCAAATAATTGGTTATATTTTAAGTGATGATTGACAAATTCATCTTTTTACTACAAAGGTTAATGATCAGATGTCTACAAAATTATTAGCAGATTAAAAGAAAAATATAATTCATCCATAACTTTTTAAATACTTTTTTTTTAATTGCCACATTTGTATGTAGAAGAACCAAAATAACGACCTGCTTTAGAAACACAATTTATCAATAAAACTAATTTTTACTAAAAATCAAATTATCTTAAGCAAGAAAACCTTCATCAGATTATGGCACAAGGTTGATTAACTTGAAATGTTGGGAATCAATTTAAGAAGTAAATAGATGTTAGGGAAGTCCTAACAAAAATAGAAGAACTAAAACAAATGCAGATATATAATATAAAATTAAATTACTGTAAATTACTTTTACAGATTTTAATCAAAAATGTTTTTTAGTTGTTGATAATAAAGTTATAAAAGCAATAAATTACAGGATAGTTGTGTAACAACACAAATTACCAACTATGCCCTCATCAGATTGTAATTAAAATAATACAGTTTCCCTCTGTTCAGGAAGGAGATCCTCATGGGCACCAACTGAGACCACCGAATGGCTTGAAAACATACAAGTTCGAAAGACTCTTACATATTACAAATACACGCGTGCGTCTTCGTATTCTTCTAACAGCTCCTGCCACCAATGCCTCTGCAGAGCGCTAATTAGCAAACTCAAGCTGATAAACTCTGATGCACTACACCAGAAAGACTAAAACTCTGATGCATTACACCAGAAAGACTAACACTCTGATGCATTACACCAGAAAGACTAACACTCTGATGCATTACACCAGAAAGACTAACACTCTGATGCATTACACCAGAAAGACTAAAACTCTGATGCATTACACCAGAAAGACTAGACTCAATATGAGCCTGATTTAGCATAGATCAATGATTTTGGTATTCTGACACTAGAAAAGCAATTTAGTAAGTGTCTATTTATTTATTTTTATTTGTTAGAGTTTTTGAACATCAGGGTGGGACAAGCATGCAAGTCTAGCATGGACAGTGTGAGCACTGTGGGCGAGTGGCATGCTCACTCCATTGGCGTATCATTGGTCACGTGTTCAAATCTTTGTGAAGGGTCCGGGGATGCCCCTGAGACCACCTAGCTCCGAATGGGTACCTGACACTAGTTATGGAAACAAAGGCGGCTGGGAATAGCGTGGAACCCTCATAGCTGTGGCCTGTGAAAGCTGCGACACTTGCCAACAGACCGGCATGGTCTGTGGACGCAATAATCTTCTTTATAGGAGCGTCTGTATAGACAAGACAAGAATGCATTCATGCATCGTTCATAATGTCACACCATCTATACTACAATTAGCAACTGTTATGATTTTGTCATTACCTCCCCTTCATATAGTTTTACTTCTACTTCTATGTTTATTTTTTAAAAATCCTATTTACTTGGGTCCCTGTCCCCTTCATCATAGATGTTTAAAGAATGTTTGAACGCATTTAATAATATGTAATTGATTGAATGTAATTTTAGTCTTGGTCCAGCACACAATGATCCACACATTTCCTGGCAATAAATTTAATCCTTGACTTTTCTGGTTTAAATGCATTTCACAAACAATGAGGTTGTTAATTTAAATGTGAATTTCTTTGTTCATTGAACACAATAAAAAAATTTAATTTTTTTTCTGAATAACTTGAGTTTTATTTTGTTTTAACATAATTTTTCGCTATGTCCAAATAATATCACCTGTATTTGTACAATAAAACTCTGTTTGGCACTCTGTGTTTAGTTAGTGATGAGCAATACAATACTAACACTAACACTATTGACAAAAGGACAGTGGACAACACAGACAGAACACACATGTTTCACTGCCCAGACATGTTACACAGCACACACGTTACAGAGCACACACATTACACAGAGCACACACGATATCAGAGCACACGTTACACAGAGCACACACATTACACAGAGCACACACATGTTACACAGAACACAAACACACGTTACACAGAGCATACTCATTACACAGAGCACACACGTTACACACAGCACACACGTTACACAGAGCACAAATGCAATGAAAAGTTTTAAAATTTATTTATTGTAAGATAAAAAAAAGTACTAGATTTTCTATTGTTGACTACAGAGAAATATTTCCTCTCTCCAACATTTTCTCTATTGTACATACAAGTACAAGCTTAAACAGTTGCACATAAAATATGACCTACTGACTTATCTCTCCATGTAGACACAAGAAATTTAGAAGACTTCTTTAATGAACACTTCAGTGCAACACTGGCGAAATTTTATTTTTACTGTCTGATGAAGAAGGCCTTTTGCTGGCCTGATTGCAGTCTCACCACTTTACTATGGTGTCATACAATCAATAATGGTGACAAAGGTATAAAAATACAATTCCTGACTGAGAACATAGCTCACATTTCAAAGATATAAATTAAAATAATCCTTCTCACTGTAAGTGTAAGACAAAACATTATTTAAATGACTGGGCTGTTTGATGAAATCTGGCTAGTCTTTGTATAGTTTGGAAATGTGAAATTTTTATCACCAACACATATTGCAAGCTGCAAGGCAAAGCTATAGTTACAAAATGCAATCGAAATGACCTTGACACTAAGTAATACCATAATAACAACCAGCATTCAAGTGTTGAGTCAGCCTCTCACGACTGCTGTACAAACATAGATTGTGGTTATCACAAACAAATTACAGTAAATTCATCTTCACACAAAATAATTTTTACCATAAACATTCTTCACAAATCCTTTCATCACATTCCCCACAAATCCTTTCATCACATTCCCCACAAATACTTTCATCACATTCCCCACAAATACTTTCATCACATTCCCCACAAATCATATCATCACATTCCCCACAAATCATATCACATTCCCCACAAATCATTCCATCACATTCCCCACAAATCATTTCATCACATTCCCCACAAATCATTCCATCACATTCCCCACAAATCATTCCATCACATTCCCCACAAATCATATCATCACATTCCCCACAAATCATATCATCACATTCCCCACAAATCATATCACATTCCCCACAAATCATTCCATCACATTCCCCACAAATCATATCACATTCCCCACAAATAATTCCATCACATTCCCCACAAATCATTCCATCACATTCCCCACAAATCATTCCATCACATTCCCCACAAATCATTCCATCACATTCCTCACAAATCATTCCATCACATTCCCCACAAATCATTCTATCACATTCCCCACAAATCATGTCATCACATTCCCCACAAATCATGTCATCACATTCCCCACAAATCATTCCATCACATTCCCCACAAATCATTCCATCACATTCCCCACAAATCATTCCATCACATTCCCCACAAATCATTCCATCACATTCCCCACAAATCATGTCATCACATTCCCTACAAATCATGTCATCACATTCCCCACAGATCATTCCATCACATTCCCCACAAATCATTCCATCACATTCCCCACAAATCATGTCATCACATTCCCCACAAATCATGTCACCATATTCAATATTTGTTTTTATCAGAAATAAATAAACATGCAAAAAATCTACTTCAGTGGTTCCCAAACTACAGGTTGCAAGGACTTATGTACAAAATGACACAGAGAAATATGCTCAAGTTCCACACTTCAACATTCACTTTGGTGCTGGCAATTATTTCTTGATCATAAAACACTGGTGGTAGTTTGTTACAGCATTGTGAATCATTTTTTTAAAATCAGCGAAAAGTATTACATCATGTGGTGGTGGGAGGGGGGTATGTGGGGGGGGGGTAGAGGCATTTGTTTAAAACATCTGTCTGACAGTCACAAATCTTTAAAAAAATATACAGTGGAACCTCTCATAACGAGCATAATTTGATCCAGAATCTTACTCATTAAGCCAAACACTAGTTAAACAAAACAATTTTTCACATATAAATAAATGTAAAATATGATAATGTGTTCCATGCTAACAAAATATTAATTTTTCTAAAATTTTTATTAAAATTTATTCAATTAAAATTACTTATGAATTTTTAAGGAGTGCAACAACTTAGAATACATTTAAGATTTTAAACAAAAAGACGTAAATAAAAATATGAATATATGACAAATAATTAATCCTTTTTTACTAGAAAACTGTTTAAAGACCTTTTTTTATGCAGACACTTCAAAATTTGACGAAAATGTGTCACAGCATTATCATTGAATAAATTTGTAGCACAAATAGCCACCTCCTTATTAGGGTGATGCTCCTCAATGTACGATGCAACAGTTTCCCATGCATTTCTCGTCTTGTGGTAGAAGGATATTAGAAGCAACCTCTCAACATCATCAAGAATACGCAACTGTTTCGTAGACATTCTTGACACTCCCTTTGAGGCATCCATCTCCTTAATTTTGTTTTTGATCTTGAGAATAGTGCAGATCGTTGATGTTGACCCATTGTATGTGCTCGCTTGATTAGCCACGCTTACACATTATTCTTGGTTTTCAATGATTTTACGTTTCATTTCAACAGTTATTTTTTCTCTCTTATGATTGTCTTCTTGTGGTTTTTTCTTCAAAGGCTTTTTAGCACAGGTTATTACACTTTAAACATTAAAAAATTACGAATACTGTCTGAATACATGAAAACAGTACGCTAGCAGACCGAGTGCTAAACACAGCCTAATGAATCGGCGCGGAAGTCCCGGCTCACAAATGAATGCCGGGAAAAACGGACTTCCCCTTTCTGCGTAACTCGTAATGCGAATTACTCGTTATGAGAGGTGCTTGTTATTAGAGGTTCCACTGTAATTGTTTTGTTTTTTAAAACTTTTTTATACTTAAATCTTTCTTGAGTTGCAATCAATTCCAGATAGTGATACAGCACTAATAGAAATTAAAATAAAACTACACACACCCTTTAACTTTAATACCTTGCCAACAGTTTAAAATGGGGCACATCCCTCAATGCTAGGCCAACAGTCAAATCATACCAAGCATAGAATTAAACTTAAAAAACTTTATCATCAAACTATAATAAATAAACAAGATGTAAGACTCCGAATGCTCATGTCACATTATAATTGTTAAATATAGTTCCTTAGGGAGTTTTCACTTGAGTAAGGTAAGATCAACATAAAGTCAGATATTAATGACGCTTTCTGTACTTATTAAATATTAAAACTCTTCCACCCGATAAATTGGATGGTGAAATGTGATCCTGAAATGATCACAAAGTTTAGGATCTGCTCGCCATAAAGGAAGTAGCAGGGAAAAGAAGCTGCAGAAGGAAAGGAGAATCAGAGAAGGGAAGTAGCAGGAGGAGGGAGGAAGTAGGGGAGGAAGTAGCAGAGGGAAAAAGTAGCACACATTTGAGACGTCTGGGTTATAATGTCAGACATTTGGCAGTATCTACAGTCTCCCATTCAGCCAGTTGACAAGCATCTACCAGGGATATTGTTTCATGTCCTTATTACCATAACACTTTGAGTTATGAAAGACCTAAAATATCAGAATTCACACAAACCAATTAATTGACTAAATGCTAATTTATTACTATCATCTCTTCAAGGTCACAGCCAGCAGCTAGGTCAAGTTGAACTTGCTTTTCAATCTGTCAACAATGTCGAGACGACCGGCTTCCTCACTTGACAAGACATCGAACAGAGTTTTGACCTGATCAACAGGGGTCAAGGCCGAGCTACTGCGCCACTCAACTAGAGCTTTGAAGATCTGCTGGAAGACCTGTCAAAACAAGGGGAATCAACTGTTAGTTGGATAAAAATTTCTCTGAATGAAAATAAACATCTTAGGAAACAGCTTTATTGAATGAGTTTTGTGAAATCTGAATAGTTTCTGAATTTTATCACGTTTCTTAGCATCAGCTCAACTTTTAACACTATAACAATTACATTAGTTTATCTCATCTACAGAAATCCCCCCCCCCAACCAATCCTCTTTACCCAAAACAAGGGGTGTCCAAAGACCTGCCAGCGGGTCAAATACGTCCAGCATTACAATTCTAACTGGCCTTATTAATTTTAATTGTGTAATTAAAATTTTAAGACAGTTTTTACATGTACTGTAGTTATATTTCAAAACATTTTATTTATTTTAAGGTTACGTAGCTTAAAATAAACATCTTTATTCTATAACTTGGCCATTATTAATCTAACTTGAGTTATTGCTAAGAAATATATAAACCATTTGAAATCATTTTAGTGTAGTTCCCATTCCCCCCATCCCCACACAAATTATCACTCTTACAAATTACAAACAAAAAAACAATCATATAATTAAAAAGCCTGTAACTCAGTCTCAACAAATTTCATTTTTTTATTATCTAAATCCGGCCCACACATATTTTTACTTTCGGGAATATGGCCGTCATTAAAAAAAGTTTGGATATCACTGCCATGAAGCATGTCTAGACAACACAGCTGAGAACTGACAACTGACATGACATAAATTCTACTGTTTGACGAATTCAGTGAAATTTTACATTTACAATTAGAGTTACCTAACCTATCAGTGTAAATTTGAAAAATGAAAGTTGCTTTATAAGTTATTAGGATAGGAGATACAGAATAAAGTAGTTGATCTTGTTAGAAACTAGAAAGATAGTTGTAAGTGTACAGTAACAAAACTGTTTTAAAATAAAAAACAGAATTTTCTAGAATATTTGTATGTAAATCAGATAAAAACTGGTAATTGGGAAGGAGCTTAGTGTAAATAACAAACAGCAACTCATAAAATAAATTGCCATTACAAGCAGATGTCCACATTTTCATCACTGCTGACCCACATACAGCTATCACTTACAGAATTATTACTACTTACAGATTTATAATTACTTAGATTTATGATTACTGCAGATTAATAATTACTTATAGGTTGATTATTACTTACCGATTTATTATTACTAATAATTTACTAAGATTTATTATTTCTCAGATTTACTATTACAGGGAGTCCTCGGGTTACGACGGTCCCGACTTACGCTGTTACAAATGCACCCCCATAAAAAATATAAATAATAATATTACGCGTCATTCAGTCTTTTTAATGGGTTTTTTTTTCATGGGGTAAGGAATTTTTTGCTCTTTTTAAAATACTTTTTATGCACATGTACTTAAAAATTTATTATTACTAACATATTTACTATTACAGTAGAAACCGGTTAAGTCGACAGCATAGGGGTTTGCCAAAAGGCGTCGAGATAACCGATGATCGAGTTAAACGAAAACCAATATGGTGGCAAAATATTAACATGTGCTTGAATTTCTTTATGTACATGATAAGGTTGTTAACGGTTAACCAGTTAGCCGTAATTTCAGTATAAACTTATTAAGCGGAGTTAATATTTTGTTGTGCTACAGCAGAATACCAGAACCAATACGCAAGCGACCGAGACATCAAAGCGTTTTCTTACTATTCCGGTCTATAAATAATATACACGTCATCACTATTAGTTTTGTTCACCTGCGGCTGAGGAAAGATTTTTTGTTTAGATTTTACTTTGCTTAGTTGTCGAGGCACTGTACTAGAGCTAACACACAGTGCGCGTATGATATGAACGGTCAAAGTCAAGGCCACGACTGTTATTGTTACTATTTATATTACGAGAGTCATTGGAAAGACGTAGCAAAGATACCCGGCGATTAATTGGTCCTCAAATTTGAGTTTGGTCTTTTAGTGACAGTTTTTCTGCAAGTTAAAGGCATTTGACGTAAGATAAACACATTAATATCAAAACTGATATTTGCTTTAAAAAATGAGTACGGCTAGTGAACTATTTTTGTTTAAAACTCTCTTAGTTGACAGAGCATAGTACAAGAACTAACACACAGTGCGTCGATGTTAAAATGTTAACAATGTTAAGGCCGCGTGTTACTATTCAGCGCAAGAGAGCTGAAAACTATCTGACGTCACATCTTCTTTGAAGTCACCATCAGACAGTGCGAGGCAAAAATTTGATCATTGATACACTCTCTTTGTTGCCCATGATGTCATACGAAACAAGCCCCCGCTTCCCTCTGCGCGTCTTCATTCTCGACACGCTGGGTGATCCAGTTCTTCTACACACGCCCAGCACAGCCAGTATAAAATAAAAACCACAGTCGATTCTCAATACAAACCTTTATTTTCTATTCTGAAGATATTCATTTATCTTAAAAAATAAAATGATTAATGCATCAGGAAATGAATTTAAGTTTAATAATAATATAACATGCACTGCGAAATAATGACAATTAAAGGCCGATAACGTGATTTTCGAGCTCCTCGGGTGAATACATACTCGATAGAGATGCGGCAAACAAATTCACAAACGGATCAAAGTGAAACAAGACAAAAACATCCGGTAATTTTTTAAAGAAATTTTATAGAATCACACAATAGCCGAAAGTCTAGAGGAAAGCGAGATGTCAATGTTATTTTTGACTAAAAATGACAGAGTGCGTCGCTAGGCAAACAGACTGGGATCGAGTTAACCAACGTTAAGTTGCAACTTTGGCACTCTTTTGTGCTCGAGATACTAGGGTTGGGCGACTTAAAAGAATCGACATAACCGATGAGAAAATGCTAAGACAAAGAGAGAATTTGGCGGTTCCAATAAAAAACGTCGACTTAATAGGGTTGGCGAGTTAACCGTGGTTGAGTTAAATGGGTTCTACTGTACTTAGATTTAGTAATACTTACAGATTTACTATTACATGTACTTACATATTTATTATTACTTACAGATATATTATTATTTAAAGATTTATTATTACTCACAGATTTTTTATTACTTAAGGATTTGTTATTTCTTACAGTCAGATTTATTATTATTTACAGATTTATAATCACTTACAGATTTATTAATAATTACAAATATATAATCACTTACAGATTTATAATCACTTATAGATTTATAATCACTTACAGATTTATTATTACTTACAGATTTGTAATCACTTACAGGTTTATTATTACTTACAGATTTATAATCACTTACAGATTTATTATTACTGTATATACTCGTTCTATAGCCCGTTCGTTCATAAGCCAACCCCCCCACTTTTGGAAGAGAAAAGTATTAAAAGTGTATAACCCGCTCGCAAGCCGACCCCCCAAAAATTATAGGACAGCTTTAACAAAATGGTACATATTTTTTAAAAACTAGAAGCTAAATCGGTCATTATGATTGTTTATTTTGTACTGCCTATCTTTGTCTTTGTGTTCTTTGTTAGGCAAGAGATACCGGTATCTTTAAAAAAAATCTTTGTTAACCAGTGACGAAAGTGCCTCCATTAAAATTCCTTGTTGAAAACAAAATTTGTACAACAATTTATTAAAATGTTCACAAAAATAAATAAAATGATTAAATAAGGTAAGTGCAGGTGTTGAATAACATATTATAGCTTCTGGTAGAGCAGTAGAATCTTGTAGAATATAGAAAAGGACCTTGATGATCTACAATAACAACACTGATATTCAATATCCATGCAGAAATACGTTAATGACCCGCTCGTAAGCCGACCCCCCAACTTTTCCCCCTAAATTTTGGCCAAAAAAAGGTCGGCTTGCGAACAAGTATATACGGTACTTACAGATTTATAATCACTTAAAAATTTGTTATTACTAACAGATTTATTATCCTTTACAGATTAATAGTTACTACTTACATATTTATTATTAATTAGATTTATTATTACAGATATAAAATCACATACAGATTTTTTACTACTTACAGATTTATGCTCCATCTGTAGCTGCTCTATTCTAACCTGTTGAACACCAAGGCCGAGGGCAATCAAGATCCAGTTCTCTCCAAGGTTGGCTGCAATGAGAGAAAGTCCTGTGTCGGATAGGACATAGTGGATCCCAGACTGAGGACCATCCACGACATCTTCAGCAGCAAACAAAAAGTTAGTGGCGATTTTCATGTGATGCTGGTGACTCTCTTCATCTGTGGAGAGTTTGATGTAAGACTTAAGTGTGACTTTGAAACCTTCCTGTACTAATGGAGCTAGATGAAAGTTAAAGCTTCAATTCTAGGGGATCTTCCTGTACTAATGGAGCTAGATGAAAGTTAAAGCTTCAATTCTAGGGGATCTTTCTGTACTAATGGAGCTAGATGAAAGTTAAAGCTTCAATTCTAGGGGATCTTCCTGTACTAATGGAGCTAGATGAAAGTTAAAGCTTCAATTCTAGGGGATCTTCCTGTACTAATGGAGCTAGGTGAAAGTTAAAGCTTCAATTCTAGGGGATCTTCCTGTACTAATGGAGTTAGTTGAAAGTTAAAGCTTCAATTCTAGGGGATCTTCCTGTACTAATGGAGCTAGATGAAAGTTAAAGCTTCAATTCTAGGGGATCTTTCTGTACTAATGGAGCTAGATGAAAGTTAAAGCTTCAATTCTAGGGGATCTTTCTGCTTTTTTAAATCCCTTATATTAACTTCACCGGCGTCTCTCTCTCTCTCTCTCTCTGTCTGTCTGTCTTGGGCTCGGCGGGCGGAAAAACAGAAGTAAAAAATGACCCACTTCCCATGATCCGATCAAACTGAAATTTGGCACACGGACCCGTCGAACCTAACAATGCATCGTATCAAAATTTCAGATCGATCGAACGTACCATAATTAAATTAATGCATTTTTAGTTTATCCTTATATGAGGTATGTAATTCAAAATTCACTGTTTGTTATTGTTTTTTTTTATTCCAGTTCCACGTGAGTTTGAGTTGACGCCGACCGTCGTGTTGACGCCGACCGTCGTGCCGACACCCCCTCACATCCCACCCCCATTTATTAAAGACAAGGGACATCACTCGGTGTCAGTCTGTAAATGTTTGAAAATAATCAATACTGTTAGTTATGTCTCATATATAAGGGATTTATAGTCAAAAACTTTGTTTTTACGGGTTTGTTTTTTTATGGACCAAAATTTATGTAACACTTTTTGTGTTGGACCAAAAGATATGTAACAATATTTTTGTGTTGGACCAAAAGATATGTAACAATATTTTTGTGTTGGACCAAAAGATAGGTAACACTTTTTTTGGTATATTTTTGTGTAAATTTTGAACCATTTTTCACTAATTGCATTTTTTAAAAAAATCATTACAAACACTCTTTCTAAGCAGAAGATTATTGCATTCTACATTCTTATAAGAACGCAAAGACCACGCTGGCTTGTTGGCGAGCGACGCAACGTTCACAGGCCACGGCTATGAGGGGTTGTGTGACACAATGCCCAGCCACCTTCGTTTACCCCAACTAATGTTGGGTACCCATCAGAGCTGGGTGGGTTCATGCCGCTCGTCCACCATGCCTCTTGTCAGGGATGACCAATTTCCCGTCGTAACTTGTTGTGAGCCACGCTTGGTGGTGTGTTTGGTGGTCACGTTGTTGGTTAGTCAGTGCGAAAGTGTGCAAAAGGAAGTTGTTTTTGTTGACGTCATTAGAATGTGTGTAGAAGGGTAAAGAGTTTTGTGCATATTGTGTTGCGGCAAGAAGTGAACGCCATTAAAGATTGTTTTCCGCTATTGGATTTTGTGTTATATGAATCTGGTTACAAGCATTTCAGATCTACATATTGACGCTTGTGACACCCCTTGTTTATCTGGATTGTTCATGTTCAGGTAAAATGTCCTAATTTGTCATTGTGTTAAGTTAGATCAACTAGAATGAAGGCATCCAATACGTCATATCAGTAGGCTTCAATCTTACGTTAAAGTGGTTTTACTAATCTGTTAGTAGACCCATTCAAATTCCCTATATTGTGTCGTATAAACTATGAGGGCCACTCATGGCTGCAATACTGTTGTACAGAATATAGACAACTGCCTAACCAGCAACTGGTTAAGCGGACATTGACCTGACAGGGGCCTGTACTCACCTAGCTCATCAAGTGGAAACACAAAACAGGTGGGCACCTCGTCGTTGGGGAATTTCTCACAGCACCTCATTATGTACAAGCCCTTGGGTATGACGTGCTCCAACACGTGGCCGGGGTAGCGATGAGGCTCATCTGCACCTTTCAGGAGGCAGTGGGCGCACACCAGGGAGATCTCACACTTTAGCAGGGGCCAGTCCTTGAAGAGACCCATGGCCGCCCTGCGCACGCTTAAGATCAAAAACCACAGCTCCTTCAGGTCTGATGCCCCACGGGCCGAAACCACGACAACATTAGAACCATTGCGCTTCTCTCTGACCACCAACAGCTTGGAGTAGTTTTTTTCGGCAAGGACTCCGTTTTTCCAGTTGACTCTGTTTGCATCAGATAAAAAGTGGTGGAGTTTGACCGAGAGCTTCTCAAAAAAATTTGGAGGGGCCCTGCCAGGAAATAGTATTTCCATGCACAGCTCAAAGTTATTTGTTGGACGTGAGGGTGGCCATTTTGATTCCAGTTCTGCCGGGGGTTCCCCAGGGAAGAACCATGGGAACTGAACTATTTGAGTAGAGCCCATCAGGGCGTTGGCCAGGGAGTTGGTCAGCTCAAAGCATAGATTAAATTTGATCATAAGGGAGAGAATCAAAGATAAGAATGTCTCCGGGGCGTCCTCGGATAACTTGAAGTGAATCAGCAGGTAGCGGAGCATTTCTTTCGTCATCAGACCTTTGCTCAGGAAGTCACGTTTCATCTTGGTGAACTGCTCTTCTCTGAGGGACAAAGTTTCTCCAACCTCTTTATCATAATAGACCACCTGCTGGAAGTCGTGGCGGAAAACCACGCGCAGCATGTCAATCAGAGACTCGGGCTTGTGGAACACCGTCGTCTTGAGCTGATCGTTCTCGTGGTACCAGACTATCTCCCCTGTGGAGTGGAAGTATTTGAGAACCATCTCCAGGCTGCGCTCCGGTGAGCCACCCATCCCCATCATGGACTGCTGGTTTTGTGACATCACCTGGAAGGAAAGAATCAGCGGTGTGTCAAAAAACTGGTGTCCGATGAATGCAATGACCTAGAGAGATATACACCATAATAACAAAAAAAACTGTTTTCAGACAACGTATTGTTAGAAACATTTAAACAAATATCAACTTGTAATTTGATGGTGCCACTTGATTGTAAGATACCTTTAAAAGAGGAAAATGATGTGAGTCTTTATAACAAAAATCACCTACTTGAACTACAATGTGCACTGATACCAGATTAATAATGACCAAAATAAATGATCACAGTTATACTGGTTATTAGGCCATTTTTTTACAAGGGGAAGGAGGGAGGCTAAGGCCAATTAGTAGAATGGTTCCAGGACTCAGTAATGTGGACATATCAAACTGATGTTGTTTGGGTTGCATCACAGTGGTGTGCACTAGGTAAAACTTATGGCATCACAGTGATGTGTACTAGGTAAAACTTATGGCATCACAGTGGTGTGCACTAGGTAAAACTTATGGCATCACAGTGGTGTGCACTAGGTAAAACTTATGGCATCACAGTGGTGTGTACTAGGTAAAACTTATGGCATCACAGTGGTGTGCACTAGGTAAAACTTATGGCATCACAGTGGTGTGTACTAGGTAAAACTTATGGCATCACAGTGGTGTGCACTAGGTAAAACTTATGGCATCACAGTGGTGTATATTAGCTGAAACTTGGGACATGACTGATCAAAACAAAGGGAAACACTGGTACAGTTCAATAAAACTCAACCAATCAAATGACCTGTAGGAAAAGCTCCAGTGTCCTGCTCCATGTCAGGACCTTCTCCGGCAGCTGCTGCATCTGTTCCAGGAAAATGAACCAGTGCTCGGGGAGGGCGCTGACTTCGTCAAACTTCAACTTGTCGATTAGAAAATTCTTCAACTGCTCCATGTTTATGAGACTGTCCGCACAGCTGACCACGAAGATTTTGTCTGGGATCTGACATGGCAGGTTGCCATGGAAACATATTTAGTTGTATAAGATTTTTCTATAATTAGATTATATAGAGCTCTTTTAATGAAATTTGACTAACATCCAAAATGTCTAACATTGTAGGTGTATAACATCCTAAATTCATAATTTTGTAATGTTACTATTTTCTCTGACATGAATTTCCATTGCAACATGTAATACCACAGCTAATGTCCAAATCCAATGTTCAATAAACAGTATAGCTAATGTTGCGTCCCAATGTTGAATTAAAATTAACTTTCAATTTAGACTTTCTTACCTGTGACCGAGAATTGCGCATTTTCAAAAGTTTATTTAATTTCTCCTGCATTCTTCCGACTCCAATTTCAGGGATACCCCCGCTGACCTCCCTTGATTCCGGCTTCTCCAACTCTTCCTGGATTAATCTGATTTCTTTGTCCATTTGTTGCCGTTTCTGCCCCTCGTCCCGTTTCATAAGCCGCAGAATGTCCTGTATTTTGTCCTCTGTGTCCTCATTGGTGCACAGGTCACAGTGGGTGCCCACAATGATGATCTTAGCCCCGGCCGCCCGGTCCATGATGGCCTCCAACCAGTGGCCAATTAGGTCTTCATACACCTGGGGACATATTGCATATTTAATGACAGGTCTTCATACATCTGGGGACCTATTTAATGACAGGTCTTCATTCACCTGGGGACATATTTAATGACAGGTCTTCATTCACCTGGGGACATATTGCATATTTAATGACAGGTCTTCATACATCTGGGGACCTATTTAATGACAGGTCTTCATTCACCTGGGGACATATTTAATGACAGGTCTTCATTCACCTGGGGACATATTTAATGACAGGTCTTCATACATCTGGGGACCTATTTAATGACAGGTCTTCATTCACCTGGGGACATATTTAATGACAGGTCTTCATACATCTGGGGACCTATTTAATGACAGGTCTTCATTCACCTGGGGACATATTTAATGACAGGTCTTCATACATCTGGGGACCTATTTAATGACAGGTCTTCATTCACCTGGGGACATATTTAATGACAGGTCTTCATACACCTGGGGACATATTTAATGACAGGTCTTCATACACCTGGGGACATATTTAATGACAGGTCTTCATACATCTGGGGACCTATTTAATGACAGGTCTTCATACACCTGCGGACATATTTAATGACAGGTCTTCATACATCTGGGGACATATTTAATGACAGGTCTTCATACAGCTGGGAACATATTTTAATGACAGGTCTTCATACAACAGTTAACATATTTAATGACAGATCTTCACACACCTGGGGACATATTTAATGACACGTCTCATACACATGAAGATGTAATACATAAAATGTCACATAACATATGTCACAGAGTTGACTCATTCGCTACTATTGCAA
This sequence comes from Ampullaceana balthica, assembly GCA_944989445.1. NCBI lineage: Eukaryota > Metazoa > Mollusca > Gastropoda > Lymnaeidae > Ampullaceana > Ampullaceana balthica. Next base: position 191,117 of record CALYLW010000379.1, on the reverse strand, counting down.
CTGAATGCGACATACCCCCCTCGCTACTAATTCGCCCGAATGCGACATGACGCCTAGTTACGCGCATGCATCACGCGACCTCGCGAGAAATCTGTTGAAATTTGAACGTGTGTTTTCTGAATATTCTTATACAATGGCCTTTCATTTCTTGACTCTTTAATTGCTGCTTCAACGTCTAATTATGTAGCAGTTAATAATTCAAACAATGAGGAATCAGATGTTGAAATTAGTGATAGTGATACTGATAATAAATAACTGATTAGAGTGACGCTAACGATAGAGATGAAGGAGACACTGTCACTGAATCTTGGTCAGACAATTTGACCAGTGTTATGGACAAGCTCTAAAATTTTATTGAAATTATAGGGGAAATCATTTTCTCTCTATTGACAGCAGTCTCATAGACTACTTCAAGGTTTTCATGAACTCTGCCATGATAGAGTTGTTAGTTGCTGAAACATACAGATTCAGATACGCTGAACCGCAGCAAACAGCCAAGGGTAAGAAAGACACCCAGTGGACATATGGTTACTAATGGGGACATATATAAATTCCGCTACATCAACATCATCTTTAGACTCAAGTAACTAATTACAAAATTGTATTGGTCAGTGGGTAAGATGTTTCTCAAATTTTCATGAGACAATAAAATAAGATTATAAAAAGTGACAAACAACAGAGGTCGACGTCCAAAAACAGTGATGTAAATTTTCCAGATTTATTTAAAATATATTTGTGAATTAAAGTGCATCAACCTATACATTTTTTTAAAAGCTGATCCAATTTTCTGTTTTTTTGGTGTGTGTTTTATTTTAAATTTTCATTTAGGTGTTTAAAAATATTTTTAATTAACATGGGGGTGCAAGTTTTTGAGAGTGATCTCCCTTTGCTTAGTACTCCAAGGGGTGTTTGGTTTTTGTGCCTAGTAGCGAATGAGTTAACTGGCCTACCATATGTCATCATGTTTCCCTAAAGCAAATTCACAACGCAGGCTGGGTCCCCTTGGGATCAGTTCATTGTTTTATTTGTTCAACAACTGAGATGGAGGGTTAGGCTAAGTTATAAAGATGGGGGTCATAATTGTTGGTCATAAGCCTTCATAACTAAGTGAACAACACAAACCTCGGATGTGTACTTGGTAAGGTCAAACACAAGAATATGAAGGGCATCAGGGGAAAGAAACATGTGGTGGGCTGCCTGGTAGATATGGTGACCGCCAAAGTCTAGAATCTGAAAAGATAAACCAAACATTCACTGTACAGAGAGTTTATGACTATCTTTCAAGCTATGATTGTCTGTGATAGTGACAAGCAGTTGTTCACAGGAATGTATATGATCAACAGTTGTATGTGTACACTGTACCATAAAAAAAATGGGATCCTATGCTGTCTAATACCCACAATATATAAATTAACTACTGGATCATCGACTAAGACAATCATTTCCCACAAGTACACTCAATCATTTCCCACAAGTACAAACAATCATTTCCCACAAGTGCAAACAATCATTTCCCACAAGTGCAAACAATCATTTCCCACAAGTACAAACAATCATTTCCCACAAGTAAAATCAATCATTTCCCAAAAGAATAATCAATCATTTCCAAGTACAAACAATCATTTCCCACAAGTACACTCAATCATTTCCCACAAGTACAAACAATCATTTCCCACAAGTAAAATCAATCATTTCCCAAAAGAATAATCAATCATTTCCCACTAGAACAATCTAGTTCCTGTGTCCACTACTTCCCACTGACCTGCACTCTGATCCTGGACTCTGGTTCCCACAGGTGTCTCTCCATCACCCAGGTGCGCTCATGTTCGGCCGTAAGTTTGGACCGCCCTAACATGAGAGCCTGGCGTAAGCTGGTCTTGCCGGCCTGGGCCGCACCGATGAGGATCATCTTCCAGCGGTGGTGAGCCTCTTTTAATCTAATACCTGTCACAGTGTTGAGATAACATGAGTCAGTAGTCAAATAAAATGAGCCAATAGTCATTTTTTAACATGAGTCAAAGGTCAAATGACATGAGTCAATAGCCAAATGGCATGAGTCTATAGTCAAATGACTTTAGTCAATAGTCAAATGACATGAGTTGATAGCAAAATGACAAGAGTCAATAGTCAAATGACATGAATATGAGTCAATTGTCAAATGACATGAGTGAGTATGGGTCAATAGTCAAATGGCATGTCAATAGTCAAATGGCATGAGTCAATAGTCAAATGACATGTCAATATTCTAATGACAAGAGTAAATCATCAAAAATATATCTTACTTAAGGGGAAAACTTTTTAGATGACACTATCAGATTTTGAAACTAAAACTAACTGATTCAAGTGATGTTTACCTTTCAAGAATTCAAACAAGGCTTGAGTGCCCAGCTCACAAATTTCCTTAAATGGACTTCGTAGATTGTTGTTGACAATGGAGAGGCCGTCGGTCTCAGCCAGCCGCTCCAACTGGTCCAATAACAGGGGGACCTCGGTCAGCTGATTGTTGTTGACATCCAGCATGATCAGATTATGGAGATGGTAGATGGTCTCAGGGAGCTGAGGATTATAGCAAGATGACTGAGTGTCTAAGGACCTGAGGATTATAGCAAGATGACTGAGTGTCAAAGGGAGCTGAGGATTATAGCAAGATGACTGAGTGTCAAGGGAGCTGAGGATTACAGCAAGATGACTGAGTTTCAAAGAGATTACTGCTAATGCATGCCAACCAGGTATCATATTTCCTAACAAATGTATAGAGCTATCCTGATTGTTTTAAGTTCAGGTAAGAGGTGATCTTGAATCAACAGTGAAACAAAACTATCAGAAGTATCACGAGTTTTAAGGTGACTGTCACATGTGATTAACATAATTTTGTGACGTAAGGTCACGTGAATGGTGGACGCTGGAAGAAAGGAGCATTCCTATTGGTTGAAAGTGTTGGGCGGGTAGTTGTTAGAAGACTTCCGTCAAGGAAAGATGTAATGTGTGTGTGCCTCAAGATTTCCACGTTGTATTACCTCAAATGATATTTATGTGTACATAGTATACATATTAAAGTTGTTTTGTATAAACAAGTTTTTCAGTGGATTATTGTGCACAAGATTATGTACTGGGAGAACGCCTACATAAAGAGAAACATATTTAATAGTTACATTGGTGCAAAAGTAAAAGTGATTGCCATTAGGCATAAGTTCTAAGTCAACACAGTACAAGAGATTTTAGAAAAGAGGTTTCGTGGAAATAACAAGTATTGGATATTTCCAAAAAGGAAAGTATTCATTAAAATAAGAAATATTAGCAGCTATCGTATTTTTTTAATATTCAAGTTCGTAAGAAGCTGTGAATAAACTTTTGTGGTTCAATGAAAATACAAGAATATTTCAAAATGGCGGCATACAGGCACATGGTCACGGCGTGCGGTGTATACAACTAGGTCGCCTAGTTGGTTCTACGTCACATTCGACGACAGTACAAGTATACTACACAGTACTGGAATCTGGGTCGTGTAGGCTTACTGAATGGTGACACACGGTGAACATAAATAGGTCGTGACGTCAACAAGCTCAATGCTAGTTGATTCCAGGAAATATTTGTAAACATAACCTGGAACTTGGAAGGCTATGGACTGTTAATTATGAAGTGTGAATTATAAATAAAGGAACGGAATTTTTATCTATTCATTGTGTGAAGAATTTGATAATTGCAATTTTGGATTAATGGAGTGAACTAAATTGTTAAAAACACTACTAGAAAATTGAAAATTTAATCAAGTGACTTTTATTCAAAACGATTGGATCATTAGATATATTTTGTCAATCTGAGGGAGCGTATACATAAAGTATACTAAAGATCCCGTGTGAGGATTCTTTGTTGTCTCACCTTGTCAAAACTAGATTGCATGGTTTAGACGTGTCACTTATTTGAACTTAACATTTTGAATTCAAGATTTTGCATTTGGAAGATTTATAACTTTATCAATATATACCTAAATTCCTTACCAAATTGCTTAACTCATATTATTCAATCAAACAAAACATGGATTACTACAAGGAATTCACTGCCATAGCTAAAGAGATCGGACTAAAGGGAAAAGAAATGAGAGATTTCATTGAAGAAAAAGTAAGCATTGCTGAAGAAAAAGAGAAGCAAAAACAAAAAGAAGCTGAAGAAAAAGAAAAGCTAAGAATAGCTGAAGAAAAGGAAAATCAGAGAATTGCTGAAGAAAAAGCAAGAATTGCTGAAGAAAAAGAACAGCTAAGAAAAGCTGAAGAAAAAGAACAGCTAAGAAAAGCTGAAGAAAAAGAACATCAAAGAATAGCTGAAGAAAAAGAACAGCTAAGAAAAGCTGAAGAAAAAGAAAATAAAGGATTGCTGAAGAAAAAGAGAGGCAAATTGAAAGAGAAGAAAGAGTGAAAAAGAGAGAACCTGAAAAAATTAAAAATGACAACTTAAAATTACGAATTGAGCTAGAGAGTAGAGGCCAAAATCCTGGTGATGAAACAAATAGAAGGTCAGCACCAAGGGATACTATCAAAGTAAGAAAATATGATAGCCAAAAAGAAAAAATGGATGTTTATCTGGATTATTTCGAATCCATAATGGCTATGAAAGGCTATAATGAAGAAGATTGGCCGGCACAACTGATGACTCAATTAACTGGAGAAGCATTTGAAGCTTATAACAGTATAGCCAAAGAAGACAAAAGCATATATAAGAATGTCAAAAAGGCACTTCTATGTCATTTTGGAAAATCAGAAAATGATTATAGAAGAGAATTTCATGAAATGAGAATCAAGATGGACAAAGATCCACAGATCATAGTGGATGAAGCACAAGTCAAACTAACAAAATGGCTGGAACTGACACCAATAGATACGAGCAATCCAAAGGCCATACTAGACATGGTGTTAATTGACAAGTTTTTAGAAAATGCAACACCAACTCTATTCACATATTTAACTGATAAGAAAGTTCGTACTCAAGCAGAGCTAACAAATGCATTACTAACATTCAAAGACTCTCATCTGAATGTGGAAATGGATAAGAGACAAGACATATTTGCAGCAATACAAATTAAAAGTCAAGAAAAAAGGCAAAGTATGAGAAACCAGAGTCTGCCAAACCAAGGCAACAGACAAACTATTTGCTGGTACTGTAACAAGCCAGGACATATGGCGAAGCAGTGTTACCACAATAAAGGACAACCAAATAGGGTGTCACCTAATGGCAGCCCTATAAGAAAGAAAACAGAAGAAAAATCAAGACAAGATCATTTTGAAAAATATAATCATAATTCCAGACTTAGAGATTATGATCAAGATAGACAATCATGGAGATAAAAATATAATCATAATTCCAGACATAGAGATTATGATCAAGAAAGACAATCACGGAGAGAAAAATATCATAATTCCAGACATAGAGATTATGATCAAAGTAGACAATTATGGAGAGACAGATACAATCATAATTCCATAAATAGAGATTATAATCAAAGCAGAATATCATGGAGAGGCAAATACAATTTTGACTACAGAAAAAGAAATTATGATCAATCAAGGAGAAAGAATGAAAACCAAGACATTGACATGAATGATAGAGAAATAATAAAGTTAAATCGAGCACAGACAGAAACTAGTGACACTTTAGCCACTATTAAAAATCAAGTATATGGTAAAAGGGATGAAAACCATAGTACCAGAGATAAAGATGGTACTAGTGAATCTGAAACCATTCGTGTGGAATCATCTGAAGTAGGAAGAACAATTGGTTGTTTATTAAGCAAAATGAAAGACATAGATAAAGACAATGATTTTCAGATAAAGCTTTCTGACATTGGCTCATCTGGTAGAAATTCTATTGAACTATCTGGAAGCAAAAGTGACATCTCAAAAGCTAAGCAACTTATTCAAGATGCTGGAATTGATATTGTGAATGGACATAATCGAAGTCATGGTTGGTGAATTATTGAACATTTAATAGTCTGAAGAAACATTCAAAGCCCATCGATTTGAATTCATACTCGTCAACTGAAGAATGACTATATTGAACTAGGCTATGCTATTAGCCGACTACAAATTTGACATAAAACCTGTGAAGGGAAAGGACAATGTGGTTGCAGACATATTAAGTAGAATGACAATAAATACAGACATTCTGTGAATTCCTAAGTGATAAAAACAGGGACTTTATTAATATTAGTCTGTGAATTCCTCAATGATAAAACCAGAGACTGTATTAAAAAGACATTCTGTGAATTACTAAATAATAAAATAAGAGACTATATTAACATTAGTCTGTGAATTCCTAAAGGATACAAACAGAGACTGTAATTATATTAATATTTTTATTCTTTGAACAATGGTCAAGGAACAGTGTTTGAATTCCACTGGATTATTAGTTAATTTTAATAATATTGAGTGTTTAAATATTTTAATTACACAAAATTACAGATGTGTTTAAAATTCCATTTTCATTTTTTCAGCACAGGTAGACGGTTGCAGTTCTACAGATTTTTTTCTTCTTGATTTTTTATGTCCAGATGTTGTATGTAAGACAATCAATGTTCATTGATGATAAATATTTGAATATAGATATACATTAATTTGATTTTATGAAGACCAAAAATGTATTTCATAAACATTTTTTTTTAAGGATGGGGGTGAATGTCACATGTGATTAACATAATTTTGTGACGTAAGGTCACGTGAATGGTGGACGCGGGAAGAAAGGAGCATTCCTATTGGTTGAAAGTGTTGGGCGGGTAGTTGTTAGAAGACTTCCGTCAAGGAAGGATGTAATGTGTGTGTGCCTCAAGATTTCCACGTTGTATTGCCTCAAATGATATTTATGTGTACATAGTATACATATTAAAGTTGTTTTGTATAAACAAGTTCTTCAGTGGATAATAGTGCCCTAAGATTAATATTGTGACATATTAAACAGTTACAGTGACTAGAACAAACCATACAAGGCACCAAAGAAATCAGCCTGTTTTGCTCAGTTAGACTAGCCAGGTAGCAAACGTGTATGTCTGACAAATGAAAGCATTTTTTTATAATTTAATGATCTCTTTATCCCTAATGTTTTAATTTTCATCCCATTTGGGGTAATTCACCAGACTATTAGGCAGGCGACATTTAAAATACCAACCTTCGTTATCTGGTTATTTCCGAGATGCAGGAATTGCAACTGCTCTAGCCAGCGAATTTCCTCAGGTAACTCTGTTAGGTTATTATTGGCTAAACCTAGGCATTTGAGCTTCTTAAGATTTTTTATGTCTGCTGGAATACCTGTAAAGATTGCATGGGGAAAAAGGATGGCAAATATGGTAATTTAAAATACATTTCAGATTCTAAAAAGCATGTGTTATCTATGTCCATTTCAAATAATTTTAAAAGAAAATAATAACACCCCAGTACACATCTCAATGGCAATCATGGTAATGAGTATAAGGGATAAGAAAGGATTTTTGCCAGACAGGTGGGTTCTGTGGGTATAAGCAGACATTGCCCAATTTTAACAAAGTCTGGCCATTTTCTCTGGAGGAGTCAAACTACAGGGTGACACATAAAAAATGGAGCTTTTTAACGATCCAATAAAACCAGGGGTTATTGACAAACAAAATTTTATTCATAGTAATTGAAACCTTAAAATATTCCATTTAAGAAATTTTAATGGAATTTAAACTTTAAAAAAAAATTACACCCTTTAAATGCCGTCCTCCTGTACGAATGCATTCTTTAAATCTGCTTAGCTAAAAAATTTCCTTTTTTTAAAAAATGTCACTGTACAAGCAACCATGTTTATAAGCCGCTAAGCTGTATCCCTTGGTTACACTGCAATAGGCGGTGTGTACAGACACAAACAATAGATGACTAGAGCATGTGACAATAACATGAGGACCCCAAAGAGGCTGCTTTATAGAATAGATATGCCGTATATATTCGTTCTAAAACCGACTTTTTTTTTGGACAAAATCTAGGGGAAAATGTTGGGTGGGGGTGGGGGGGGGTCAGCTTACGAGCGGGTCATAGGTGATTTCTGCATGAACATTGAATATTGGTGTTGTTATTGTAGATCATCAAGATTTTTGTCTACATTCTACAAGATTCGATTGCTCTACCAGAAGCTATAAAATATTGAACATCTGCACTTACCTTATTTATGCATTTTATTTATTTTTGTGAAAGTTTTGATAAATTATTTTACAAATTTTGTTTTCAACAACAAATTTTAATGTACGCACTTTTGCCACTGTTTAGCAAAGAAACAACAAATAACGGTAACTCTTGGGGTCGGCTTACGAGCGGGTTACACACTTTCTATACTATTCTCTTCCAAAAAGAGGGGGGGTCGGCTTCTGAACAAACGGGCTATAGAACGAGTATATACAGTAATCTATATTTTTTATGACATTTACAGCATAGATAATTTATATAAAGGGCAGCACACTCAAGAAAGATTTGATCAAACTAAGTACGCGAATGTGACTATTGGTGGAAACTTTGGGACCAAAGGGTCAACTATAATGAACTACAACACACTTATTTTAAATAGAAATCATTCCATTACAAGAAAATGTTTGGATTAAAAAACTGGGGGAAAAAAATATATAAATGTCAAATGATCTCCCCTTGATTTCTAACTATTTGTTAACAGAACTATACAGAACTGTTTTGTGTAACTTACTTGTTAGGTAATTATCACTTAACTCAAGAGTCTCCAGATATCTCAGTTTAAAGAGATCAGGAGATATTCGTAGCAGAGTGTTACGCTGCACTGCAAGGGTTTTTAATTTGACCATACCACAAACTTTCTCAGGTATGTCTGTGAAAAAGTTGTCACACAAATACAACTCCTGGAGAGAGAATTCAGAGATTAATTAACTCTAAATAAATATCAGGGGCCGTGGATTTATTTTATTTTTTCAAATAAACCATTGGAATAAATTGACAGGCAATTGACTAAATCTTTTGAACCAAATTTAAAATAATAATTTATATCAAAAACAATCTTCTGCACAAACTTCATTTATAACAGTTGACAAAACGGTGGATTGTAATATCCCCTGCCCTTAGCCGCCCCCTCCCCCCGCCCCCAAATCAACCCTGCCCACGGAATTTATCAGATATCTCTTGTCATGATTCTCAACCCATTCACTGAAAGAAGCAGAAGTGACAACCGAGCAAGAGGGCCAAGAGTACATTTTAAAATGGTATGCGTTACGATTCACATAGATAGGCCAGTGGTAAGAATTTGTAAAAAAAAAGATCCCTTACATGTAGGTCTTCCAGATAGAACAAGGCTTCTGGGATGCATGCCATTAACCTCAAGGCACCGGAGAGATTGACCCGTCTCAGCTTCGTGCACCTCCTCATGTCCAGGGAAACAGTTTGGAGCTGGTTCCACTTAAGATTCAACACTTGCAGCTTTCGCAAATTACCTAGTGTATCAGGAATATTTTTGATCTGCTGCCAAGACAAATCCAAGTAAACAAGTTCTGTTAGGCTACATATGCATTCAGGAAATTCCTTCAAGTGTCCACGTGGGTAAAACTTTCCTGAGAGATATAATTCTTGAAGTCTTTTACAGCGTTTTAGTTCATCAGGAATTTCGGACAACAGATTTCCACTTAAATTGAGTATTTTCAAATTTTTTAAAAGTTCTATAGACGAGTGTATTGTTTCTATATAATTGTGCTCCAATATTAATACTTCTAACTGTGAAAGTCTGTACACAGGGAAGGGAATTTCTGTGAAATGATTGAATCCTAAGTTGAGTGTGGTTAGTCTGTTGCACTCTGCAAATGTAGCAGACAATTTGTAGAGATTATTTCCAATTGCGTCCAATACTACCAATTTTTTGGACAGGGACCCAAGTGAAGTTCCACCAACAGGGAAGCTCAGTAGTCTCAAGAATGGCAACCTGAGCTCTCTCGGCTCTAGGCTGTACAACTGTCTTGGCACCCATCCTCTGTATGTGCCTTCTGGTATGAAGAGACAGCTATGTGGGTCACCATCTCCGTTTTGGACGAAGAATTGGTTCAAGCCATCAGCTACATTAGCCATGTTGGGATATTAATGCCACGGTGACAACATCGGGTCCTTTAGAAAAGTAGAACTGTGGGAGGAGAACGAACTTGTAGTTTGCTTGAACAAAAATAAAATGTTCATATCAAGTTTTTGACTTCTAAATACTATTCATTTTAGACAAGTCTCTGCAGTTTGCATTGTTGCATCGCTCTACCTATAATATAATAATATAATGGAAAATGACCTAAGTTTTTATCAATAAAACAATTAAGTTATTTTTATTAACAAGCATAAATTATAATGCAAGATAAAAATAAAAGAGCATCCTGTGGTTGTTGGTTCTATTTACTAATATTTTTTATAAAAAGCGATTTCATTTACATTCACAAAAAATTAATGTATAGATTGAAATCATGCCAGGAAAGGGACAAAGCACATGATGTTGACACAGTAAGCATTTGATCACTTCTCAACTTGTTGCAGCATATCAAGAGGCATACAAAAAATTCGTAAAATTTGCCAACAAGTAAATATACCAGCACCGGCTGAACAGTCTCTGCTCAATAACAAAATATTTCCAAAACCACTTTTTGCCCTATCATTTAAACCAAAGTTTTATTGATATTGCCAATAAATGGCAAAAATTGTACCCTAAAAAAATACATCCTCCATGAACCACATTATCATATATCATTTATCACATAAGCTAGGTCCTATGTAATAAAGCAGGTACCTAGCTGCGCATGTCAAAAATTGGTGCAAAAACTGTCATGGTGATATTATTATATTTGGCTCAGTCTGTATTTCTGTATAATCCTTGTTTTAAAATTTTAAGTCTCACTGCTCTAAAGAACATCATCAGTGACGTGAACCACATCATTGACCAAACAAATTGATACCATTTTTGCTGTAATTTTGAATTTCAGACATGCTGTGTTTTAACTTTTAAATAATCTTAAGTAGTAGGAGTTAGGGGTGTAAATATATATCTTTTTCATTCATTTTCTAAATGGATTAACTTTATTACGTTAATTAGTGTTCTCAATCAAAATTTATACAATTAGAAGGGTAAGGACTCGAAGCTACAAATATTTTAGTGGTACTCAAGACTTCCTCTTCCCCCCCCCTCTCAAAAAGGAGGGTTTCTCAGAAATAGCTTTAATAATTTATCAATGTCATCATAATATGCATTAATGCATAAATATAATAATTATTTATGTTGTAATGTCAAGATTTACTGGAAGTTATTACTGTACATCCATTCAGTAATTGTACTATTAGTACATTGAATAATAACACACTAAATAAAAACAATGACAAATTCATTACCTTTGTCTAATTATTAGTTTTAACTTAACCATTACCCTTGCAATTTGCTTAAATTATAAATAATGGTAGATTATAAATTAAATTTTATTTATAAACTGGCCCCCCAAAAAAATTAAATAATAAAATAAAACTCACTTTCAGTTTTCATAATTTACATCATCAATGCATATTTCAAATAATATTCAAATTTCTAATACACATTAACATAATAAATAATTCATTTTTTTAAAATAGAATAGTAAATATTCAGGATTTGTTTTAACTTAAAAGATATTATTTATAAGCTATCAGGTATATCACCAAGTACAAGTGAAATTTAAAAAGATTCTTTTAAATTTTCAGTATCACAGTTCTCTAGAATGTCTTCTTTAAACAACCTTGCAAGTTTGGGGTCTAGACAAAGTTAATGACGTATGGTTTTTAAAACAAGACAAAGATGTCTAAATATGTAATTTTATTTGTGTCTGTGCATTTTTACTATTTTTCTCCAGAATTATTTTCCGTTTTTTCCCTATGTCTATCTGAGTGTTATATTAGATGTTAGATTGTTGTGTTGTATTTCCAAATTAGAATTTAATGCCTGCCACTTTTAATTTTAGGCCTCTGAGCCCTAATACTAATACAGTGGGACCCACTTAGCTCGAGCCCCTGTTAACTCGTTAGCTCTATTAAGTCGACGTTTTTTTTTGGAACAGCCAAGTTCTCTCTTTGTCTTTGCATTTTCTCATCGGTTAATTCGTTTATTTTAAGTCGCCGAACCCTAATACCTCGAGCACAAAAGAGGGTAAAATTTGCCACTTAGTGTTGGTTATCTTGATCCCCATGACCAATCGTCAGCTGTTGAAAGGTTAGATATGACTTTTAATATCCAAGTGAAGGCATAAAATTTCTGCCTCGCTGGTGACGTCACAGCCCGCTTGCGTTTAGCTCACAGGGCTGTGTTACTAACTTAAATCGCCAGCTTTTGAAAAGGTTACTTATCGATAGGGCTGAAACGATCGGTTCGGCTACTCAGCATCGGCCGATTTTCGCATACTCGGATATACTCTGCAATCGACCACGTAAGTGATGCCGAGTATTACGTAATTGCTCCAATAGCAAAGATGCACGCAGATTCGCAGATGTCTAAAACATTTCGTTTCGTATGGAATAACAAAATGTACTGTGTGCAGACTTGTTGTCATAGGCAACCATTCATCCTTCAACCTCATTTTGAGTCTATTACTACTGCTTTGTTCTCATTGTTTCATTCATAAGAAGTAGCCGTGTGTAAAAGCCATTTAACTATTGGTTAGAATTAATTAAAATGTGTCAAAGTTGAAGGTTCAAAAGTTCAAAAGGAGTTCCGAATTTTTTTTGGTACACTTTTATAGAGAAGAGTTCACTTTTTTGTCATGAGTCATATATAGGTCATGATAGTCTGATAGACAAACAAATAACGGCAACGCCTTTGTGTAAAAAAAAACTCCAAAAAAACATGTGCATGTACAGTCGAACCCGAGCTCGGTTAGCTCGACCACCCCACTAACTCGACGTTTTTTATTGGAACCGCCAAATTCTCACTTTGTCTTAGCATTTTTTCATCGGCTAATTCGATTTTTCTAAGTCACCGAAACCTAGTACCTCGAGCACAAAAGAGGGCCAAATTTGCAACTTAACTTGGTTAGCTCGATCCTCGTCGGTTGGCCTAGCAATGCACTGGCATTTTTAGTTCAAAACAGTGTTGACATCTCGCTTTTCTTCGAGACTTCCGGCTATTGTGTGATTCTACGAGATTTCAATAAAAATTACCGGATGTTTTGCGCGTGTGAATTATAATTCGACGTGTATCCATGGAGTTTGTATTCACCCGAGGTACTGGACAATCGCGTTAGAGGTCGTTATTCGTCATGTCGCAGTGCATGTTATATTATTATTAAACTTAATTCATTTTCTGATGTATTAATCATTTTATTTTTTAAGATAAAGGAATATCTTTAGAATTGAAAATAAAGGTTCGTATCGACATTCGACGGTAGTTTTTATTTAATCAAATAAAAAAATTATTATTCTTTTAAAAGTTTGTTGTTGCTTTGTTACCAGTAAGATACGTGACTGTGACTAACACGCGCGTGACGATGAAATGAAATCACTTCTGATAAGGAATGATTTTTTTAAAAAATTCGCTTAGACTTATTTGCCGGCCGAGGTCTAACACAGTACACACAGCGTGCTGTGATCAACGGTCAAGGCCACAATAGTTTTATTTATATTACAAGTTTGATTGACTGAGGAAATTCGAGAACGTTCTGATAGTAACAGATATCCTGCACGTCAAAAGCATTAAACTTAAAATAACCATATTAATTTGTTTATTTGTATTTTAAATTCGCTGATACAACGGCAAACGCGAGCGGCTGTGACACGGCGAAGCGTAAACTTTGACCTTTTAGCGCATGCGCAGACAATTATAAACTGGTAACTTATTTTTCATAAAATGGAATCGAAACATGACAGAGACGTAATCAAAGTCCTTTACTTCGGCATATATATATATATATATATATATATATAAATTCCTGATTAGTCATAACTTTTCCCGACTTTCAAGGCAGAGAATTTATTTTTAAGAATTCCCGACTTTTTCCCATTTTCCTGAGCTGGAACCATGGTTATATTTAAATTTTAAACGGTCCTTAAAAACGAACGGTCATTACAACCTTAGGAAAGAGCGAAGAAATATTAGGGTTCCGATACGATTCCGATTAATCATCCCATCACTAATTAACGCTAACTAATTAATCACGTACATAAAGAAATTTTAAGCACATGTTAATATTTTGCCACCATATTGGTTTTCGTTTTAACTCGATCGTCGGTTATCTCGACAGCATTTTTCATACCCCAACGCCGTCGACTTAACCAGTTTCGACTGTACATTCTCATTTATTAACACTAGTGATGGGACGATGCCAAATTCATAGGAGCTTACTGTAAACAAGTCTCCCCAGATTTTAAAATATATAATATAACAGACTACAGACAGTTTAACCACCCCACTCTCAATCTCCCACACCATTGTTGTTGGTTAGTCCGATTAGCACTAAAGTTACCGAAGGAATTCTGAGTCCATTGTAAGCTGAGGGGACGGGGTGGGTTATTTATTTGTGTAGGTTGCAAGGAAAGTCACGCAAGTTACCAGCGGACCCTGCGCGCGCATGCGAGCGCGCACGCGGTGTTGCCGCCAGGAGTAGATGAATTTGTTATACATGTAGTTAAAGAAATTTCAAGCGCAAGTTAATATTTTGCCGCCATATTGGTTTTCGTTTAACTCGATGATCGGTTATGGGTCTACTGATATGCATTTTTGCCGATATTACCGATATATTTTTCCGATATGAGTGCCAATATGAGTATTTGTTGGGACAAAAACCAGCGGTCTTATTTGATGATGTCAGTCTTAAATTTATCACTCGTAATTATTTATATTTTAGGGGTCTACCGATATGCATTTTTGCCGATATTACCGATATTTTTTTCCGATATGAGTATTTGTTAGGACAACAACAAAAAAAAACAACAGCGGTCATATTTGATGACGTCATTCTTAAATTTATCACTTGTAATTATTTATATTTTATAATTTAGGGGTCTACACTCTACCGATATCCAGTTATGCCGATATTACCGATTTATTTATTTATTTTCTGAAACGAAGTTTCTGATGTGTTTAAAAGTTCCAGATCATGACCTACATAGGACTCATGACAAAACGAACCGTCCTTTATGAAAATGTACCAGCAAAATTAGGTACTTCTTTTGAAACTTCAACTTTTGATTCATAATTATTAATTCTAACCAATAGTTTAATGGCTTTGCACACGGCCACCTTTTATGAATGAAACAATGAGAACAAAGCAGTAGAAATAGAGTGAAATGAGGTTGAAGGATGAGTGGTTGCCAATGACAACAAGTCTGCACACAGTACATTTTGTTATTCCATACGAAACGAAATGTTTTAGACATCTGCGATTCTGCGTGCATCTTTGCTATTAGAGCAATTACGTGAACATAATGTTTACATGTTATCCATTTATTAGAGCAATTACGGTATACTTGGCATCGGCACTATTTACACAGTATTTCCGAGCATACGAAAATCGGACGATACCTAAAAAATATCATAGCACATGGTACACTGTATCTTGGCTGTAGATATTAATACTAGGACTCTTTTGGCTATTTCAATACCGGTATCGGGATCGATATATTAATATGTCGAGATATTGTAAATCTAAATGATAGTTGTTTTTTGTTGTTGTTGTTTTTTTTGGTCAAAATATCACTTTTTATGAAATATCGGTGACGTCAATATCGGGACCTTTGCCTTTACATGCTACCGATACCGATATTGCCGATACCCTGATATTGTTGCCGATATATCGGTAGACCCCTATCTCGGTGCCATTTTTCATACACCAAGGCAGTCGACTTAACCGGGTCCCACTGTACCTATAAATAATAAAGGTAATCCTGCAGTTTCTACACGTATATTATTTCACAGCGAAATTTAATTTTCTTGTGAGAACTTACGTTTTTAATTTATTAAATGCATAATTATATGTTGTATTTCAGCTATTACAGTGCTAATTTGTGAGTCTTTTTGATTTCGAAGGCATTTTTTCGGCTCTATATAATACTTAATCTGGTCATGATACGTCCATTTTGTTTACCTAGCCATATGTTTTTTACCTGGCTCGACCCATGCTAAAATAAATTTACTGACTGAAAATGTTTTTTAAAAGGTATTTTTCATCTATTTTAATGTTCTCAGAAGATAAATAAATATTTTAAAGACAAGTTCATTTTTTATTTCGTTACTAGATGTTTGATTCGTATCTTGTTTGTTTGTAAGTGAGAAATTTCCATTTGGCATCTTACTGTGACAACTCGGCAAGTAGTGTACTACATAAACAAAATGGATGTATCCCACTCCAATTATGCAGCTTTAAGGGCTTAAAAAAGCCTTAGAAATTAATAAAACTTACCAATTAGTGCTATAATAGCTAAAATATAACATATATTAATGCATTTAATTAAATTAAAAACTTAAGTTCTCACCAGAAAATTAAATTTTGCTGTGAAATAATATATGTGTAGAAACTGCAGGATTACCAATAATAAATATATATTTCATTGTTATGAATTATTATTACTACCTCATTTTGCTATTTGTTCTGGTTAACCTTTAAAAACTTTAGTTAACTTAAACTTAAAGGGCTTAGAGTTAGAGTGAACTTAGAGACTTACAGTTACATAATCATATTCATAATGATAAAGTTAAAGGCGTTAACTTAAAGACTTGAACTAAAGTCTAAAAGCATATGCTAATCATAATCACTATAACTATAATCATACTATTACGATACTTGGTCTTGATAGTTATGCTTTTAAATTTTTAGATCTAGACCTTTTACATTTTATAATAAGTAAGTCATAACATGACATAAGTATAAGTGTTTCTCAGTTGAGTTAGGCCTGTTTGTAGTGTTAGTAGTTGCAAACTCAGACATTCGTAATCATACTCATACTTAGTTAACTTAGCAGCTTAGCTGCAATTTGCATTTTTGCATGCTATGACTATGACTATGACTATGTTTATGTTAAGCGTAGATGCTAACCCCTAATATAATTGAAAATAGTACCTTTTAATTGATCCAGAATAGACCTATTAAATATCACTTTAAAGAATTTCTTGCAATACATGCCATAAGTATTTTAAAAATCTTTATCTAAATCATCAATTATAAAGTCTAAGCAACCAAAGTCACTTTATTTTTCATTTACTTGCATTTTTAGGTAAAAAAGAGTTACGCATTTCCGGTTTCACTCCCCTTGAAGACTTATAATATGGTCCAGCTAAATACCAATAATTTTAATTTCTTTAAAGGTTTAAACAATTCTACCTGAACAAAAAGCAAAAGAAGCTAAACAATTTTAATGAGACAAGGATCGATAGAAGCTTAACAATTCTAAATGAACAAGGATAATTGACATTCAAATCTAATATGTTATGAATGATGCCAATCATTTCAAATTTGTATTTAATTGATGATGGAGGAGCATAAGTAACCAACGCCCTAACAAAACTCTGCCTGAAGATATTGTAAAATAAGTTACATGTATTGCTAAAAGAATTGCCACAGTCGCTCATCATACCAATACCTGTGAAAGGCAATATGAAACAATGCCAGAACTATAGGACAATCCGTCTCATCAGTCACCCTAGCAAAGTAATGCTAAAATAATCCTCAGCAGGTTAAAGCCAATATCCTTGGAATTACTTGCAGAAGAACAGGCATTTTTCTGACCAGGCATGTCTTCAAGGTCTTCAATCATGATAATTTTCAAAATTTTAGAAGGCTGGTAAAGGTGATCGAAGAACTCTACAATCAAGCAAGCAGTGCGTTCCTATTTAAAGGCTGTGTAGGGGACTTCTTCAAAACGGCGATTGGAGTCCGCCAGGGCTGCATTCTCTCACCTGACCTGTTCAACATCTTCCTAGAAAAATATGCAAGAAGCACTCAATGATCACCATACATCCATCCCTATAGGTGGAAGACCCTTGTGATACATCCATCCCTATAGGTGGAATACCCTTGTGATACATCCATCCCTATAGGTGAAAGACCCTAGTGCAACCTAAGATTTTCTGACTATAAAGATTTTTTGGCTAAGATCAGTAAAGAACTACATGAGCTCACAGAAAAACTTGCGGACAGATCAGCTGCATACGAACTGGAAATCAGCTCAGAGAAAAGCAAAATATTGGTTAACACCTCAGTTGCCAGAATGGCAAGCAGTATAATGAACAAACAAAAGCTGGAAGAGGTACATAACTTCAAATACCTAAGAGCCATTATATCTAGAGATGGCACCTGTGAAGCTGAAATTTCAGTTAGAATTGGGTCGGAAAAGGCAGCAATGACGAAATTAATCAAAATATGGACTAGCAAAAACATTAGCCTTCCAACAAAGCTCAGGCTATACAGAGCTTGTTAAAACTATTATCCCGTATGGATGTGAGACCTGGACACTACTGGCAACCGCTGAAAGCAAGCTGCGGGCATTTGAAAACAAATGCATGAGAAAAATTCTTCAGATCTCTTATCTAGTACACAAGACCAATTAGTAGCCTATGCCTGGGGCAGAATAACATCCCTTGCGGGTCGTCACGAAACCATTATTGCAACAATTAAGAGACGCAAGCTGGCATGGTTCGGTCATGGGCTGTGACATGATAGTCTGAAAAAAAATCATCCTTTAAAGCATTGTAGAAGGGGGCCGGCGAAGAGGTCGACAGCGGAAAAGTTGGCTTGACAACATGAAAGATTGTACAGGGCTGAGGTTGAATGAATCACTTGCCGCCACTCAAAATAGGCACATGTGGAGATCGTTGTCTGTGTATGTGTCTATGCGCTCTCCCAAACGACAGCAATGGTCGCGGGACTGATGATGATGATGATGATGAATGATACAATTATTAATTCATAAAGGTGCGCTCCAATCTTTGTCTCTTCGTTTTATTTGTTGTAGCTATAATTATATGAGTAAAAGTATTAATAAATTATTCCGTATGCAAGTACAAAAACATACAAATTCTCGTTCTTCCGGTCTGGAACTTGGACTTGGAATGTGTTGCCTGAAAAAACCAGGAAAACCAACACACTTCCAACATTTAAACCTCTCATAAAAATGGAAGACTGTACATAAAGCATGGATAAGGGTAGGGCGCAATAATATTCTGTATAGAAGAAGCGTCTATAAAAGATAAGATAAGATAAGATATTATAAGTTAAGAAAATATAAGATGAGACACAATGTGCCTAGCCTCATTTGGCTTTAGTTAATCCAGCACTTCCAGGACGGGTAAATATTTGCCCTTCTATTTTCAAAATAAAGAAAAATTATTAGGCCACCCGCGCAAGGTTCACAGACAAAACGGCCCCGGACAAAACGGACTCGACAAATGGGCTCCGACATAACGGCCCCGACAAAACGGCCCTGGACTAATAGATGGACTAATAGTAAAAAATACAATCTAATATTATATTCGTATTTTTACTCACCGATTCAGTTTCAGGTTTAGTTCAGAAGAAACAATACTCTATATAAAGTGGTACCTTGAGATACGAGTGACCTAACATACGAGTTATTTGAGATACGAGCTGTCGAGCGGGCGAAGATTTGTTTCGAAATAAGAGCAAAATTTGAGATACGAGGAACGGCCATCTGCGACGCTGAACACGGCCCACCAAGTTTACTGCGCCTCGTGCATTATCCCACGTATTCCCCCAGTCTGCATGTTTACCTTGCTGTCGAAGCATCTTTGCTAAGTTTTTCTAGTGCTTTGCGCTTTTTTGTGCGTTTACATACTTTATCAAATTTCTTTCTATAATCATTGGTCCGAAGAAAGTGAGTTGAAAGGTCAGTGCTCAGAAGACGATGATGTCTATTGAATTATAGCGTGAATTCATAGAAAAAATGAGCAAGGTGTACGAGTAGCTGACTTGGCGAGGCTGTAAGGGCGAAGTATTTCAACGATATGCACTGTGCTCAAACAGAAGAGTCGATAAAGGGTATAACGCCAGCTTAGGGCGGTAGAACAGTTGCTTTTTTTTAAATTCGTCGAAAAAGGCAAAGACCAGTGAAGAGAAAAGCAGTGACTAAAATTAAGCATACAGTAGCATTTAAGTTGTGTGTAAGTTACATTTAAGTGACCCAAATACTAATATGTATGTACACTTTATAAAACCATTATTTTTTTGCTTTACATTCTCTTTTATTGTGTTTTTATATAATATGTGTCGTTTATGAATACATTTTTATTATTAAAAAAACACGTAACAAAAACAGTTAAGGGTAGCATTTTTGGGGCTGGAACGGATTAATGGCATTTCAATTAATTGCCATGGGGAAATTTGCTTTGAGATGCGAGCAAATTGACATACAAGCAAGGTTACGGAACGAATTAAACTCGTATCTCGAAGTATTGGGTCGGCCAAACACAGTTTATGGTTGGCAAGCTAATGTGGTAAAGTGTGGTGGGTTGGTAAATAAAGATAACCACAGTGCGAATGTCTCGAAACCAACAACGAGTCGGCAGTTCAAACCGACGTTCACTCTCGTTGTTTTGATTTCTTCGTGCTATAGTTTGTGTCCGTTCTTTCTCCACTTTCTTTGCACTCTCCATGAGCAAGTCTGCGGCTTATGCTATGCCGCGGGGCGTCTAGTAATGACATAACAAGAATGAATTTAATAACCTTTACTCGATATGGTACCAAGTCACGGTTGTTTGTTGACAAGAAATAATATAATAACATCACAAGAAATAATTTTACAATTTTACCACTTTTTTAAGGGTGAAAAAATTGACAAAAGCTTAAAATTTTTGAAAAATGTTAATTTTTTTTAAAAAAATGTAAACAATTAGTCTGGGGCCATTTTGACCTGGGCCGTTATGTCGGGGCAGTTTTATCGGGGCCGTTTTATCGGGGCCGTTTTGTCCGGGGCCGTTTTGACGGCCCCCCTCCCCCCGCGCAAACCTTCTATGGCATTGTGTGTTCAACATGTAAAAGACTTCATGGCTAACATTCTATGGTAGTTTTCGTCAACATGTTAATGAAGTCATGTCTAACATTCTATGGCAGTGTTCGTCAACATGTTAATGACGTCATGTCTAACATTCCACGACAGTGTCGTCAACATGTTAATGACGTCATATCTAACATTCCACGACAGTGTCGTCAACATGTTAATGACGTCATGTCTAACATTTCACGACAGTGTCGTCAACATGTTAATGACGTCATGTCTAACATTCCATGACAATGTTGCAACATGCTAATGACGTCATTTCTAACATTCCATGACAGTACTCCCCCCCCCCAACTACTGTTCACAACCGGCACAGCTGTAGTAAGGCTTATGTTTTATTTTATGTGCCCATGAGTAGGCTACAGGAGTTGATGCGCAGATGTAGGCTGATACACAAGTGAGTGGTATGGTGGTGTGATGATGTGGCGGAATGGTGATAAGGTGGTACCGTCTTAAGGTGGTAACGTCTTATGGTGGTACCGTCTTAAGGTGGTAATGTCTTACGGTGGTGTCGTTTTCTGATGGTGTTATGGTGTAGTGGTGTGCCTCTACAAGTATCCCACCTAATCATTACGACACTGTAGCAGTTGGACTACTTCATGAGGTCAAAAGGATTAACTCCAGGGTAGATTATCATGTAATCCCGTGACGATGTTCATCAATGACCGGACATATGGCCACATGGTCTGAGTAAGGTTAACAATGTGACGTGTCAAATTGTAACGTGTTTTGATTGAACAATTGAAAAAAAATCTTCTTATCTTATCTGTTACAGACGCTCCTTCTATACAGAAGATTATTGCGTCCTTCGCTTATCCATTGTTTATGTATTGTCTTGCATTTTTTATTAGACTTTTAAATGTTGATAAGAGTTTTGGTTTTCCTGGTTTTCTCAGGACGAGAAGAAAGAGAATTTGTATATGTTTGTTCTTGCATACGGAATAAGAAAAGTGTTTTAACCCTATGTCTATCTGAGGGTTGTATTAGATTATCTTTGTGTTGTATTTACGAGTTAGATTGAATTGCCTTATGTATTATTGCTATTATGCGCTTTATTCTTCTATCCTGTAGTGTTTCAGGGTTTAATAATTTAACTAAGGGTGTTATTTTTTTCCAGTTTTGGATATTCCTCAGTAATGAATCTGGCAGCTCTTTCTTGAATGTGATCTAGTTTATCAATGTTTTCTTTGGTGGATGAGTCCCATACAGAAGATACATATTCTCGTAAAGGTCTCACCAAATTAAGGTAGCATTTCAGTTTTATATGTCTGAACATTTTCCCAGCCTTAAACTCATCAGCCTCAGGGCCATGAATATTGCCAAATATATAAAACCCACTTTCCGATTATACCTTAGGGATTTTTGATATTTTTTTCCTCTAGACATGATAGAATACTTTTTAATGATGGCAATAGGTTTGAGATAAGTCACGAGTGATACATAAATAAGAGATGTGTTTAACAGGTGTTGTAGGTAATTGAAAGTTATTCTTAACTTTATTGGTACCACAAAGAGCGGGTGAGTGAGGTGTGGAGCACATCACTCTCAAAGCAATAGAGTTATCTCTGCCAACAAACACATCCGGTTTTTACAGTTGTCTGACCTCCCTTAGATTGAGTCGTATGCCAGGATTTAATGAGGAGGATTTCTGCTGGCGTTGTATCAAAGACGGGGTTTGTGGAGGAATGCAAGAAATGGTTTTTACCTGGGTTGTCTCAGGTACCTAGTACAGGTGAGTCACGATAAACACATGGTGAGCTGCTCGTGGCCCCAACTATCACGACACACATGGGTTATTGTAACCTTAAGACCCACGATGACATGTATTTTTTTCCTGTGGCATGTGGAACAACTACTGATCAAGTTCGGGGGGCACGTGTGGGTGGGGGTGGTGGTGGCGGCTTGCTTTTGTGTCTAGCGTGTTGGCAAATCTTACTTTATAATCTAAACCAATTCATGGCGTAACTCAATCTTATTATTTCTAGAAGTAAGAAGAACAATTTTGTATCTGGTTTATAATTATTTCGTTTTACTAACATAAATACATGTACTCTGTAAAGCTTGAATAGGCTTTAAAACTTTGGCTTACACCCGGGCAACTTGCTCCATTATCTTCTGGGCAGTGTCATACAACATTGAGGGAAAAGAATCACTCGCAGCCCTCAATCCCGCCGCGTGAGACTCGAAGTCAGCAAGAAAACTGTTTTAAAATACAAAATACACAAACAAATTGTGCAATGAAAACAATAAATTTGAGCTTTATTTTAAGACTGACACGATAGTAAACGTTTCGTTTACTATCGTGTCAGTCTTAAAATAAAGCTCAAATTTATTGTATTCATTGCCCAATTTGTTTGTGTATTTTGTATTTTATTTAAAAGCTTTATTGCAGTCCCATTCTATATGATATATTAAGAAAACTGTTTCAGTGGCTAGGCTGCCATGCCGGCAGTTAGAGTCCCTGTTGAAGTATGCCTTGGAAGGCAAAATTACAATTCCAAAATTTATTTTACACATGTCGTAGGGGCTCGATTTTGTGTTGACTTTTTCATCTACCATAAAAAAATTAAAATACAAAGAGAGATTGAGACTACAGATATATAATGATACATACATAATTTACTAGGTAACATGTCAGTTTTGCCCTTTCCAGACAAGCCTGCACATTAATTTTTATTTATTGAATTATTATTATATACAGTCGGGCCTGGCTAAGTCAAACTTCCCTAAGTCAAAAACCTCCCTATATCGAATTAATTGTTAGGTTCCGGCCAAATTCCATAAGACTAATGTAATTTTGATCTCCTAAACTCGAAGATTTTGTGGCTTCCAACCTCCCTTCGTCGAATTTTCCAAGGCGTTTATTATTTTGGGGCGACATTTCAGAACACGTGTTCTGTAGAGCCACGTAAACGTCTATTTTGAGACCAAATATGACCTAAGTAAGAAAAAGAAGGGTAACTAATCCGCATCCTTTTGCTGCATGCTGTGATTCTTTTTAAAAAGAAAAATCTTACTCCCCCAGTCCCACTGTGGAGGGTGTAAAGTTGGGGGGGGGGCTTTCTCATTGGTGTCGATATGTCAAAGCCTAGTTGGCTTCCTTTCATATGAAAGATCAGACACCGCCTCTCTTTCCCGTCAAGTCTTCTCGCTGGGATGGCTGTCCCCTCCCACTTTCATTATCAACATTGTCCTTGATAAATCTGCGCCTGTTACGCCATTTTCCCTAACTCGAAAACTCCCTAAGTCGATTTTTTTTCAGGTCCCTTTGAGTTTGACTTCTAAAGGCCCGACTGTATCATCAAAAGCTCTGCATTTTTTAATTTGTTTACAAAAATCGTCAAAATAAAACAGCATTTAGCAATGTCAAAAAAGTGTACGAAGAAACGGCTATGCGGCCTTTTTGTAGTTTTGAGATATTCAATTTTTAAAGTTCAAAACTATACAGATTTATCATTGATTAACAACATACGTTTGAATTTTTCATAGGATAAGAGGCTTTTTTTGCCTAATTAAAACCTCATTCGGGGGATTCAATTTTTGACCCTCTATCAGATAGAGGATAACTATTTAAAAAAACTCGGAAAAAGAGTCACATAGTCGTTTTTTCCCCTTGAGGTCTTCGTATGTTTTTTGGAAGAAGGGGTGGGGGGAATAAAAATCCAAGCCGTTGATGAGAAGTAATGAAGCTGTTTAATTCCAATATTATTTTATTCATTGCGGAAAGCCAAAAGAATGCATCTATAAATAGAATACAAGCAACAAAATGAGCATTGCAGGCAATTTCGTCACAGAACTCGTGTTACAACAATGTTCCAATTATTTATACAACTTGGGGTCAGTGTTTCATTCATCTTTCAGGGGTCACTTTTGTCGTGGCACCGAACCCTAACATTCACGGTCAAAACCCAGTACCTGTATCTGGAAACATTATCAAAATAACCCACGTGCTGAAGGATGAGAGCACGTTTACTTAAGATCTCGGTGTTTCCATTTTGAGATTAGTGTTGTTCTCAAACCATTGCCAGGGAAAGTAATTATTAAAAAAAAACAATATCGACGTAAGCATCCCGGATGTATAAATAGAAAAGCAGACTGAATAATTACGTTAGGGGCCGTCCATAAATGACGTCACGCGATTTTGGCCGATTCGGGGTCGTCACAAAAAAGTTAGCGCCACCTCAAATATGACGTCACAAAGTTTTGCCACCCCTTACCTCCTAAAAAAATGTATTTCCTATTTGAAAATGAGCGGGTTTCAAATTACTTTATTGTCATTTAAGTATGTATTTCCTGTAAGGCTTCACTCTAATATCGTATCACGCGTGAAGCCACGTAAAACGTCATTAAAGAAATTGAAAGCAATCAAATATTTAAGTGGACATTTTTTTTAAAGTTTGGCTGTGAGCTGTGACGTCACAATTCTAAAACACCCCCATTTCCACTCGACACACATCGTCACAAGTGTGACCCCATCCCTCCCCCCTTTTTAGGCCCGTGACGTAATTTAAGAACGGCACATTAGTCTCACCAAAACATTACGCAGGAAAGCGGCGACTTGAGGAGATTTTGCGGAGAAGCTCTTCTGTCTTGAAAATCAGAGACTTGCCAGTTTAAACTTTCGTTGAGATACAGGTCACATGTCATTCACACATAATACTATCACGAGAAGTGTATCATCGACTGTCGTTTAATAAACATAGCACGCGTCTGATTCCAGTCAAGCATGGGGCACCTTCGGGCCTCAACTAAAACAGTGCTTCTCAAACTTTTTAGTATGGCGGACCGGCAGGAATTTTTCCATTGCACCAAGGACGTGCGTGGTAGCGAAATGGTATTTATTTAATGTTATTTGTTTCATTTTATGCGATTATTATGAAAAATTGACATATTCTATAGGGCTAGTAATTAATGGTTTCAAATAAGGTATTATAATTATATTGTCCTGTCCTTTCTTGATAACTTCTGTGGACCGGCAGCAGAAGGCCCGTGGACCACCACTTTGAGAAGCACTGAACTAACAGACTCATGAAGCTGTCAATGTGCGGCGTTCATGCCATCAAGATGTGGGTTAAAATGTTCCTGGAAGTAAATAAGGCCAAATGACGACATCATTATTGCATGATAATTGTAAAAACTAAAAACAATTGCTATAGTTATTGCAAGGTAACATCAATTATTGCAAGTATTGCTTAATGTAGTTGGAAGACAAAACAACAGCAATTTTATGAAATCAACACAATGATTGCTCATGAAAAAAAACAGCATTCCCATTATATAAACACAATGAATGGTCGGCAACAAACAAATATTTCTTAAACCATCAACACCATTTTTAAGGAAGTCAATGCCATGAAAGTATATGCGTATGTTGAGTACTTGTTGCAGCATGGCTGGAAACAGAGTACGCCACCTTTCCACGCCTTGGTCTGTTTTGAAAGCTCTGGGCATTCGCATTGTGGTGTGTTTCTTTTTTTTCTTCTTCGGTCAGTAGTCAGTTCGTACTGCAACCAATATGACGTCATGAGGACATCGGTCAATTTAGGCACAACGAAGTTTCAAAGTATGATTTGAATATTGATCATATCTTTGTGTATTGCTTATTTGAAAACGTTAGGTGGGAGGAGCCCCCTTCTTTTCAAAACCCTAGCGCCGACGGGTTGGGACGCCTCTGAATCCTGTTGCTGTGCTTGTTGACGGCGATGTAGACTACGACGGAGCCGACCAGCACCATGGTCACCATGATCCCGAACAAACTGCACATGATGGACAGACGGGACCTGTATGCCCCCTTCTCCTTCTCTCCATCCCTGTAGGCGGCCGCGGCTTTGAGGGAGAAGTAGATCGCCAGCGCCCCGAACGGCAGGTTGAAACAGCAGAGCACCAGTAATCCTATAGCAAAATTGGTCTGGGGTATGGTGGCTACCTCGGATTTATTGGTCTTGTCCGTTTCCATGGCAGTTTTCTCAGCGTTATTTTGTCTGGGTTTGTTTGTTGCCCTGGGTATCGCCCCTTTGCTGGGGCTATCTTCCCAGCCGCGAGCACCACCCTGTGAGCAGTTCTGCTGGTGGCCAGATTTTTTGGAAGAGTTTTGATGATCACCGGATGTGGCTGTAGTGTGGATGTGGTCGTGTTGTGGCGCGATCTGTTGGGCATTATGTGGCATGTTGGTAGCCATGTTTGAGGATCACTGCACTGAAATATGAAAAGAAAAACGAAATGGAAGATAAAACTGATAGCCCATAATATAGCCTACACACCGACACACAACAATCTACACACATGTATACACACCGACACACAACAATCTACATACATGTATACACACTGACACACAACAATCTATACACACGTATACACACCGACACACAACAATTTGTAATTACACAAATGATATACACTGACACACAACAATCATCAAAAACACATACATAAACACCGACACATAACGATCTACACACATTTATACTCACTGGCACACAACAATCTACACACATTTGTACACACTTATACACAATCTTCAAACAAAGTATACACACTGACACACAACAAGAACCCAAATGGCACAAGACCTCAAACTGGCACAAAACCCCATATTGGTACAAGACCCCATATTGGTACAAGACCCCATATCGGTACAAGACCCCATATTGGTACAAGACCCCATATTGGTACAAGACCCCATATTGGTACAAGACCCCATATTGGTACAAGACCCCATATTGGTACAATACCCCATATTGGTACAAGACCCCATATTGGTACAAGACCCCATATTGGTACAAGACCCCATATTGGCACAAAACCCCATATTGGTACAAGACCCCATATTGGTACAAGACCCCATATTGGTACAAGACCCCATATTGGTACAAGACCCCATATTGGTACAAGACCCCATATTGGTACAAGATCCCATATTGGTACAAGACCCCATATTGGTACAAGGCCCCATATTGGTACAAGACCCCATATTGACACAATATTCATATTGGCTCAAGATTCATATTAGCACAAGATCCCATATTGGAACAAGATCACATATTTGTACAAGAGCACATGTTTTCAAAAGCCCCAATTTTTTCAACAAGACCCCATTATAGCACAAGACCTCATATTTTCACAAGATTCCATATTGACACAAGACCACATATTCGTTCAAGATCCCATATTCGTACAAGACCCCAATTTAGAACTAAACCCCATATTGGCACAAGATCTCATAATGGCATAAGACCACATATTGGAACAAGATCCCATATTTTTACAAGAGCCCATTTAGGAACTAGACCCCATATTGGCACAAGATCTCATAATTTAAATGGCATAAGACCCTATATTGGCACAAGATGCATACTAGTCCACCAAACTTCGTTGTTCTTGTGGTAAGAGTTGGGTAGCACTGTGAGTTGTCTAGTCTAGTCCACCAAACTCAACTGTTATGTGGTAAGAAGCACTGTGAGTTGAATCTACGGGATGGTGCAGAGAAGACAATCGCGCCACAAATAAACAACTCTGAAAGAGTTGGGCTAAGGGAGTGGGTGTTTGTCTGGGACATGCGTGGGTGGTCTCCCCTTGGAAACCTGTCTGCCGTCCATCTTTTTCACTCAAAACGTCATGGGGGTAGGGGCTGAGGAGGGTAGGAGGGGGTTGCTTTGTGACAGCCTGGCCGAAATGTCTTTTTAGTCAAGTGTGATAAAATAGGTTTGGAATTTTTGTTGTTCTTTTTTTTTCTCTTTGATTTTCTTTCTTTTTTTTTCCGTTTTTTTTTAACTTATGGGTTTTTATTTGTTTAAAAAAAAATATATATTAATTTATAAATTTTCAACTTAAAAAAAATAATTTTTATTTTAACTTTCAAAATATGATTGATTGGGTTTCTTTAGAAAAAATAGATAAAAATCCGCCCATGATTTGTATCGGTAACAAATGATGATGTTGTGTCTGGCCGGTAATTGGAGGAGGCAGTGCTGTTTTTAAAAAAAAGGGGGGGGGGTGCAGGGTTGGTATGACCCAAGTGGCAAATTTTTTTACTGGATATTCTTTGTTGTGTTTTTTAAAAATATATATATATATATATATATATATAAATCAAAGTATGTCTGTGTGTGTGTGCATGTCCTTTAAAGCTGACTAAACCATTTCCAATGGGATGGTATCTGGCAACTTTTTTTCCTAAATTTGACACTCATGGGGTACCGGGGGCCCCAATGTCATTTGTTGCTTACATGAGCTATATAAATATTAGTTTAAGCGCTAGCTACTGTGTAATTTTTTTATATCTTAACCAAACTTTGTATATAACAACATGATAGCCAATATTAAAATACTATAGGGCACTGAACTCCTAATAGTCATTTCTTTGGGGCTGGGGTCCCAAAAAGTCCCATTTCTTAAACGTTTAAGATTTTATTCACCATTCAGTTATTAACAATCTTGACAAATAATGACACATGTATCCATTATTATACAAATTGAAATGAACAGGTGTTTTGAACTTTATATCTTGCACTGAATGGGTCCTGGGGCCCTTGATGTCTGTGTGTGTGTGCTTATATAAGCTATATAAAAATTAGTTAATGCATTAGCTACTGAGTAAAATGAATGGATCTTAACCAAAATTTGAATACAAAAACTGGGTAGCCCAAATTATAATACTATAGGGCACAGAACTTCAAATGTCCATTCCTTCGGGGCCGTGGGCCCCAAAGGAATTTTCTTCGTATATGTTTAAGATATTTTTCCACATTCAATTTTTCACGATTTTGAGGAATATATTTTTGAGGAAACTGAATGAAAATGAATAGGTTTTTGAAATTTACATCTTTCAACGAAAGGTCCCAGGGGCCCCTAAATGTCGTTTTTTTTCTTATATTTGCTGTAAAAAAATAGTATTCGCGTAAAATACTGAGAAAATTAATGTATCTTTACTGTTTTTAGTATATAAAAACTCAATCTTCCACCGAATAGGCCCGGGGCCCCTTATATATTAGCTATATAAAAATTAGTTTAAGCGTTAGATAATAAGAATATAACTGGATTTTGACAAAACTTAGTATATACAAACTTCAGAGTCTATATTAAATAACTATAGGGCACTGAACTCCAAATGTCCTTTCCCTCGGAGCTGGGGGCCCCAAATGTGTTTTTAGGTGACCAGACATATGCGCACAAGACAATCGCGCACTTGGAATTTTTTTTTCACCCTTCTGCGAATGTTTCTGGCATATTTTTAAAAAAAAACATACCACTCATTGGTTTCTTTAAAGTTATTCATTTTTACTGAGATCGTTGCAACGTCTGATAGTGTCTTATAAAATAAAATTAAAAATATAACAGATGACGCCATTTAACCCCACCTCGCACACACAAACACACACACAAATTTCCGTCAAGATGTTTGATGGACGAGGCACATATTTCGGTATGGCATTAAATAGTTTGCATCTGTGTTTGTTAAAATTGCCATTTATTTATTAGTGTGTTTGACTGTAGCTGTTGTTTTTATGAAATCTGCCATCTCTCGGATAGCCAAGTCATAGGTGGTGACTTGAAAGTCACAAGTGATGACTTGAAAGTCAAAGGCGATGACTTGAAAGTCACAGACGATGACTTGAAAGTCACAGACGATGACTTGAAAGTCACAAGTGATGACTTGAAGGTCACAGGCGATGACTTGAAAGTCACAAGCGATGACTTGAAAGTCAAAGGCGATGACTTGAAAGTCACAGACGATGACTTGAAAGTCACAAGTGATGACTTGAAAGTCACAGGCGATGACTTGAAAGTCACATGTGATGACTTGAAAGTCACAGGCGAAAACTTGAAAGCCATAGGCGTTGAGTTGAAACTTGAAAGTCACAGGCGATGACTTAAAAGACACAAGCGATGACTTTAATGTCACAGGCTATGACTTGAAGATATCAGTTGATGACTTCATAATTCTGTCTGTGACTGAAAGAATTCCTCGGCTGTTACTACTGCTGTAACGACCAAACGACTCCAAGAATATTTACCGTATACTCCTTATAAAAGTATATCTTAAATAGGGGCCGTACGTCACGCGCCAGGGGGGGGGCGGGGTCACGCATTTGAGACGATGTGGGACGAGGGGGAGGGGATGTTTAAGAAATGTGACGTAACATCAAAACGCGCACCTTTAAATAAAAGTTCCACTTAAATATTTGATTGCTTACAATTTATATATGGCTTCACACGTATAACGATATTAGAGTACAGCCTTACAGTAAATACATACTTAAATGACAAAAAGTGATTTGAAAGATGCTAATTTTCAATTAGAAAACACGGCTTTTAGGGGGGGGGGTTCTAAGCTTTGTGGGTTAAGTTTTTGTGACGATATGTAACGACGGGGTGGGGAGGGGGATTAAAAATTGCCTAAAATCGCGTGTCGTCATTTATGGACGGCCCCATAGGTAAAGCTAATTGGGATTCTGATAAAATGATTTATTTACCGTAAACGCTTCCTTTGTTAACTATCTTTAAACGAATGGAAATTCACTACCTAAGTCCGTATAATGTGTTCTTAATTCAATCAATAACCACCACTGGGTTAGTGTTAAAAGATTTTTTTTAAATTCTAATTCTGAAAGTTTAAGTCTCACCAGTGGATCGACATTATGTCTCGGAATAACTGCTACATCTGTAGAGAGGTTTTCTTTAGACTACGTTTACGTTATATAGTGCACGTGTTAAATATGTAGCCACTCAAAGAATAAATTTGTTTGATAGTAGCCACACAAAGAACAAACAAACATGCTTGATAAGTTGCCACACAAAGAACAAACATGTTTGATAAGTTGCCAATCAAAGAACAAACATTTTTTATACATAGCCATCAAAAGAACAAACATGTTTGCAATTTAGCCTCCATCATAATTATAACACACACTCACACATACAGATACCCACAAATACATATACTGTCATATACTCATGCACTAACGTACACTCATACGCAAATGCAAACTCATAGCCACTTTATTTTTGAACTCTTTAAAGACATTAAACGTCTAGACAGGCTCCAAGAAATAACATGTTTTGTCTTTGAGGATGTACAATCGCCCCCCCCCCAACCCCATGTCCAAATTTCAATCCAACCTAACTCAGGGATTTTCTACTCTTGTCACCCTGTAAACCCAGTCTATCCCACCTAACTCAGAGATGTTCTAGTCGCCAGTCTCTCTTACCTAACTCAGAGATGTTCTAGTCTCTAGTCTATCCCACCTAACTCAGAGATGTTCTAGTCTCTAGTCTATCCCACCTAATTCAGAGATGTTCTACTCTAGTCGTCAGTCTATCCCACCTAACTCAGAGATGTTCTACTCTAGTTGCCAGTCTATCTCACCTAACTCAGAGATGTTCTAGTCTCCAGTCTATCCCACCTAACTCAGAGATGTTCTACTCTAATTGCCAGTCTATCCCACCTAACTCAGGGATGTTCTAGTCTCTAGTCTATCCCACCTAACTCAGAGATGTTCTAGTCTCTAGTCTATCCCACCTAACTCAGAGATGTTCTAGTCTCTAGTCTATCACACCTAACTCAGAGATGTTCTAGTCTCTAGTCTATCCCACCTACCTCAGAGATGTTCTAGTCTCTAGTCTATCACACATAACTCAGAGATGTTCTACTCTAGTTGCCAGTCTATCTCACTTAACTCAGAGATGTTCTACTCTAGTTACCTATCTATATCAACTATCTCAGAGATGTTCTCTTCAAGTTGCCAGTCTATCCCACTTAACTCAGAGATGTTCTACTCTAGTCTCCAGTCTATCCCACCTAACTCAGAGATGTTCTACTCTAGTTGCCAGTCTATATCACCTAACTCAGAGATGTTCTACTCTAGTCGCCAGTCTATATCACCTAACTCAGAGATGTTCTACTCTAGTCGCCAGTCTATGTCACCTAACTCAGAGATGTTCTACTCTAGTCGCCAGTTTATCACACCTAACTCAGAGATGTTCTACTCTAGTTGCCAGTCTATATCACCTAACTCAGAGATGTTCTACTCTAGTTGCCAGTCTATATCACCTAACGCAGAGATGTTCTCCTCTAGTTGCCGGTCTATATCACCTAACCTCAGAGATGTTCTAGTCGCCAGTCTATCCCACATAACTCAGATATGCTCTACTCTAGTTGCCAGTCTATCCCACCTAAAACAGATATGCTCTTCTCTAGTCGCCAGTCTATCCAACCTAACTCAGAGATGTTCTACTCTAGTCGCCAGTCTATCCCACCTAACTCAGAGATTTTCTACTCTAGTCGCCAGTCTATATCACCTAACTCAGAGATGTTCTAGTCGCCAGTCTATCCCACCTAACTCAGATATGTTCTAGTCGCCAGTCTATCCCACCTAACTCAGAGATGTTCTAGTCGCCAGTCTATCCCACCTAACTCAGATATGTTCTAGTCGCCAGTCTATATCACCTAACTCAGAGATGTTCTACTCTAGTCGCCAGTCTATCCCACCTAACTCAGATATGTTCTACTCTAGTCGCCAGTCTATGCCACCTAAATCAGAGATGTTCTACTCTAGTCGCCAGTCTATATCACCTAACTCAGAGATGTTCTACTCTAGTCGCCAGTCTATGCCACCTAACTCAGAGATGTTCTACTCTAGTCGCCAGTCTATCACACCTAACTCAGAGATGTTCTACTCTAGTTGCCAGTCTATATCACCTAACTCAGAGATGTTCTACTCTAGTTGCCAGTCTATATCACCTAACTCAGAGATGTTCTCCTCTAGTTGCCAGTCTATATCACCTAACCTCAGAGATGTTCTAGTCGCCAGTCTATCCCACATAACTCAGATATGCTCTACTCTAGTTGCCAGTCTATCCCACCTAAAACAGATATGCTCTTCTCTAGTCGCCAGTCTATCCAACCTAACTCAGAGATGTTCTACTCTAGTCGCCAGTCTATCCCACCTAACTCAGAGATGTTCTACTCTAGTCGCCAGTCTATCCCACCTAACTCAGAGATTTTCTACTCTAGTCGCCAGTCTATCCCACCTAACTAAGAGATGTTCTAGTCGCCAGTCTATCCCACCTAACTCAGATATTTTCTAGTCGCCAGTCTATCCCACCTAACTCAGAGATTTTCTACTCTAGCCGCCAGTCTATCCCACCTAACTCAGAGATGTTCTACTCTAGTCGCCAGTCTATCCCACCTAACTCAGAGATGTTCTACTCTAGTCGCCAGTCTATCCCACCTAACTCAGAGTTGTTCTACTCTAGTCGCCACTCTATATCACCTAACTCAGAGATGTTCTACTCTAGTCGCCAGTCTATCACACCTAACTCAGAGATGTTCTACTCTAGTTGCCAGTCTATATCACCTAACTCAGAGATGTTCTACTCTAGTTGCCAGTCTATATCACCTAACGCAGAGATGTTCTAGTCGCCAGTCTATCCCACCTAACTCAGAGATGTTATAGACACCAGTCTATCCCACCTAACTCAGAGATGTTTTAGACACCAGTCTATCCCACCTAACTCAGAGATGTTCTAGACACCAGTCTATCCCACCTAACTCAGAGATGTTCTAGACACCAGTCTATCCCACCTAACTCATAGATGTTCTAGTCGCCAGTGTATCCCACCTAACTCATAGATGTTCTAGTCGCCAGTCTATCCCACCTAACTCAGAGATGTTCTAGTCGCCAGTCTATCCCACCTAACTCAGAGATGTTCTACTATAGTCACCAGTCTTTCCCACCTAACTCAGAGATGTTCTAGACACCAGTCTATCCCACCTAACTCAGAGATGTTCTAGACACCAGTCTATCCCACCTAACTCAGAGATGTTCGAGTCGCTAGTCTATCCCACCTAACTCAGAGATGTTCTACTCTAGTAACCAGTCTATCCCACCTAATTCAGAGATGTTCTACTCTAGTCGCCAGTCTATCCCACCTAACTCATAGATGTTCTACTCTAGTCGCCAGTCTATCCCACCTAACTCAGAGATGTTCTAGACACCAGTCTATCCCACCTAACTCAGAGATGTTCTAGACATCAGTCTATCCCACCTAACTCAGAGATGTTCTAGACACCAGTCTATCGCACCTAACTCAGAGATGTTCTACTCTAGTCGCCAGACTATCCCACTTAACTCAGAGATGTTCTAGACACAAGTCTATCCCACCTAACTCAGAGATGTTCTAGACACCAGTCTATCCCACCTAACTCAGAGATGTTCTAGACACGTCTATCCCACCTAACTCAGAGATGTTCTACTCTAGTCGCCAGACTATCCCACCTAACTCAGAGATGTTCTAGACACCAGTCTATCCCACCTAACTCAGAGATGTTCTAGACACCAGTCTATCCCAACCTAACTCAGAGATGTTTTAGACACCAGTCTATCCCGCCTAACTCAGAGATGTTCTAGACACCATACTATCCCACCTAACTCAGAGATGTTCTAGACACCAGTCTATCCCACCTAACTCAGAGATGTTCTAGACACCAGTCTATCCCACCTAACTCAGAGATGTTCTAGACACCAGTCTATCCCACCTAACTCAGATATGTTCTAGACACCAGTCTATCCCACCTAACTCATAGATGTTCTAGACACCAGTCTATCCCACCTACCTCAGAGATGTTCTAGACACCAGTCTATCCCACCTAACTCAGAGATGTTCTAGACACCAGTCTATCCCACCTAACTCAGAGATGTTCTAGACACCAGTCTATCCCACCTAACTCAGAGATGTTCTAGACACCAGTCTATCCCACCTAACTCATAGATGTTCTAGACACCAGTCTATCCACCTAACTCAGAGATGTTCTAGACATCAGTCTATCCCACCTAACTCAGAGATGTTCTAGACACCAGTCTATCCCACCTAACTCAGAGATGTTCTAGACACCAGTCTATCCCACCTAACTCAGAGATGTTCTAGACACCAGTCTATCCCACCTAACTCAGAGATGTTCTAGACACCAGTCTATCCCACCTAACTCAGAGATGTTCTAGACACCAGTCTATCCCACCTAACTCAGAGATGTTCTAGACACCAGTCTATCCCACCTAACTCAGAGATGTTCTAGACACCAGTCTATCCCACCTAACTCAAAGATGTTCTAGACACCAGTCTATCCCACCTAACTCATAGATGTTCTAGACACCAGTCTATCCCACCTAACTCAGAGATGTTCTAGACACCAGTCTATCCCACCTAACTCAGAGATGTTCTAGACACCAGTCTATCCCACCTAACTCAGAGATGTTCTAGACACCAGTCTATCCCACCTAACTCAGAGATGTTCTAGACACCAGTCTATCCCACCTAACTCATAGATGTTCTAGACACCAGTCTATCCCACCTAACTCAGAGATGTTCTAGACACCAGTGTATCCCACATAACTCAGAGATGTTCTAGACACCAGTCTATCCCACCTAACTCAGAGATGTTCTAGACACCAGTCTATCCCACCTAACTCATAGATGTTCTAGACACCAGTCTATCCCACCTAACTCAGAGATGTTCTAGACACCAGTCTATCCCACCTAACTCAGAGATGTTCTAGACACCAGTCTATCCCACCTAACTCAGAGATGTTCTAGACACCAGTCTATCCCACCTAACTCAGAGATGTTCTAGACACCAGTCTATCCCACCTAACTCAGAGATGTTCTAGACACCATGTAATTACACAGTAAGCTCAGTGCCGGATTATTTATAGATGCAAGTGTTGGGGGTGGTTGGGGGCAGGGGTGGAGAGGAATGTTGTAATCATTGCGGGAAACTGACGCTGTTACATATGCGGGGATAAGGGAAGTTGTTGTATGATAGAGAAGTTGGATAAAGCTGTATGATAGAGAAGTTGGATAGTGTATTGTATGATAAAAAAGATAGAGAAAGTTGTTTATAGAGAATTTGAATAATGTTATTCGATAAAGAAGATTGATATTGTATGTGTATGATAGAGAAGTTGGATAGTGTTGTATGATAGAGAAGCTGGATAATGTTGTATATGATAGAGAATATAGATAATTTTGTTGATACAGAAGTTGGATATTGTATGATAAAGAATTTGAATAATGTTGTTGCTAGAGAAGTTGAATATTTTTGTATGATATAATATTTGGATATGCTTGTAATGATAGAGAAGATTGATAATGTTGTTGATAGAGAAGATGAATCATGAGATATAACAAAAACATTTACAACATTTTGAGTTTAGCACATAAAACTCGGATTTTGCATGTGTGAAAAATAGGGGGCGGGGTAGAGGGTGAGAGAGAGATGGATCTATGTGAAGTCACACCATTATACTTTAGTCATACGTATATTATCTGGAGCCGATTTGCCACAATTTTCCTGGTGCATTCTAACAAAGGGGCCGTCCATAAAGTACGTCACGCTATTTTTGACCATTTTTAACTCCCCCTCCCCCTGTCACAAATCTCGGACCCCCCCTCCCCTAAAGTACGTCACACTTTCGAACAAAAATGTTGTTTTTTTATTTAAAAAATATTTAAAATTTAATATAAAACACCGTGACGTCACACATGGCCGGACCCCCTCCCCCTGTCACAAACTGTCACACTTTCTTACACCCCCTCCACCCCTCTGGAGCGTAACGTACTTTACGGACGACTCCAAAACAACTCAGCAGCATACATTAATTGGGGCATTGTTTTTAAGAATAATTTTCAGAACAATTGTTTGATTCTGTTTGAAAACAACATAACAAGAATTTTGCAGAAACCGAAAAGTATTACGGTCAGTATAGTTTTGTTTAAATAATATGATTTAAAAAACTCCTTTAATCGAAAAAGCAGAAACGGAGGTTTTAAAACTGAAATGAAAACATTTCGTACATACCTGTTATAACTTCTATAAGCATCAAGTTCATGGCGTTAGTTTGGTCTTTTAAAATCAACTTTCTAGCTTTTTAATATTTAAAAAAAAATTTCACGGATAATTTAAAAAGAAAGAAATTTTTAAAGTCAATTAACTAGAGATAGATTACCATGAATTTCTCCAGAAGACGGTGTGTTATCCCATCACGATCGCCATCTAAGAATAACGATGACACCACAGCCACCTCCTAAAACCACCACAAATAAAAGGCTCTACGTTTGCACGTTCCGAGGTACTCAACACTTTATTTTTTCCGTTGCTTTTATTTTATTTTTAACCCAGCAGAAGAACGTGCGTGGGGTTATGAAAGCCCGTAAGGGTCAGTATTGTATTTCGTGTCTATAAATAGACGTAGATCGATATGAACTCTACAGGAATTTTTGTCATTGCATGTGTTGTTTAAAACTGTTTTGAGAAATTCAACATTATTTGCTTATTTTGCACATATATTCGACATTGTTTACTTTATTTTACACCATATATTCAACATTATTGGCTTATATTACACCTTACATTCAATATTGCGTGATTATTTTACACCATATATTCAACATTATTGGCTTATATTACACCTTACATTCAATATTGCTTGATTATTTTACACCTTATATTCAACATTGTTTGCTTATTTTACACCACATAATCAATTTGCTTATTTTACATCTTATATTAAACAATTTTTTTGTTATGGTACACTTTATAAATAGGAAGATAGTTAAATAAATCGCTGCATATTGTCAACAAAGTAATTACATTTTGTTCTTGTTGGAGGTGTCAAAAGTCACTTTTAAACAAACAAACATAAAATGAAACCAACTTGTGTAGCACAGGTTATAACAGATTGTGCATTTTAATTGTTCCCTCTCTTTTAGCTATTTAAATAGAGAAATCCATCATCTTTTGATGAGACTCCACCAGTTAACACGTGGGAGTGTTTAAACACAAGTGCTTGTATCAGGCTATCATAGAGTTGACGGCAGATGCTGCTGTGACTAGCTGAGGCCCGCATGTTGTTGTAACCGCGGTGCGCAATGTCAGTGCGAAGAGCCGTGTGAGTGAGCAACAAAAACACACCGCCCAAACTTCGCGCTTTCAAGCGGATTTTTTTAAAACGAATTAAACTTGCGATGATCTGTTAACGACATTATGTCTGAATTACCTAGGCTAACGGTCACATCAGCGCCCCCTGAATTACACAGGCTAACGGTCACATTGGGGGCCCCTTAATTACCTAGGATAAGGGTCGCATCGGCGGCTGGGGAATTACCTGGGCTCACGATCACATAGGTGGCGCCTGAATTACCTAAGCTTACGGTCACAGGGTATATCCTAAACTACCTAGACTAGCCGTCACACATGTAGATCGACGTTGGCGAATATTAACATATAATTGTTCACGGGCAGTCCTATATCACACCATATATTAGCTATTACAATATAGCTAAGTCTCAGGTAGTCCTACATTATAGTTGTCAAAGAGGGCGTCATGGTAGCCGAGGAGCGAAGGATGGAGGAGGCTACAGACAGGAGAACTAGGTGAAAGGCCAAAACATTTGGAAGCATATTATAGAACTCGTGTGCAAAAGCTGTGGAAAAGACTGCCACTCAAGGATAGGACTGCTCAGCCACATGAGGAAATGCAAACCAACCCAACGGTGATACACCATCGCAGTGGCGTAGTTAGGGGGTGGTGGGGGCGGTCTTCCCCGGGCGGCACTCATTTAGGGGCGGCATTTGTGGGCATCTTAAAAGTACAACCATTTTCGACAACCGCCCTTGTTCTTTTGAAAGGGGAAAACCAAGGTAAAACAAAAATATTCGTAATTTCAAGTCTTAATTAACGGATTCGCACAACATTTGTTTGATTACATTGTGGATATTATAACTAACGCAAAACCGTTCAAAAAATTTAAATCTCTCAAAAGAAGTATCCATTTGTTTGGAAAACTAAGCGGTATAAGTCACAGATTACGCTTTTATAAGAAAACTACCCAAAAACACATCACCGCTGGGCCGAATAATGTGTGCTATTAATATCGCCACGACAGTTTTTACGTGGAATTTCGACAATCGCAGAATGATGCGCGAACAAGTACTTTCAAGGCATGGTGGTTCAAATATTGTGTTTAACTTGCAAGTAGTAATTTATATTACTTTTTCAGTTTTCAGTAAATTATTGTAAAGTAAGTTATTAAAATTAAATTTATTTTGTTTTTATTGCATTAAAGTAGCACAAATAATTTGTGTTTTTCATTAAAATACGGTTATTCATTAAGCATGTTAAGCCATCCAATTTAAGTAATAGTAATGTGTAAATAATTTGAATTCGTCTATTTTAAGGAAAATTATTAAGATTTACGACAAGAATATGTAAATATTCAAATTTCTCTGTTAATAAACACCACAATAGGCATAATAATTTCGAAAAAGACATACTTTAAACTTTCAACCGTCGTGGAAAAATTGACATCTGAAGAAGTAACTAGGAAAACGAGATAAGATGCTGGAATTTTATTCAATTCAATGCAATCTTTTTCTCTTCTATGTTATCTCAATTTATGGGAACCCGTCATTTTTTAAAGTAATGCACAGCCATTGCATGGAACAAAGAGATGTGCTAATACAAAATGCTGTTATATGAGACAAACAATTTGTGAAGAGATGGAGATATCAACTTAACGCCTAGTTAGAAGGAGAAAAAATATGAGTAGGGAAAATTCAGAAGACGTGGTTCTATCTTTAGAACAAGAAGTACAACGAGAAATGTTTTTATCCATGGCTGAAATGATAAAATAAAATAAAATAACGCTTTGATGAGTTGCATGTCCTTGTAAGAAAATATTCGTATATAATACCATGTAACCTACTAAATGAAGCATTTGAACATAAATAAATTACTTTATTGACATTTACAGTTCAAAATGGAAAGAAAAAGGATCCAGGTTTTTATGGCTGTACCTACACTACAAAGAACGGCATTATGTTAGAAAAACGGGGGAATGGCACCCTTGATCTATTAAAATTTATTCAATAGTATAGATTGGAAAATTCTGTACCCAACATTGTAATTTTGCTATGAATTTTTTCAACAATTGCTATCATTGTCGCTAGTTGTGAAAGGAGCTTCTCCAAACTGAAGTTGATAAAAAATTATCTTTGTTCCACAATGAGCGATTAAAGACAACAAAATCTTGCAATACTGTCCATAGAATAAGATATTACCAATAATTTTAATATTGATCGCCATAATACACGATTTTTCTATTATGAAAGTTAGGAAAGTAAATGTATAAAGTATAAATATGTTTACATACTAATGTA
This sequence comes from Ampullaceana balthica, assembly GCA_944989445.1. Lineage (NCBI taxonomy): Eukaryota > Metazoa > Mollusca > Gastropoda > Lymnaeidae > Ampullaceana > Ampullaceana balthica. Next base: position 149,900 of record CALYLW010000379.1, on the reverse strand, counting down.
CAGTGGCGTAACTGGGTTTTTGACGCCCTTGCCTAATTTATTTTTGGCGCCTTTTATTTAAATAAAAATTAAAAAGTTAGAGATTTAGCGGCGCCCTTTTGAACTGGTGCAGGCCGGCGCCCTTGGCAACTGCTCCAATGCCAATCCGTTGTTACGCCACTACTAATGTATAAAATTTCTTTGTTTGTAAAAAAAAATCATTTGTTTATAAATATTATAAATATAAAATAAAAGAATAGTGTTTGGTAATGTGGGTGTAAATTTGGAATATATTTTGTCTCATTGGGGGGGGGGACCTGCGACCTTAGTAACTGTCTTGTGGTCTTTAAAAAAAAGTATCTTGTATTTTTATAAATGTGTATTTATAGGTATATAATCTTATGCGGCCTCTTTTATTACTGCTTACATAAATATGGCATGCAATGGTAAACATGTTCCCCACCTTTACTTCATTTCAATTACAATTATGTATTCATGTTTGTTAATTTTCAAAAACCGTCATATAATCGACTAAGTGGCCGTCCATAAATGAAGCACGGTATTTAGGCTGATAATTCACCCCCTTCCCACCTCCCTCGTCACACGTCGTCACAAAAACTTAGACCCCTTCTTCAATAAGACGTCACAAAGCTTTGACCCCCCCCCATAAAAGCTGTATTTTCTGTTTGAAAATGAGCATGTTTCAAATTAAATTCTTGCCATTTAAGTATGTTTTTAGTTTAACGCTGCATCATTGTAATATCGTAACACGCGTTTTACATAAACGTCATTAAATAAAGTGTCAGTAATCAAATATTTAAGTGGGAATTTATTTAAAGTTGCGCGTTTTGACGTGACGTCACATTTCTTAAACACCCCCCTCGTTACACATCTTCACAAATGTATGTGACTCCCCCCCCCCTTGCGTGACGTCATTTATGGACGGCCCCTAAAAAGGGCGGCAAATTGGAGACCGCCCCGGGCGGCAAAAGTTCTAGCTACGCCACTGCACCATCGTCTCGCGAGACGAAAGGATGCCGATTATTATCAGTCTCAGGTATCGTCCTATTTCACACCATATATAAGCTATTACAATATAGCTAAGTCTCAGGTAGTCCTCTTTTTGTATGTGTGTGTGTGTGTGTGTGTGTGTGTGTGTGTGTGTGTGTGTGTGTGTGTGTGTGTGTGTGTGTGTGTGTGTGTGTGTGTGTGTGTGTGTGTCCTACTACCTTGTGTTCGTCGTAGGGGGTTCTAATGTTGCCATTAGAACTTTCTCGAAGCTTGGTAGACTTGACGGCGCCCATCTCCTCTCCAAGTCAGCGTTGATCTTTTTTAACAATAGTCATTCGTCAACATTTTTTTAGTCCTATACTACACCATATATAAGCTATTACAATACAGCTATGTCATGGTTACAGGGCCGGTCTTAGGCCACTGCAACCTATGCGGCCGCAGTGGCCCCCGCACTTTCGTGGGCCCCACATATCTTAATTTTCTTATATTATCCGTATTAATTCCTTCAGTGGCGTCACTAGGGGGGCGGGGGGGGGGCGGGACGCCCCGGGTGACACCCATCAGGGGGTGACACCCGAGCCTAAAATTTAACTGTGTACGATTTTATGTCAGAAAACAAAAGATGACAAATATTTTAATCTAGAAAAAAATTAAGAAATATAATGAAATACGTTAAACGCGAAAATTCTTATTAAAAAATATCAGTTAACTTGCAATAATAAAACAGTCCCAACACACGAACAACATTAAAACAAATTAGGAATAAGAAAAACCCGTAAAAAACCAAGTTTTTGACTATAAATCCTTTATGTACGAGAAGTAATTAAAAGAATGTTCATTATAATACGCAGCGCCAGACCATCCAGAAATACAAAATTGCAGTTGTGTCGTAAAACATGTTTAATATAATGCGCACCGATCAGGAATATGTTTATAAAAAGAGCTGTCAATAAAATAGCACCTTATTGCGCGACAGAAAGGTTGTTCAATATAATACGCACCGCGACGCTCTATCTCAAAAAATAGCATGATACATAGGAATACATAAAATAATCTAAAAAATCAATAATTTAATTACGGTACATGCGATCGATCTGAAATTTTGATACATTGTTTTTATTATCGGTACGAAACTGCCTGCAAAATTTCAGCTCGCTAGCTTACGAGCAAGTGGGTTAAAAATCGCTCAAAAGTTTTGGCGACAAGGGCGGTCGGACGGTCGGTCGGTCGGCCGCAGACACCACGAGTTAATATAAAGGATTTAAAAAAAGAAAAGAAATAGTCGCAGCAGAGAGATCTTTAAAAAAGGCTGGAATGAAAGAGGCAGTGTCTTCTGTTTTAAAAGATATAAAGCCATTTGGGCTTGGACACACCGACAGCATGAACGAATCCCACCTCACGACTCCCTCCACAACAGTGGGGTGGCGGGGGGGGGGATACGATTTTTATCACCACTCTCAAAGAAAAAAAATCAAAAGATCGGTTTTCTTTGTTGATGTTTTTCTTGAAGAAAATTATGATTTCAATGTCTTTGAGTTAATATTTTTTAAATATATATTTATTAAAGGCGTGAAAGCATAGATATGCATGTTTATATACAGGTAGTCATCCGGTTACGACGGTCCCATCCCGACCTACTACGCTGTTTAGTGCTTACGAACGCGCCCCGGTAAAGAATAGTATTACACGTTATTCCGTATTTAAAAAAAAATTTAAAAAAAATTTCATGAGGTAACGAATTCTTTTCTCTATTTGAAATAACAAAAATTATTGAAAAATATGTATGATTATTATTTCAACCTACAACTTTCGTTTGTGCGAATTTTTCAAATGACGAAGTTTTCAATCACGTCAATAAAGCTGAGTAAAGCGATGCGCTGTAAAAATCAAATTATTCGCGCGTATACGGGCGTATACTGGCGTTTTTCACGCTGCTAGTGTAGCCACTCACACTATGTTATTGCATTTGTTTTTCTAGAGGTTTCAGATGCGCGTTCGCGCGTATACTAGATTGGCGAATTCGCGTGCAGTGTAGCCACAGCCTAAGCTTACAAGTTCCTTTTCAATGCTCATTAGAGAGAGCATATTCAGCCTTTTTCGTCCCATGCAAATTCTAACTCATTATATATTCTTTTCAACTTTGAAAAGGATCGCTCTCAGCTGCAGTTTGATGTCATCATTGAAGGATAGATGCGAAGTGCGATGTGTACATTTGTAAGGCACTGTGTGAAATATAGCTCATTCAAAAGCAGCAACATTTTTAGCTCTGTGCATGTTTTTTGAGTTTCGCTTTGTGCTAATTCCTTTTCCTTACCCTGAGCCTGGGGCTGGACAATAACTTTTTTAAGAGTTCTGAAAATTGGACTAATTCTGATGGTAAAGCAGTCTTCGAAATCACTAATGAACATACATGTGGAAGAAAATCAGAAGCCCTGAGCCTAGTGCTCTTTATGGGTCTTCCCGGAAGACCCCCTTAGCCATCTGGCCACCAAAGGGACGTAACAGCTGAGGACCCCCCCCCCAAATGGTCGCTTCTGAAGCGGCCACCTGGGCATCCAGGACATACAGTCGAAGATGCCTCCCACTAAGTTGCCCTCACAATGAGGTGGTGGAATTTCCTACTACGACCCGCTACCACTTTGGCGCCATCCCGGCAAATCGTACGGGGCTCCATGGTTAGGACCGCCGCAGACCGGGGGATCTTCAAAGACCTACCTAGGGTGCAACCCCCACTGGAAGGTTTCCTCAGAGCTGGCGTCCAATGCGTTCTTCGCGGCACTTTTTGCTAATCCGTACTGGCACTCCTGGCCCTAAACCGGCACCGCTCGATGGCGTTGCTAGTAAATTGAGGGGGACGAAACGGTTGCTTCGGATTTACCCGACCCCTTCTTCGAAATAACTTGAATGTTCTTCCATTAACTTGGCTGCTGCCCATTGGGTGGCGAAAGTGCTGAGCTCAGTTAGGTTTGTAAGAAAGCCAAATTTCTCATGGATGTATTTATATGCACCTAACCAATGTTGTGGGGCTTAAGAAAGTTTGTCAATAATTACCAGAAATAACTCAATCTTGAATTTTTTCTCCAGGAGAATACTATTTTGTTGATGTCCCTTTATCAAACTGACGCTTTCTTTTTTGTTTGATAGTATTGAAGATTGTTTACACTGTTTTAACCACGGACTTTTCCTTTCCTTTGTCTTCATAGGAATAAAATTAAGAATACTATTTTTTAACAAACTCAATGAGAGACTTCCTTTCTAAAATTGTTTCCCAAATTTCAAGTAAAATAGCGACTTCCAGTTGTTCAATTTCCTTTAGAAATCCTTCTTCTTCAAGTCGGCAGTCACGTGGCTGATTTTCATTCGTTGCTAATTCTTCCAGTGCTGCGATATTTTCATGGTATGAGCTATTAACAGACCTTACAGCATAATGTCAGGCTGACCATCTTGTGTCAGACAAGGCTTTGTTAGCATGTATCAATTTCATATGTTTTTGAAGTACCTGTCAACGATGAGTAGATGCAACAAGTCGGGTATAAAGATTTTGCAGAAGACAAAAAAATCTGACCGCAGTAGGACAACCTGCTGCTCTTTTCCCAACCAAATTAAAGGAATGAGCTGTGCACGGCACATAATGAGCTACAATGCACTTCTCACGAAGAATAGCATGGTTTCCGTTATACTTCCTACTCATTTGCAGCATTGCCGTATGACTACCCAAGGCATTTTCAGGGATTCGTACAAACATAATGGCCTGCATCTTTATTATACACTATAATTCATAAAAGTTTGGGGGCCTTAAATTATTAGGGGCGTTAGCCCGTTCAGCACACCCCCCCTTTTTAATCCGCAACAGAGGGTGGGGGGGTCCGTGCATCTGTGACAATAAGGTACGAGGAGGGGGTGTTTAAGAAATGTGACGTCACATCAAAAACGCGAAACTTTAAATAAAAGTTCCACTTAAATATTTGATTGTTTACCATTTATTTAATTACGTTTTCAATGACTTCACGCGTGTTACGATATTACAGTGCAGACTTACCCTAAATAGATATTTAAATGACAAAAAATAATTTGCAACATGCTAATTTTTATTGAGAAAATACGGCTTGGGGGAGTGGTGTCAAGCTTTGTGGCGTCATATCGTTAAAAGGGGTGGGGTCTAAGCTTTTGTGACAAAGTATGACGCTGGGGAAGGGTGGGGTAAAAATCGGCAACCTCGCGTGACGTCATTTATGGACCGCCCCTTCAGTCGTGAAGGGATGACACCATGAGCTACCGCCCCGGGTGACACCAACCCTAGTGACGCCTCTGAATTCCTTATCCCTACCCAGACTGGGCACTGCGCAATCCGTTTCGCATGCTAAGCCGCATAAGGCCCCGCAATTGCTAAGGCCGGTGTTGCAAAATAAATCCTCCCCCATACAGAGTCTCCCCCCGGAGACTCTGTTTTAAAACAAATCCTCCGGGGTGGGAGAAAATGTTTTCCTCCCGATTAAAATAATTTCGCCCCTACCCTGTAAAATATTGTCTCCCCCAAAATAAATTCGCCCCCATCATACTTTCGATATAAAACAAAGAGATCATTAAAAATCAAAAGAATAAAGAATACTTACTTGTGTATTGCTGTAATATTCACACATGTTTAATGTAATACTATTTATGGTAGTGGCGTAGATATAGAGAGATAAGAGGGGGGTGCGGTCCATACCGTTTGACACCACTCAGGGGCGTGACATAATATTCACACATGTTTACTGTAATACTAGTTATTGTAGTGGCGTAGAAATAGAGAGATAAGAGGGGGGGTGCGGACCATACCGTTTGACACCTCTCAGGGGCGTGACATAATATTCACACGTGTTTACTGTAATACTATTTATTGTAGTGGCGTAGAAATAGAGAGATAAGAGGGGGTGTGGACCATACCGTTTGACACCTCTCATGGGCGTGACATAATACTCACAGATGTTTACTGTAATACTACTTATTGTAGTGGCGTAGAAATAGAGAGATAAGAGGGGGTTGTGGACCATACCGTTTGACACCTCTCAGGGGCGTGACATAATATTCACACATGTTTACTGTAATACTATTTATGGTAGTGGCGTAGATATAGAGAGATAAGAGGGGGGAGCGGACGATACCATTTGACACTTCTCAGGGGCGTGATATAATTTGAAAAATTACTTAATTACTTGATTTTTTCCCGCTGTACAAATTGACGCACAGGCAGTTTTGGGGTGTAAAAAGGCAGTTGTTTTGTTTCATAAAGCAAGGATTATGTCTTTATAGGCATGGGTTTGTGTTGTTACTATAAATAGTAAGTTTGTACAACGTCGGGTGTTCAGACGATGAGAAGGTTTCTTAATATCTAGAGTCGGGGGGGAAAGGGTGGGAGTGACCCAATTAAGTAACCGCACGGAGGGAACAAAAATCGGGCTACGACACTGACCTGTTTAACTTATGACCTGATTATAAAGTCTTTTTTTTAAAAAACTCTGTGGGCTATGCATTGTTATTGTGAGACGCAGAGGCGAGGCGTCAATGGAGGTGGGGGGGTACTGGTGGTGCTGACTGCACTGGCTGACACTATCACAAGGGGTAAAACAAAATCTAAAATTAAGTTTGTTCCCGTTATTTGGCACTGGAAGACTCGGAGGAGGACTATGGGTTTAGTCGTGAGAGGGGTGACACATTGAGCTTATATACATATATATATATATATATATATATATATATATATATATATATGTGTGTAGTGTGTGTGTGTGTGTGTGTGATGTGTGTGTGTGTGTGTGTGTGTGTGTGTGTGTGTGTGTGTGTTAGATATTACAAATGCTTTGTACGGAATAAACGTGATTTCAGTTTCAGTTACTTTTATTTAGTCAAAAGTTTGCGTACACACACAGACATAGATTTTTAAAATTAAATTATTTTGTAAACATTCAGAAATACAGCGCAATTATTGAAACCTTATTTTCATAACATCACCATGCACGAATAGATTATCTCATATCACGATTGTGAAATTATCTTTTACTGTACACGTGTATTATTTTTCTTTATGAATTTGAATTTTTAAATGCCATAACAGTTTTAAATACAACGAATATATTAAAATTTCAAAGCATTTTACACATGTTACAAAAAATTTAGACGTTGGCTCCAATAATCATGACTAACATTTAATTTTCTGCCTATAATTTATACCGCCCCTTTCTAGAGTGTCTAAACTAATTATGACATTATGGACTGGACAGCCCAATCTAGAGTTGTGTCCATAAGAGAAAAAATAATTAAGAAAATTGTATCTATCCGTTAATATATTTTACAAAGTCTTTAAATGGTAGCCTACTTTGATTTTACTATTTATATTGCTAGATATTCTAAAATATTAGAAAGCTTTAGGAGATAAAAAAAAAGAGTATTAACACAAGAGAATCACAACTACAGGTAGTTATTTTCATTTTAGTAGGTATAAAATACTTCGAGGATAACAATTAAGCTACAATTGCAAATCGCATAGTGAGAAAAGATTCTTTTTTAAAAAAATGATCAATACTTTCATTACAAAAACTAGTACATGTATTGCAAAATTTATCTTTCAAATATTAAAAAAAATTATTAAACAAAATATTAAACATACATGCATACATACATAACATACATACATGCATACATACATACATACATACATACATACATACATACATACATACATACATACATACATACATACACATACATACATACATACATACATACATACATACATACATACATACATACATACATACATACATACATACATACATACATACATACATACATACATACATACATACATACATACATACATACATACATACATACTACATACATAAATTCATACATACACACATACACACTCATATAAATTACTCCCTAATGCCTCCCTTTGCGTGATTATTACATTATAATAACTCATTAGACTACAGGTGACCAGACCCTTAGTCATTGAGAGCCGTTTTAAAATATTTAAAAATTGTTGAGAGTTGCATTGAAGCATTATGAGTCATAAAACCTGGCTTGGAAATCTTTCAGTAATCCTTTTAATATATCTTTCATAAATTGCACGCGAGCCGCAATGTGAACACAGAAGAGCCGCACGCGGCTCGTGAACCGCGGTTTGACCACCGTTGCTTAGAACGTGAAGGTTTCCTAAGCAGACTTCTTCATACCTCAGCTAACTATGACTCGATAGACAACTTAAATGGCCAATAAGTGCCCACCTGAGCAATCATCTATAGCTAGTCTCTACCCGCTCAACAAATGACGCTTCATGTTTTCCTGTCGCATTTCATCAATAAACAAGCCCACCTCTGTGTTACCCCTTAAGTCTCCAGGATTCTAACATTCCGTAAGGTCATTGACCTTATGCCTAACTAATTCAGCGGCACACCTAAACGGGAATCTCAAGCTAACTAAGCGCCTCATCTCAACCCAGATCTACACAACACTTTGATCTGGGTTATATTGTGAATTTTAACGCACCAACCCTAGCTAAGACACTGATTGTTTAATCGTGTAACCTGTTTTTTACTTTATTTTCTAAATTTAAAAACCTTGGCTACATTTGATTTGTTAAATTTTCTCCAGTAACTTTAGTAAACGCTACCGATAATAGACAATAATAATGTTTTTGAATTATTTTAATGCACACATAGAAATCGGTAATTTCGTTTAGGTCCTTAACACATGATCTACCCACAAACGTAAAGAGTGAATTCTTGTTCCGAAATATCGGTGTCACGTTCTCGTATTACTTGATCATCTTTGTATTTCAGTTCATTTGTCTGATATTCTTTTAAAGAACTCTGGGCAATTAACCAACTCTAAATATGTGTCTATACGGGCATACACCCACTTAGCCCGCAAATTGCTACGCCCCTGACAAAGCTTAAGATTGCTCAATTTCCAATAATCATACAGAAATGAATGTAGAACAAATACAAATTATGTTTTAAGTCATAAAGTTTAATAAAACAATTATTTATAATTTCCAATAATTAAGGGGAGGGTTTATTTTAACCCGGAGACTTCATTTTAAAACAAAGTCTCCGGGGGCGACTTCGTTTTAAAATAAACTCTCCGGGGGGAGACTTTATTTTGGGGGAGACTTTATTTCGTGACACCGGCCCTGCACAGGTAGGCCTATAAGACACCAGGCATGTATAAGCCTTTACAGTTTAGCTAAGTCAAAAATATGCATATATGACATCATATTCAAGCTAATACAGTTTAGTTAAGTCACTGATATAGGCCTCTGCCTCTATATAAACATGAATATAATTCCATTTTAATATTTCGAATAAAATGTAACCGAGGGGAATGCCGGTCCTCGCTCTACATGTTGACATGAAACTGAAACTTTCTAGTGTTATCTATGGGACTAAGTTCGATATGACCCGTGTCTTAATGCCAGCGCGATTAGTCGAATCGAATCGATTTGTTGTGATCGATTGCCTGGTGACGTTGTGAAAGACATGGGGGAGAGCTACACTCCACACGGGAACTGAACCAGTTCTTGACACAAATTATTTGTTTGTTTATATTTAAGTTCGATGATAATATATGGGTGAGACTGCAATGAGGCTTTTAGTGAAAAAATATATTTGTTATTGAAACAGGGTATGTATAGGCCTGACAGGGCGTCATGAAACAACGAACGTTTCGGCCAAAAAGCCTTCCTCAACCAACCAATAGACCAAAAAAAGTCAACAACAACAACAACAACAACAAAAAAACAAAACAAATAAAGTAAACTAAAATTAGTCCACAAAATGGAATGAAAACTTAGCTGAGGTGTTATCCAAAACCAGAAAGAGCAAGAGGAGGAAGAGAGAAGTACCAAGATTTTACCTTATATGGGAAGAGTAGGCGTGGAGAACTTTTTAAAAATATTTTTTATTATTATCATCAGTTTTTTGGCGACTTAAGTGTGTGACTATATTTACTTGCGTTGCTATTACACAACTTAGGCAAGTTAATTAGTATTTAAACAAATGGGTAATTAAAAGAAGAAAAAAAGGTAAACACAATAATTATTTGCTTTTTGACTTTTGTTAAAAAAAATTACCTGGCAGCAAATCCTGCCCCTAAAAACTAGGACTAATTAAAGTAACATTTTGTTCATTAAAGATATTTAAGTAAAATTACTGTTGCGATATATGATGAAGGAATTGTCATAATATGTCATTAGTGACCAACATTTTATAAGCAATTTTGTCAAGGGAACAAAAGAGTATATTGATCCACACGAAGCTACCTACATAGATTTGACATTAGAAGGGATAATGGCGGTCGAGTATGTGGCCACTCTGAGGAGACGCTCGATTATCTGTTGGTTGAATTCCCCGCGCTTGTTGGGGATTTGGACAGGTCCATTCCAACAGCTGTGGAGTATTATCTCTACGGCGGTGCCCGCTTGATGAGGTTTGCCAGTGAAACAATGAGCCGGATCCTAAGAGTGTCAACTCGAGCCCAACAGACAATGTCATGTAAATAGTCCCTAGTAATAGTAACGACGGCGCTTCGGCTCGTGTTCCAGTATTGGGGGCAGTTCTCAACCAGGTCCCAGTGATTTACTGGCAGGCGCACGACAAGCGGATGTCAGGGGGTCACAATAAACGACCAGACAACGTACATTTGATACGGCCCAAAACGTCGTATGAAACAGTCTCGTGTGTGTCCACATGAATATGTGATGTTTGGCTTCAAGATATTTATGTGATGTTTGGTATCAAGAATAAGGATGTTATATGTGATGTTTGGCTTCAATAATACGGATATTTATATGTGATGTTTGGCATCAATAATACGGATATTTATATGTGATTTTTGGCATCAATAATACGGATATTTATATTTGATGTTTGGCATCAAGATATGTATATGTGATTTTTGGCATCAAGATATTTATTTGTGACTTTTGGCATCAAGAACACGGATATGTACCGTATATGTGATGTTTGTCATCAAGAACACGGATATGTACCGTATATGTGATGCTTGGCATCAAGAACACGAATGTTGAAATGTAATGTCTGGAATCACAAATACGGATTTGTTTATGTTATATTGGTGAAGTCGAATAGTTCACTGTGTAGCTTATTTTTATTTAACTGAAATCATCATTCGATAAAAATTGGGATACCTAACAATTTCTGTGTTGAAAAGAAGAAAGAAAAGAAAAGAATATCCAAATTTTCCAAACATACGCGTAGTCAAGGATCATAACTCTTGGCATCAACAGAACTGAGAAAATGAGCAGCTTCTACTACAAGGTTGTCCCCCTTCCAGACAAACCCCAGCTGATTGGCTACAAGAAAGTCAACCACGAGGAGCTGCAGGGAATCATTGGCAGACTGGCGAGGCCAAAACTAGCGTGGACAGTAAGTGGTCAATCTTGGTCAGTGTATCTCTTAAAGTCAATTAGTGACCGGGGTATTAAATTTTTGCATTTTGGTGGGCGTGGGTTTTAAGGCTTCAAGATGGGTCTGTGACCCTAAATCCGTGCCAGATAACTGAACAATAGGATAAATGACTGACCGACATGACATATGACTGACCACAAAGATAGATAACTAACAATGCACAATGATAAGTAACGGATAAGTAAAACGCCATTTTTTAAATTTCTGACGAAAATGTATAGATGAGACTGGTCCCAGTGTCCAGCATTATGTCCACTAACCCATCAGAGGTCCTGGTCTTCAATAGTTCACATGCCGCAACTAGTCATGGTCTACATGTTTCGAACTGTTAATGTTGAGATCGTATGTTTAACAAGTCTACATATCACGTAGCTCCAACCAGACATCCAACAAGACCAAAAAGTATGCTGGTTATTTTTAGCCTTACTTGCTATACTCTCAGTCCCCAACTCTTCTTTGGAGATAGTTATATTTATCCTTATTGATTGATATACTCTCAGTCCCCAACTCTGCTATGGAGATAGAGTTACATTTAGCCCAACTTGCTCTACTCTCCGTCCAATCACCAAGAAGCACCCAACTATGTCAATCACAGGGCAGTCTGGGATATTGTCAGGAGACGGTGTGTGGAAAGGGGGTGGGTGGGTGGGAGGCCACCCTTGTCAAAACTGCCGAGAAATCAATATCGACTGAAGACCTTAATGCGTCACGTGTACATTAAAGTCAGGCGTCCGATGACGGCAGAAATATCCCCAGACGATGCCGCTCATCTGTGAAATATCCCCAGACGATGCCGCTCATCTGTGAGCTAACCACAGAGAATGTGATTGGTTTCCATTAACTTATTGGAGTTTGTCGTGACGAGGTTTCCTTGTTGTTAAACAAACAAAAGTTCTGATACTATTTATAGATCGGAAATTACAAATGAAGAAAAAACTTCTACACTACATTTTTTTAAAAATTAACCCTAGAACTGTCCTAACGGCCGATGGTCCGCCGTTATCCCCCGTTCTGTGGTGTCCCGGCCGATATAAACGGCCGTTAGTAAAATCGTTATTAAACGGAACCGTGAAATAAACATGCTATACGCGGACAAGGGTAGAAATAGTTGCACTACTGGAATTTGTTGGTGCGAACTAAGGAACCGTCCATAAATGACGTCGCGCACCTTGAGGGGGGAGGGATGGATGTCCCCACATTTGTAGCGATGTGTGAAGTGGGGGAGGGGGGTTTAAGAATTGTGTCATCACGTCAAAACAAGCTATTTTAAATCAAAGTTCCACTTAAATATTCGATTTCTTACTATTTATTTTATAACGTTTTACATGGATTCACGCGTGTTAAGATATTAGAGTGCAGCCTTACACTAAATACATACTAAAATGACAATAAAGTGATTTGAAACATGCTCATTTTCAAATAGAAAATGCCACTTGGGGGTGTTGGGTCACAGCTTTGTGACGTCATTTTGGAGGGGATCTCATTTTTGTGACGAAGGGGAAAGGGAGGGGGGGGTAAAATCGGCCAAAATCCTGTGGCGTCATTTATGGACAGCCCCCAACACAATACGCTACACATAATTAAAATCTTATATCAGTAATGTGAAGGTTGTCTACAGAAATAAAAACATATTCCATGCCTACATGTTCCATGCATTCATATGTTGACAAGTAATAAGTTGTAATTTGTTAATGTTTAAAAAGATATCCACTTTGTTTTCTGTGCACAGCCCTACACGGTTTACGGAGCTGGTAGCAAGCCCACAGACAATGGTCCTCACACCAACAAGACGAAATCTGGCAGCGACCAGGCAAAGGCTCCCCAAAAGATGACAGAACTTGAGTTTCAGCGCCTCTTACGGCGGATCCAGAGACCAACCATTTCCCGCCAAATGTCCCGCCAGGACGCTGACGCCAGCGGCAGCCGACCCTCGACAGCGCCACCTCACGGGACGTCTGGTGAAAGACTGACGAAGATCATCCAGCAGCTGTCTCGTCCCACCACAGCGAGCCGGGCCAAGAGCAGCACCGAGTGTCACCTGTGCGACGATGCTACGCGGGAGCTCAACAAAAAACTAGTGCCTTTCGAGTATTCCTACGCCGACGACAAGGTCGTGAGCGAGAACGAGGCTAACGCCATAGTGAAGAGGGTGAGCTCCCCTACCAAAGCCAGCGAGCGAGGCGGAAGTGCGTGTGTTAGACTTCCGCCTGACTATGACGCTATTCACGTCCAGTCGCTTAGTCTTCCGCTGGTATCCGGATTAAGTCGCAGCAAGAGCGTAGTTCACGTCATCAACAGATTACACCGCAACCGTAGCATCTGTAGCGCATCACACAACCAGCGGTCATGTTCAGTACAGTCCCAGAGACATTAGCTAAGTGGGAACACAACCTGCGGTGATCTTCAGTTCCGTCCCAGAGACATTAGCTTACTGGGACCACAGCTAGCGGTCATCTTCAGTACAGTCCCAGAGACATTAGCTTACTCGGACCACAACCAGCAGTCATCTTCAGTACAGTCCCAGAGACATTAGCTTACTCGGACCACAACCAGGGGTCATCTTGAGCAAAGTCTTAGAGAAATTAGCTTACTTATCATCATAGTAAAGTCTTAGAGACTAGCTACTTATCATCAGAGTAAAGTCTTAGAGACTAGCTACTTATCATCAGAGTAAAGTCTTAGAGACAGTTGTTGTCTTCTACCTTATAGTTGACCAGAAATGAGAAGAAAGTCTTCTCGACTAAGAAGCTATCTTTGAATTGCTCTCTCTCTTTTTATCTAAAGTCTGGACGCTATAAAGGTAAAGCCCAACGGATAATGCAGGATGCCTAATGAGAAAAACACTGTACAACTAACTAACACACGAAACAGGCTCACAGGATAATAACAAAACACTGGTTGAAACAAAAAGTTGTATCCTAACCTACTGTTGTTTAATATAACTGAGAAATACAAGATACCTATTTTTTTCTATTGAAAACGTAAATTGAATCGATTTATTTCCTGATTTTTGTTAATGTTTTGAGGCATAGCCGATATAAATCGACTTGAACACTAATGTAACCTTTGTAATCAGTTGATTTAAATTATATATATTTAAAATTATTGACTGTGTCCATGATTTGTGATGTGTCTATGATGTGGTGATGTGTCTATGATGTATTGATGTGTCTATGAAATGGGGATGTGTCTATGATGTAGTGATGTGTCTATGATGCAGTGATGCTTCTATGTGTTGGGGTGTCTATAATTTGTTGGGTGTCTATGATGTGGTGATGTGTCTATGATGTTGTGGGGTGTTATGATATAGTCATGTGTCTATGATGTGTGTCTACGATATGGTTATGTGTCTATGATGTGGTGATGTGTCTATGATGTGGTGACGTGTCTATGATGTGGTGATGTGTCTATGATGTGATGTGTCTATGATATAGTGATGTGTCTAGGATGTAGTGATGTGTCTATGATGTGGTTATGTGTCTGTGATGTGTCTATGATGTAGTGATGTGTCTATGATGTGTTGGGTTGTCTATAATTTGTTGGGGTGTCCATGATGTGGTTGGATGTCTATGATGTGGTGATGTGTCTATAATGTGGTGGTGTGTCTATGATGTGGTGACGTGTATATGATGTGGTGATGTGTCTATAATGTGGTGGTGTGTCTATGATGTGGTGGTGTGTCCATGATGTGGTTGGATGTCTATGATGTGGTGATGTGTCTATAATGTGGCGGTGTGTCTATGATGTGGTGACGTGTCTATGATGTGGTGATGTGTCTATAATGTGGTGGTGTGTCTATGATGTGGTGATCTGTACATGATGTGGTTTTGTTTTCATGATGTGGTGATGTGTCTATTATGTTGTGATGTGTTTATGATGCAGTGGAGTGTCTATGATGTGGTGGGGTGTCCATGAAATAGTTGTGGTGTTCACTGGGTGGTGAAAGCTTAACGTAGAAACCAAACAAAATATCAATTAATAAAGAAACCCTAATCGTGCAGTACACTTGGTTGACAGACGGTAGACGTTTGATTTTGATTTAAATCGAATTAGCTTAGCAATCTGTTGCCGCTCCTAATGTTCGTTATAATATAATGAAGTTTGTTTTTTCTACACAACGAGGCAACAAATGGCTGGAGGCATTTATACAGATGCGTATAAACACAGAGGGCGTTAAATGAAAGAGGTTGAAATAATACAAGTATTTGTATTGGCGCCGTCTGGCGACAGCTTGGGTAAGAGAAGGGGAGATAATAGAGAATGCCTCTGATTAAAAAGAGCTGACGTGGTGTTGGACCTCAGGGGATGGTAGTAGATCTTTGAAATCGAATACACGTGCGAGTATTAATGAATACTGCAATCGGGTAGCTACGTCCCGTCAACACAGTCGGTGACCAATCATACGATGCCAGGTGCAAACTTATGGTACTTGTCGGTTAATTCACGCGAATTAAAATTTTCAATGAAAATGCATGGAATGACTTTTTACACAAAAAGTTTTATTCACCCAATATTTGAAAACATTATTCAGCAAATGAAGAATTTATTAAAAGGTAACAATTAACAAATTGCATTTATGTCTAATGCACCATTTACTAATTTAAACTGGTGTCGAAAATAGAATAATCTTTGCTGGATGGTATTCAACTGATGAACTTTGATGAGAGTTCTCAACAACAACTCACACATGTATTAATCCAGCATGTGTCAGTGAGTGTCGTTATGACGACTACCATGGCCTTTGGTCGTTTGTGTATTAGCTTTAGAGTTTATATCAAGTTGACAGAATGGTTGTCTTGTCTTATCGATACAGATGCTCCTTCTATACATGCCGGTCTGTTGGCAAGTGACGCGGCGTTCACAGGCCATGGCTATGAAGGTTCCACACTATTTCCAGCCGCCGTCGTTTCCCTAACTAGTGTCAGGTACCCATTCAGAGTGGACTCTGGGTGGACTCAGGGACACCCTTGGCCCCGGGAATAAATCCCTGCCTTCACAGTCTTCCGAATTTTTTGAAAGAACGTGAAAACAAATATCAATTTAAGAAGAATTTGAAGACGTTATTTTTATTTGATAGAGTTTTATAAACATCCAAAATCAACGAGCATGCTTGTTTAACATGGTATTAGAGTTATAGAAGAAAGCATTCATTCATTGATATGTTGTGACTTGATTTGGTTGGCTTACATAGATAGACTAAATTATGTTTAAAAGATTGGCGCTTAAGAGTTTAATGGCCGTTTTAAAATCTAATGTGTATCATACCGCTACAGTTTTGTAAGTGTATGCTCCCCATTCACTTGAATTTCAGGTTGAAACAAAAACTAACGCCCCTCTAAAATACAGAAGTTGTACATTTTTAAAATCTGTTAAAATGGAAGATACGATATACCTTTTAATTTATTTAAGATTAAGAATAACACAATACACGAAGATTAAACAAAGTTCATAAATAACATAAATTAATGCCGATTTCTTTTAAAATAACTATTTAATGAGGGTGGTAGTATTAAGTTAAAAAAACAAACAAAACCCAATCATAACCCGTCCACGTTTAGGTAAAAACAATAACATAAAGGGAAGACACAAGGACGGCCCCCCTTTATTTTCCAACGGCCAACGGCATTAACACCAACGGAATGGCAAAAAATATTAAATGTATGGTTTGAACAGACGTGAATGATTTAACATTTTTAATTAAATGAATTGTTAACGAGACCAAAACGATTGCTATTTCACTTTTTTGTTTTGTTATTTAGTTAGGTACTAATTTTGAAAACATTTCTTAAATAACAAGTATTACCTCCCACATTAAGGGCTATAACTCCCACCTAACTCGACATGAAGAACAAAAAATGAAAAAACATAAACACTTAAATAAATTCAAAAATGTACCTAAAAACTCACAATTAACATGACATGAACATTTTGAACGGTTATAATATTTAAAAGGATATTTTAAGGAAATTATTTGAACAACAATGTTTTGTAATTAATCGTGTTTAGACTTAGGCCCATGCAGACTTTAGACCTTGCCTTGATCAACTTGATTCTTGGTAAGTTTGCTATTGCATTGACCCATGCCAATGATGCCCAATTGCCAATGGATGGGGTCGGCTTGGTTGGACTGATAATAAATTAAAAAAATTACTAAACTTAGACTTAGACTTTTCTTAGTAGTTTGTTTGAGTATAACTAAGGGCTAAACCCAATACCAATTCAATAGCCTCACAATAGCAGGAGAAAAGGTGTGAGGAGGGCGTGATCCAACAGGCAGGAAACTATTTGGTAATCCCTTATTTTAGCGCATTTTACATTTTTTAAATAAAATAACTTACTTTTACTAATTTAAACACTTAAATCAGAAATTTAAAAAATTATATATTATATAATGCTTTACAATTAGTTTTTCGTGTGTTTTGTTGATTTTAAAAGGGTTTTTACTTTTTACCTTAGAAAAAAGGTTTTTAAAAGCAGACTTCCAACAACAACAATGTTAGTCACAGAAGATAGGGAAATATACAAATTTTTATTTCGTACAAATCGTAAAATAATTAATTTATTTCAACAAAAAAATAATGTTTTAATTTTAAAATAGATTTCATAATAATAATTAATTAATTAATGAGGTAAGTTTTAAAAAATGTTTTTTTGATGACTTGAAATATAAAATGCGCTAAAATAAGGGATTACCAAGTATTTTTAGTCCAAAGTGTGTAGCTTTTTTATAATTTTATGCCTTCTAAAATATAGTTTATATTTTTTTTAAAGTTTTGTAATTATTAAACTATAACTTATATTCCATACTAAATTATCAGGTAATTAAAATAAAGTTAATTTGTACTGAAAGCCACAGGTAAGGTAAACCAGTGTTTTCTAAATGTTTTACTAGAAATTAGATGTTGCAAAAGTTGAAGTGTTAAGTAAACAGGTGCCTCTTAGGGGTGTGCCGGATCCGTTTTTTTCAACCGGATCCGGATTTTCTTATGCGAAATCCGCCGGATCCGGTACCGGATTCCGGAATAATCCGGATTCCGGTATCTCCCAGAACAGCTGAGCACCGCGGCTACGTCATACCGTCGTTTAAACCAAAGAGCACAGATCATAGCGCAAGCGAGAATCGCCGAAGATGGCTTGGTGACATAGAGATCAGCTGAGATCACCAAAGACCTTTAAATTTATACTAGACCGCTAACGTAATGTTAATTTTTACTCAAAAATGATACGCATTTTTAACAATTGAGTGAACGATAATATAAATCAAAATATGAATTAAAATTACGGTAAATTTTAAAAACTGAGATAAATTTCTATCGCGTTAGGTAACCAAGTGGTAACCGACCAGCCAATCGGAGATAGCGCAATTGCGCTATCACTTTTTTTGTTTACACGAGCACTCTAATCACTGTAATTTGGCGCATAATAAGTTTCTATGTTGTTATTATTATTATGCTTGGTGAGGAGACAACTCCGCAGGGCAGTACGGGTAATCTATATCTCTGCACCAATGACTAATTGCTAAGCAGACTGACGTCAGGTCGATCAGTGTGTGTCCCTAAAAGTATTCATAGATAGGCTAGGTCAGCACAGGCCTGCTGGCTTGACGCAATTTGATGGTCGTCTGCTGTGCTAAGTAAGGTGTCGGGCTGGCGGCCAGGTGCTTGGGCAGTATAGTTGCTTATTATTTCTGTTACAACGTCATTGGTGATTGCAGTTAAGATGACGTCACAGTCACGAATAATAATTACTCATCCCCGCACTATCATGTATGGGATTGGGCCGATTGGCCACTATTAACGGTGCTGACTCTAGCCTCTGGTATGTTCGGAATATTAAACATTAAACAAGCTCAAGGCTCGAAACAATCGATTAATATATCGTGATCGTGTGGAATTCGGGAAAGAGAATTACTTTTATTTCAGATTATGATCCGGTGGGTCACAAAATCTGGCAAATTCCGAAATCTGGTATATTCCGGATTCCGGTTGTTCCGGATACATCTAAATCCAACGGAACCGGATTTCACCGGATAGTGCAAAATCCGGCGGAACCGGATTCCGGCACACCCCTAGTGCCTCTCAAATATATTGTCTTTGACTGATAGCCCTACGGATCTGTGCATTTTCAGTTCTTTTTCAGTGAATATTTTTACCAAATAAAAAATATATAAATTAAATTATTAAAAAAGTATCAATTAATTTGATACAATTCAATTTTGCCATTTTGATATAATCTTTCTGAGTTTTTGTCCCTACACGGAAAAGATTGTGTCAATTATATTTTTTATATTGATATTGTAATATTATTTAATGTGAATTGCTTTTATTTTATTGTTTGCACATAATTTTGAGTTTTAACCTTTGATCAGTGAAAATAATTTTAAAACCCTTTTAAATAAAATCTAAATAAGAATTCAATGACAATAATGACATCTTTTTTCATATTATTTATAGTATTTTCTTTCCCATATAAATACAAGCAAGTTTTCCACATTTCTTATGACTGGTAATGAAAATGCCTAATGAAAATGGCTTAAGGAGGCAAGTAGATGGACATAACTGGCTATCTATACTGTGGATACCTGTCATTTTCAGTTGTGCAACTTTTGGATTATATCTCTTGTCTAGGGGCTTCAACTACAAAAAGGATGGTGAAAGGTCGGTTGTTGTTTTTCCGTGTTATAATTTAAATTTTAATTATTTTTTCATCTAGTTTTATCTTGTTATGCATTGATTCACCTTAAAAATTTCCTTTTTAAAATTTAAATTATTAATTTAAAAAATTCTTACATTTTCAAGCCATATATTATTATTATTACTACATTAGAAACTAGTGTTTCAATGTTTACCCTTGGCATATGCTTTTAATAATTTTTTATCATCAGCTTTCAACCAAAGTTCCCTACAAGCATCGAAGATATCTCAGACATGTCAAAGTTTCTCATTCAAATGAAAAGCCACCATCTTGGTTATCTGTTGTTGGTTTTTTGTGCAGGTTACATTTACAAGCAGACCTTTGCCATTCCTGGGTCAGTTTTCCTGGTAAGTTGTGATTTTTTAAATAAGCCAGATGTGAGAAAAGCACCTAAAGATGATGACTAGCCTCAGTTATTTATACAGCCTATTTTTCACAAGTTTTATTGTCACAATTTATTGTTTACCAATAATGTTTTTATCTACAACTGTGGTTCTCAATGGATGAGCCGAGGCACAGTAACGAGATTAATTAAATTTGTCACAAAATTTCTGTCAATTCTATTTACACCTGGTCAAAGTATTGAAATAATTACCAATTTTCTATTAATGATAGTGTGCCATGGGAAAATAATAGTTAAAAACCACAGGTTCCCAAAATACAAAATAAATGTCTCTAAAAGTTTTCTCTAATTTTTTCAGAATCTGATGGCCGGTGCACTGTTTGGTCCTTACTATGGTTTCACGCTTGTGTGTTGTTTGACAGCCTGTGGGGCAACACTATGCTATCTTTTGTCCAAAACTTTTGGCAAACCATTCATTATAAAATATTTCCCTGATAAAATCAAGATGTTCCAGGATAAGGTAACTATTTGAAAATAACAGTATTTGTAAAATTGGCAAGAACATATTGCAGGTCACATGGTCACTAAAATAGCGTTACAAAATCCAAATGATTAATTTCTTGAAGACACAATTATGGTACAGCTAGCCTTTAGGGGTACAGTATGATAAGTGATATAGTTTGTGCAACAATCACATGGTACCACATGGCATGTGATAGCATTGCACAGTAATTTGTTGTTTTAAATATTTATCATCATTGATGGCTTGTACGTTTTTATTTAGGTACAAAAGAATCAAGATGGACTTTTCTTTTTTCTTTTGTTCCTTCGTCTCTTCCCTATGTCACCCAGTTGGTTCATGAACATGGTGGCCCCGATTGTTGGGATCCCAATTCACTTATTTTTCATATCTGTTTTAATTGGTAAGATGATTTTATTATTTCTTTTTTTAAAAATGGAAAGGCAAATTTTGCCAAAGTAATGTTAGCATTCACATCCTTTATCAAGCTGAAAATTTATATCCTATAAATTAATAACAGGAGTATTTTATTTTTTCATTTTGATGAAAGATGAGATACGATATAAATAATAAAGTAAAATGTTAGTGTCAACTCCACGCTAAACTGTAATAATATGTAATAACATTATAATTTTGTCAATCTTACATGGTCTCTGAAAAAGTTTCCAACAATAGAGCTACCAACCAAGTTGCTTTAGCATTCAGGTTGTGGCCACAAGGGGAAATAATCAGAAATAGTTATTATTTGCCTTTACATCTCAAGACATTTAATAGCATTACAATTACATTCCTGACTTAAACCTGCATCATGTCTGAGTTTCATTTCTGAATGGAAGGATAAATATAAATTAAACGTTTATCTTTTTAAAAAAAATTTTAATCAATTTTTTGTTCCAAACACCTTACAATGTATTATAAATTGCCTATCTTTTAACTAGTTGAAGTTGTGATGCCTTCATCCATCAAATAACATATCTGCTTACCTCTCTCAGGTCTGATGCCCTACAATTTTATCTGTGTACAGACAGGGAGTGTGCTGTCCCAAATTACATCTGTCAATGATATTTTCACTGTTTGGACACTGCTTAAAATGTTGCTTGTTGCCCTGGTGGCTCTCTTGCCGGGAATCGTTATAAAATGGCTCCATGTTAAAACTGATTAGCGGAGCCATGAAAAGCTTGTGATTCCTGACTTAAATAACATCAGCTTTTATGTTCTCAAATTTCTCAGATTTCAGCATTAATCTCCAGATTTGTATAACTATAAAGTTAATTCATTTTTTCCTTCCTAATTTAGTTTGACATCTATCTTTAAATAATTGTGTACCTAACAGTATGTTATTTCAGAAGCAATTGTAAATAGCCCAGATAAAATTCCTGATAACTGCCCTAATAGAGTTTCTTGAAAAGTACCACAAATACTTTTGGATATTCTTTTATTTTACTGAAATTTAAATATTGATGGGGGAGCTGGACATCAAAAGATATATATTCTACAGGGGAGAGGTGTCGCAAATGGATCATGATGTGTGTGGTACAGGCATCTAATTTATTTCATATTTTTGGATGAATCGTGGGGGATTCAAAGCTCATTGTATATACACGTGGGGAGATTTAAACAACAAAAATTATGCAACTGTTTGTGTATGAAGAAATTTTCTTGGCAGTTAAAACTACAACACAAACTGTGATGCACACACTGTATTTGAAAAAAACAACAATCCCTTCATCAAATGTAACTTAACATATCAGCAATACAAATTAATGAAAGTTGAAACACATTGACAGATTTGTCTTTGTCTTAAACAGAAGATCATACAGAATAATTAAATTGTTTTAAGCCGTTTTCAAATACATTTTGTTAAAAACATATGGGAGATTATTCAACTTTAGTTGTTGAAAGATGATTAATGAGTGAGAATCTTTTTAGATAATTTTTTTTTAAATGGAAATTAAATATTTTAATTTTTAGTCTTCTGCAATTTTTAAAAATGAGTTTATACATTTGAATGTCTTTGTTTTCAACATAACTTGACATCTTTGATTCTGTGATGTTCTTTAAGGCTTATATAAAATGGCAGACTTTTTGAGTCCATGTGAAATGTATTTTTAATAGACATGATGTTGAAACTAGAAAATATGTGAATAAATAAGTTATGTTTTTAAATATGAATAAATAACTTGATAATATTAATGGTTTCCATGTAATTTCTTAATTTAATGTGTCAAAAGGAACAATTTGACCTTTGGGGTCATATTTCAATACAGTGTGACCCCCCCCTGCATACCATTGAACCATACCAATGTTATCTTACTACCCTCATAATGCAGTATTCTGAATATGTCATGTAAATATCATGTCACATGTTACTTCATTGTGAAAGTAGTTAAACTGATTATTTTGCTTTTGGTCTTTTTTGTGTTACATAACTTAAATTAAAAATTTCATGATCACTTTTTAAAAAAAAATTATTCTAAATATAATTTATAATGTAAAACAATATTTTTTCGAAAAAAAAAGATTTTATTTTTTAATTCTGTTTCAAATACTGTATATTCCGGCGTATAAGACGACTGGTCATATAAGACGATCCCCATACTTTTCCTGTTAAAATATAGGTTTTAAGCTATTTTTGCCGCATAAGACACACACTTTAAGTTCGAAACTGGCTTCATATTTCCTTATTTTTACTGGTGGGGACATGATGGGGTCTTGACTGTTAGCAATTTGTATACTGTACTGTATTTCGGTGCTGGTGCTGCACTGTATGAACAGGTATAAATACGATAAGACGATACCCAGCGTATAAGATGACTCCAGACCTTTGAGAAGATTTTTAGGGGTTAGAAAGTCGTCTTATACGCCGGAATATACAGTAATTTGGTATACATTCAATTTTGTATGAAAACATTACTACATAATCAAGAATTGGTACACTTAGATTTTTCACAATGAATTTTAATCCAGTTTTCAAATTTCAGCAAATTAACAAAAGAAATACTTTATTTATTCTTTATAATAAACATACAGTGTGGCACAACAGTTGTGGTTTACAATATGGCCTTTAGATTTTATTTCTCATGTGCTGGAAAATATTTTAAATGGAACATTTCTAAATATAAATGTGTTTATTTGCAATCTTTAATTTTCTAAAAGCTGTACGGGTAAACATTATACCTATCTACTTGAACATGAACTTATCAATCAATATTCATGAAGTAGTTCATTCAATAATCAAATAGATATGTAATGTGTTACATTAGTTTCTAATCTATTATATCTTTTCATATAAGTGGTGTTAGATAACAAGGTTCTAAGGAAGTCATTAAAGAAATTGAAATGTTTTTAGGCACTATGGTCAACTAATCTTAATGACAATAATTCTGGTCAAGTTGGAGGAAATAGCATGCATCAAACTCAAGGACCAAACTGATACATATTGTTATAATAGATCTTTATACCCAGTACAGACTTAGATTAAAAACCACATGGTCATGGTCAAAATTGTACATAAAGTGTATTATTCCAGTTTTCATTATACATATATATTGCAGAGTATTATGGATTTTCATTATGAAATTGTCCACTAGAATGATAAAGATAGTCACTTTTATTTTTATCATTATTTTAAGACAAAAAATCTAAGGCAATTTGAAAAGGTTTTTCTGGTTCCACTTGAATTTTTATTTTTACCTTTAATAACTTAGTATACCATCTTTTAAGGTTCACAGACATTTTTATATAAATATATATAAATAACACAATTACAATAAATATATAACACAAATTGAAACAGATCACATGCATCACATGACATATCGCATGCATCACATGACAGATCACACCTGTAACATGTGGTTACTATAAATCTTTGACATTTACGCATCACGCCATCAAGAACTTTAAACATCAACATGCACAAACATTTTTTAAAGAATGTGGAAATGCTTAGTTTACACACACAAAAAAACAACCCTTAAACAATAGTATTATTTGAATTGTGTGTGGCACCTGAGGTGCCTTTTCAATAACTATGGTTTTGGAAACACTTGTTATAAACACAAATAAATATTCATTAAAAATGTGTTTATCCCCGTCAAGTGTACGGGAGTGAAATGTCTAGGCTTTTGATTCAGTGTTTAGGCCCAAATGTATGCTGCGCCATCAACAAAAATTCTTGTCATTCAGTTGAAAATAGTACCCCTAATTCTAAACAAAAGATGGCAACATAGTTTGGAGAAAGGACAAATAATGGTGAATAGTAAAACAACTATGATGACAGTAATGCATAAATTTCTCATCTACTTATGTTTTTTAAACAAATATTCATTCAATTAAGTCACAATATAAGAATCACAAAGGGCCATAAATCCTCCCTTCAAGATACGCAACTTCACACATTGATCAGCTGTTGTTTGTTTCACTTCTAAATTGTGCACTAAACTGGGTTTCACCACTGCCATTGTGCTATCTATTACATTATGCAAATTATATTAGGCATCAAATGTGCTTGGGTAATTTAGAGCCTTCAAAAGTGATGGTATGAATCAGTGTTCAGGGTAAATATAATAGATGATGATACAGTTTCTTGTTAGCTATTAAAAGATATAGATAGATAAACAGCACACACACACCAAAAGTGAACTATCTTGGTGACAAAAGAATTCTTCACTGCTGAGAGTCCTGTAAGCCAAGAGTTTTAATAAAGAGGTTCACTAGTTTTAGTAATAAAAATAATAATGAAATTATTGTTCCTTTCAGACCTTTGCTGGTTACCAATTTTTAAAAACACCAATTCATGCTACTTTGTGCCTGATTTTATCACAAACTCTTAATAAATACAAATTTTAACATTTTCAAAGTAACTAATATAATAATATTGCAAAATTAAACTACAAATACAAAAATAAAAGTAATTCTACCTTAGTGATCAATTATAAACAAAAAAATTCTTATTTAGTATACATTTATGTATTTCAAAATATAGAATCACACTTTAAAAAAATTAAATATAACATATCAACCCCATAAAATCAGCAAATACTTGGACAATTTACATGTATTTGTTTCAAAATTTTGATTGAAGTTTTTGCCAATTTCACTTCACTTATAATAATATTGAATATCGAGTGAATAAAAAAAAATTAAAATTTATTGCTGGATTTCATCACACTATCTCATAATACACTGAATCAGATCTCATAAAACAATATGCAACCAAAATTTGGTCTTTTTAAAATAACAAACTCCTAATCGAATACTGAGAACAGAAGGTCTCCAAGCTTAACCCATAACAATGGTGGCCAAACTGTGGCTCTTCTATGTTCACAATGCGGTTCGCGTATGATTTTTGAAAGATATGTTACAAGTATTACTGGTAGATTTCCAAGCCAGGTTTAATGACCCATAGTGCTTTAATCCAGCTCTCAACAAATTTTTTTATACAGTCGGACCTTGCTAATTTTGAACTTCCCTAAGTCGAAAACCTCCCTATATTAAATTAATTTTTAGGTCCTGGCCAAATTCCATAAGACTAATGCATTTTCCCTAACTCGAAAACTCCGTAAGTCGATTTTTTTTGGGGCTCCATTTGAGTTCGACTTAGCGAGGTCCAACTTTAGTTTAAAATGGCTCTCGGTTAGTTACTACAGGTCTGGTCACCCCTGACCTATACAAAATTCCACATCCTTTTGCCTCTTGTCACAATACTTATGGCATCACTTTGAGGATTGTTGTTACTTCCTATGCAGTTTTCAAGATATGAAGTTAACACCAGCACATGAGTTTGCAATGTCCACACAATACAAGTCCATGTAGGAAAATGTTCTCAGCACTTAGTAATAATGGTTCAGTACAGTCATCACTAAAAGGTGTCAAAATAGAACTAAACTCAAATCTGATTGAAAAATAAGAAATTAGTTCTAAAAGAAAATTCTGTTTCCACAAAGTGATGTTCCAAGACAATCTAACATTTCTAATATTTCATCTCCTTCTCAGCATGCTTCATGAATGTCTTGGTTGTCTGCATATTTGATGGCATATGTATTCAACAAAATGTCAAAATAAATGCACTCTAAACTTAACATGTGATTGTATTACAGTTAAAAAGCAACAACGTTTGATGAACCTGATGAACAATTCATGGAAGGCAATAAGTCTACAATCATCACATACACTACCACATGTTCACCCTCCACGTTAACTTGACATAAAGCATTTCACTTCAGCAACAGATTGCAAACATATACATATTATAATATAATGCATCAAATTCTTTATAAATGTTTAAAAGTGACCACAAGCATGGAAATGTTTGTGACCTAAGTAACTGTTACATACACCCTCCAACCTGGTCATTACATCATAATGTGACCTACGTAACTATTACATACACCCTCCAACCTGGTCATTACATCATAATGTGACCTAAGTAACTGTTACATACACCCTCCAACCTGGTCATTACATCATAATGTGACCTCTAAGTAACTGTTACATACACCCTCCAACCTGGTCATTACATCATAATGTGACCTCTAAGTAACTGTTACATACACCCTCCAACCTGGTCATTACATCATAATGTGACCTAAGTAACTGTTACATACACCCTCCAACCTGGTCATTACATCATAATGTGACCTACGTAACTATTAAATACACCCTCCAACCTGGTCATTACATCATAATGTGACCTAAGTAACTGTTACATACACCCTCCAACCTGGTCATTACATCATAATGTGACCTACGTAACTATTACATACACCCTCCAACCTGGTCATTACATCATAATGTGACCTCTAAGTAACTGTTACATACACCCTCCAACCTGGTCATTACATCATAATGTGACCTAAGTAACTGTTACATACACCCTCCAACCTTTCATTGCCTTTAAAACAATGAGCAGGTCGTCAACCTCAACGCCCATAACCCCATTTTGAAATTTTTAAAAAATTAATTGAATTATTTTCCCATTCAATATCAAACCTTTTTTTAAATTAACTGTTATTAAGTAAAACTTAAAAAGTCCTGTTCCTTTGGGTGTGGATCGATGGATCTAACAATCCAGTCTGATGGATGACAGTACAGATGTGGATCAATGGATCTAACAAGCCAGTCTGATGGATGACAGTACAGATGTGGATCAATGGATCTAACAAGCCAGTCTGATGGATGACAATACAGATGTGGATCAATGGATCTAATAATCCAGTCTAATGGATGACAATACAGATGTGGATCAATGGATCTAACAAGCCAGTCTGATGGATGACAATACAGATGTGGATTAATGGATCTAACAAGCCAGTCTGATGGATGACAATACAGATGTGGATCAATGGATCTAACAAGCCAGTCTAATGGATGACAATACAGATGTGGATCAATGGATCTAACAAGCCAGTCTAATGGATGACAATACAGATGTGGATCAATGGATCTAACAAGCCAGTCTAATGGATGACAATACAGATAGGTGTTTAATTGACCAATATTGATACCCCTTTACAGGTGAAACCCCCTCAAAAGCCTCATCAAAATAATGACAGGTGGAAACTATACTGTTAGGGACATATTTATTTACTACATCTTTTATAGAACTCGACTTTGCAAAACATAAGATATTATTTAAAAATTAGTGGATCAAAAAATCTCAAAAAAATTCTGATTAAAACATCAACAAAAACTGGCAAGAAAACAATTCAAAGTTTAAAAACTGAAAAACAGCCTTTTTTACGAGTAAAATCAAGAACAATTATTTTCCTAAACAACATATTAAAATTATAAAACATTTATATTCAATTCAAATAAGGAAAGTAATAAAACAGCAAAGTTTTCAAGAGAAAACATTGAATTAAAGATCTGTACATAAGTCCAGCTTTCAACAAGCAACTTAGTGCAGGACTTTTATTTACCACTTTTACAACTTTTTTTAAAAAATGAGATCTTTGGAAGAAAAAGGTTACAGCATTTAACATTCAATATATCAATTAAAATCAAATAGAATTTGTTTCACAACAGGACTGTACTTAGGATTGATCTATTACATCAAATAGTTCATCTATTAGAGTTGATTTATTACATCAAATAGTTCATCTATTAGAGTTGATTTATTACATCAAATAGTTCATCTATTAGCACTTACAGCTTGCTGTTCATTTGTAATGAAAAAGCTTTTGTCACCATCAGGACTGATAGATTTGATAGGTGATCTGTGAGAACAATTTTGTGTGGCTGTGATGATGTGCCTGTATTCTAACATTATGGCACAGTGAGAAGATGTACTGCTTTCTTCTATTGTGATTCAAGTGTTTCAATTATTGTAAGACATGACATAAAGTTAATCTGAGCATGACTAATGAACAAACTTGATGCATGACAACCAAAATTTACAGGAATAGCTACATTCATTTTTTACTACTTGTTGTGAGCCACCTAGTAGGGAAATTACATTTTTAGTTGACAGATGTGAGGACTTCAAACAATTCACTTAGATTCAGGTCAGATTTGAAACCTATGAGGGTCTTGTGTGGCACCATGGCCAGCCACTTTTGTTTCCCCCAAATATTGAAGCATTCATTTCAAATCAAAGTTTTGTTATTGTTAAGCTAATGAGATGAATATGTCCTCCCCAACAGGGCAATAAAGTGAACACGCAAAGACTCATCATGAACCAAACAGATAAGTCTAGTTACAGCTATATAAACTTTCTCAACTGATCCACCCACAACTACATACAATTATAGCTGCACATGCACAAGCAAATGTTTCCGTCCATAAATGATGTCACGCTCGTGTTTAAGAACTGCGACGTCACATCAAAAAAAAACAGCAACTTAAAATAAAATATTTGATTGCTCACGATTTTTTAAATGACATTTAAAATGGCTGGCTTCACACGTGTTAGAAAAAGTGCAGCTTTACACTAAATGACAAAAAAGTTATTTAAAACATGCTCATTTTCAATAGAAAATAAAGCTTTTATGCAAAGCTTTGTGATTTCATATTTGAGGTGGGGGGTTAACTCTTAAACTTTTCGCTTACATCCCTAACCACAACAAGCATACAGCTTAAGCAGCACACATGAAAAGAAAAAAAAACAGCCATCAGCCAACTTGTATATAAAAGTATAAAAACATAAATTATTTACAAATGTGCAGTTTCTACAGATAAATGGTTCTACAAACCATCTGGGCTCTGGCCTATATCTCAAAAAATGTACAAGTAACAAAATTTCTAAGGTCAACCGAATTCTCTAAGGACATCTCATGGGTACAACTTACAACGTTCGAGATTATGGATAAAACATAGAACATTAGAATTTTGCATTGCAGCAATAGTTTGTTATTATCTAAATATAAAATTATTGCAGATTCCAAAAAAAAACATCTACAAACCTTTGAATGTTGTTGACATAGATCAGTTTCACAATCAGTGGATGATATGTTTTAACATACTAGTTTATACAAATATGAAATACATTGAACAATATATATTTTTGAAAATAAATTATGTAGCTTAATAATTTTTTTAAAACAAGGTCACGTTAATATTTTATACAACAAAATCTGAATAAATCCACATCATAAATACTCCAGTTGAAATGAAAGACTGTGAATATCCTCAAAACCAAATGATGTACATGCATCAAGTAAGATTTGATGGGGAAGAGTTCATATACAAAATCCATCAAAAGTACAAAAAGATAACAAATGTATTACAATTAATATGCTGTAATGTGATTGGTCACATGATCCCATAAAAACAAGAGAGACTCACCAGAAAGTTTTGATAATCTGACACTCATTTAAATTGTATTAACAGTGTTCTAAAGTGTAGAGTTACACCGGTATTAAACTCTAATTATAATTTAACCACATGCAGTGAATCAAACTGTTCTTGAGAATAGCTGGTTTGTTTACGTTTATTTTCTTGAGATCTCCTTCAGATCTCACTACCAACTGATCTACTGAGAGTTGGTTCTGATCTTACTTTATTGTGCTACCTGCATACAACATAATGACAATTAAAGATAACAGTTTAAAAATACAATTATGATTGCAAAATAAATTTTTCATTAAAAAAAAACAAATGACACATTTTACATGCACAACATTCAAGTGATAATTAATTATGTGTACCAAAGACTTTGTACATGGATGCTGGAGATAGTGAAATCAGTTATATTTATGTTGGGAACTGGCACCTTTCTTACTGGTGGTTTGGTAATAGGGAACTGATCTCAACTGTATACAAATTTATAGAAATATATATAAACTACAGTTGTCAAAAGGAAAAATTGAGAACAGAAATGTTTAAATATTTTCAAATTCTAAAAGTTAATTTCTTAAAACAATAAGGACCAACTGGCCTAACAAATACACAAAACAAGCAGAATATCTATGCAAATATATATAGCTATATATTTATAAAAAAATGCATCAGAAGGATACTGGCATGTGCAAATATACAAGCATTAATAAAAGTAGAAGAATGTTCTGCAAGTTTAAGAACATTTATTTGAATTATATTTTCATCGCTTGTTTTGATACAGTTCCATTTATAAGTAAGATAAGTAATATAAGTAAGATACAGAGAGCTGTAGCCAAAGCATGACTGCAGCACATTTCAAAGGTGTAGGCTCAAAGCAGGAATGACACATGAAAAGCTTTGTTATAAATAAGACAGATTTCCTGATACAAAGTTGAAAAAAAAGGAGGTCTTTGGTGGTATATCTTGTGCCTTGACTTGAATATTGAAACAATGGCCAGTGAAGACTCCAGCCTAAATTTAAAAACAACAACAAATAATTCAATGCTTGAAATGTGTAGTCGGGAATGATGTAAAGAAGCAGAAGTGAACAGGAAGCTCAGTCGTGTAAATTTGCATCATGGGATTTCTAGAAAAACTGTAACAAAGTCAGTCGCTGTTTGCAACAATCATGACTTGACGTAATCACCATCAAATGCCCACTGGTCATTATCATGAATTTCAACGTAGTACTGCTTGTGCTTCAGGTAGCGTTTCACTTTCTCTGGGACAGGCAGAAGGTCAAGGTGATCTTTTCTCACTGTCTGTCGCACAACAAACCTACAACAGATAGAATATCTTCTTCACTTTTAATTCAATATATTACCATCTCTTAAAAAAGGCTGATGAACATCTGCAAGTGTTTTTATATTTTGCTTCTCATGTTTTAACTACCTTCATATAGCCCCTAATAAATTTATCTCACCTTAAATGGGACTGTATCTCATGTTTTAGCTACTTTCATAAAGCCACTAATAAAGTTATACCCCTGAAATCTGACTGTATGTTGTGTATTCAAATTAAATATGATAAAAGATTGATATCAAATATACAGATTTAAAAAGAAAAACATGAGCACTTGAAGATTTGATCAGATAACTCTACCAAAAGGTCATCTGGTGCTTTCCCAGGATGATCGACACAGAGAAATAAATTAATTACCAGGATTCAGTTACAGAAATATAGCTAAGTAAGTCAGTATTTTAAAATCTTAAAATAAATAATGCAAACTGAGAAGAAAAGATCCAGCCTTTTACCTTGATAAATGTTTCAGTGTTGCAACCCTAAAATTTCTTGGCACAGGAAACAAAAGGCGAATAGGAAGAGGTGGTGTCCCTCTTGCACTAGGTCGAAGAAAATAAAGAAATCTACCATCTCTCGAGTTCTGTATGGACTTCTCAATAAATTCACAAATTCTGGCTTTGCCATGGGACTCTGGCTGGGACCAAAAACTGAACAAACCTGCCGGCAAATGAAATAGACATTTATTAAAATGACTTTTCGTGACGGTGTTGTCAAGACTAGTTTATGAGGTGTCATTAATGATAATAATTAACCAGCTGTATTCAAGTACCTTTGGCATGTTCAATTCTTGTGTGATGAACCTCTCCGAGTGACTTGAAGCTCAGGCTCAATAAGTACTTCTGGTCAGAACTATCCCGGACAAGGAAAGAGCCATCCTCTTTGTCTTTCAATATCAGGGCAGCTTGCTCGTACGAGATAGGACCCCAGTACCATTCTTTCTGAAAGTGGAAGGACAGAAATTCATTTATTAATTCACATGAAAATAGTGAAATTTTTATGCCAATGCAAGTTTTAAGTTAAATATATTATCATTTATATAACAATATAATGCAATGGATATTTTTTTAAAATATATAAATATAAATTATATAATCTATAAACAGGATTTAGGGATAGTGATATAAAGGAACATTAATGAGCTCATCAACCAGGTTTTTTGCGGGCCACTGGCTTAGTACGAGGCAATGCTAAGTGTGCGTCACATCGTACAGCTTGTCACAAAAGAGCAACAATCTCGATGTATCTTGAGCACAGCAAGTGAAAGATCTCTTTACTGTTCTGCTGATCAGGCCAATATGCTGAGTAACACTTTCAACAGTTGTTGGTTCCTGGCTTTTAAAACATTATTTACATAACCTAGGTAATTGACAAGCCAACACAAACTCTTTTGTCTAAGAAATGTTAAGTTGCTATCATGAAGCTAACTTTAATTGCTTCAGATTTATTGTTATTTTTAAATCTCTTATATTAACTTCGAAATCTTGTCTCTCTCTCTGTCGTCATCTCTTCGTACGTCAGGCGGGCGGAAAAACAAAAGTAAAAAACGACCCACTTCCCGTGATGCCATCGAGCTGAAATTTGGCACATAGATTTGTGTCACCTAACAATGCATCGTATCAAAATTTCAGATAGATCGAAAGTACCTTAATTAAATCAATGCATTTTTAGTTTATCTCTATACAACATATGTAATTCAATTTCACGGTTTGTTATTGTTTTTTTTTCACGTGACAGTTCAGTTCGCGCATTGACGCCACATCGTCGATGTACCGGCATGCTTTTGTTTATATTTTACGTGTCACGCTGAGCTGGGTCCAGCGATCGGTGACCAGACCTCCCCCCCCCCGGGTTATAAAGCAAAGGGGAGTTAAGACAGATTCAGTCTGTAAATGTTTGTCGCGTTTGAACATAATCAAAACTGTTAGTGTCAAAAACTTTGTTTTTTACGGGTTTGTTTTATTTTACATGTTGATTTTGAAATGAAATATGTTTCATTGATTGGGGATATTTCATTTTATTGAATCAGTGTACAAGAAGATTTTGTTTGAAGTAATGATAAGATTACCATTTAAAACTGAATAAGTTTTTTTAAAACTCTGTGTTATAAACAGTTGTTTTGTGATGCTAAATAATAATTCTAAAAATTGCCCAGTGTAATTCATTACCCATTGTAATTGCTCCATACTCTCTAAGAAATCTTCTCTCTCCTGCAGTGGTTTGGGTTCTGTAATGAAATATGAAAAAAATATATTTATAAAGGCAACATCAACAAGTATTTCTGAAATAAATCAAAACTGGAAGATGTACTACATCTAAAGATATGCAACAAATGTGTGACAGAAACTCAAAGGATTGAAATAAGTGACAATAAATAAGGCCTTAATATTATTCATTGTTATTCATATATATTTATATATATATTTTTTTTTAATTTAACCTTGTCTTATATGCACAGATGCTCCTTCTATATAGAAGATTATTGCGTCCTACGTTCTGGTAAGAACGTGGTAAGAACGTATTGGCAAGTGATGCAGCATTCACAGACCACGGCTATAAGAGACCACGCTATTTCCAGCCGCCTCTGTTTCCCTAAATAAGGTCAGCTACCCATTCAGAGCTGGGTGGACTCGGGGACACCCCTGGCCCTGGGAACAAATCCTTGTCTTAGCGGAGATTCGAACCTGTGACCCTCGGTACATCAGCTGAGCGCGAAAAGCCACTCAACCACCGTGCCCTTTAAATTAGTCTCATGATTTGAAGTACCAAGTCTGAGGCTAGGTCATCTGGGACACGGTGTTAAGTTTATGTAAACAGAATCATCCTAAATAAAAATACATTGCATATGAGATAGATAAACTGAATTAAAACATAGAGATATAAAAATAGGTCACCTTCAGTGGTTCTCATCCCATCCAACTCTATGGAATTGCTGTCCGTGTGAGCAAACACTGTTCTGCAAGAGACCAGCACATTGGGGTCGTGCATGTAGTCTTGCGGTGACATCCACTCCTTCAACGTCTTAGATATCATGTTGGTTCGGAAACTGGTCAAATTGTCAAAGTGGAACTCCTGCTCACTTCTGCTGGCGCTGGCCTCGTCCAATGGCTCCGACACCCAGGCGAGGAAGGCTGAATGCCGAAAATGCTTCCAGCTTTTGGCAAAGGGAAAATGCGAGTCTTCGGTGGGGCCGAGCTCAGAAACGTTTTCTCTTGTATTGGATCGTTTCATCTTGTGGATGTTCCTTAAAACAATCTTCAGCAAACTCAGCAAGGAAAAACCCACATGTCTTTCCTCTAAAAATAGAGCCTCTGTGGCCTTTGACCTTCGAAGAACTGACGCAAAACATTGCAGCTCATCGCGGAGCAGTTTCAAAAATACAAACTCTTCAAATCTGCAGCACCTCTCTTCATTAGGGAAATATTTTTTTGTAAAGCATCCCTTGTGGTCGAAGTTTCTGTTTCTGTCCTTGAGGATGAAGAACTTAAACTCTGCATAGGTTTTCAAGAGGTACTGAAAGTCCAGCCTAGGTGAGATGTGAGGCAGGAGTTTTTTGAAGATGGAGTCCATGGAGCACCAGTTGTTCCACGAGATGTGACTCTCAGAACCGCCACAGTCTTCATCGTGGCCTCCTGGGACCATCAATGCTTTCTCACTGGCCCGGGACTTTCTCATCTTTGCCGTGTAGGCCAGCTCCCCATGCAGGGCGCGGCAGTAGAAGGCATTATTTGTGTAGTTTATTCTATGAGGGGAGACGAGTGACACTGAGCGACAGACGGTTTTTGCATAGGTTTCAACAGCGATCATTTCATCTTCTGAGTCGGACTCCTCCTCCCTGCCGCACCTGGAGCAGGTCAAGCTGGCAGTGCTCAGGGTCATGTAGTCCTGCAGTATCTCTGCCGGCTTAGTCAGCGAGAGACAAGGGGAGTGAATGCAGCCGACAGGACATAGGCCATCACCGTGTTCCAACATGAAATCATCAGAATGTAGGTCGTCCCTTACAATTTCAGCCCTGCACTCTCTCTTTCCCCCAACTTTCAGTATCTGAATCTTGGGCTCCACATTATTCTCCCCACTTCTGCTGTCAGGCCCAGACTGACCAGGCTTGTGTCTTATTGGGTTCTCAGGCTCCCAGTTGTCCAGCTTGTCTGTCTTGAGTAACTTCATTCTAATCTGGTGGAAGGTTGGCACATCCTGGACATGCCTCAATCTTTTTTCAATCTTCAACTGCATGACATTGACTCCCTGCTGCATCTCACCGGCCATCTGATCTTTCACTCTGAGCTCTGCTTTGCTCATTAGCATTCTGCGTACAAAGTGGAAAAAGCTCAGCAGCTTTGCCTCCACCGCAGATCTGTCCTGCAGGTAATCATGAAAATATCTCCCCCACTTGAAGACTCCGTTGTGGAAATAGTGTGTGTCCAGACAAGAGCCCGTTGTGAACGACCCGCTGATGACATTTTCTAAAAGTCTGGGATTGTAGTAGAGGATGGGCTTGGCAACCCTGGTGATGCTAAGGTCTCTTTTCACGTGAATAATCAAGCACTTGTGGACCTCCAGGCCATTGCCGGCCTCGCAGTCCGAGTCAAGGTAAACAGTCTCTTGCACACTCAAATCAGAACCACCTTTTGGCCGTGGCGGGGGCGGAGACAGTTCAACTTCCTCTGCTGAAGATCTAGGGAAACTTTCAAGTGGGAAATTCTCATTGATGGCCTCATGGAAATTTGAGTCTGAAAATGGTGACATGGCTTCGTCAAATGTGTGTGAATCTTCTGAAGGTTGTTTGACCAGATCTCTGAGCTCACCATTAACAGAACATTGCACTCCTTCAGAATGAAGAGATGTGTTGTTCTGCACAGAGTGTTTCAGTATGACAGGAGGAAGAAATGTGCTGTTGTGACTTGGTTCCCTCTTTAGTGATCCAGACACAACTGGAAGAAACATTTTAGGTCTGGCCCCTTGAGATTTGTAGAGCTCCAGATTAAATTCTTTTTCATAGACTTTCATTTCATTTTTAGCATCATCTTCAGAGAGATTCTTTGTGGTGACATTTTCTAGCTCAACTCTCAGATTAGCTGTTTCATGATCTGAAACATCATGAAAGTGATTACCAATGACATCCAAAATTGTTATAGGAGAATCCACAACACGGGGGACAACTTTGTTATCCATTTCTTTACACTTGACCGTATCAGCTGGATGACCTTGTTCATGTAATTCTGAAATGCCTGAGGATTGTCTATTACTAATGTCATCACTCCTTGTTATAAAATCTCCTTGGTTCTCTACTGAACAACTCTGAATTATAATGGGATTGCTAGCTGTACAGTGTACTGGATTATCTGCCTGGCAGATTGCATCCTCTAGAATCTTTCCTGCCAGTTCCTCACAGAACATGGAAATATCACTTTTCATGACATTGTTTGACAGAATGGTAGCATGGGTCTGACCCCCCTCGGGGTGAGCTGTTATTGATAATGTGCCAGCTGTCTTTGATAATGTGCTAACGGTCTCAACTCCCACAGATTTTGCTGCTTCTGCAACTGTGCAGCTGATGTGGTCTCCCTGAGGTTTAGCTGCATCCGTAAACGTGTCTGTAATGTTGTTGTAGTCAAGATATTTTACTGTTTCAGCCCCGGTACCCCTATCGTTGTTTGTGAGGCCCATTTTGTTTTTATTTACTGGATAGGATCGTCTTACCACAGACTCCACAGAACCTCTGCTCTCTGCCACAGGGCTGCACAACTTGTTCCCTTGGCCAGGATCAGCTGTAGTGTACTCCAGCTTCTTCAGACTCACCTTCCCATGGAAATCTTTATGGTGGTCAATATTGTGGTTGGAGTTGAACGGAGAAACTCTCTTGGTGTCTTTCAGGTCCATGAATTCCAAGGTCCTGGTGTTCTGAGAGGCCCAAGAGTGCCTTGTGCTGCCCCTCTCGCCTTTCACCTTCTCTCCTTTCACTTCATCTTTTTGATAGTTTCTCAAGGGTAAGGGTGGGGCCAGCAGAGAGCTCAGCTTCTCAACCAACTCTTCCTCCGCAGGAGTTTTGGTCATCGGTGCCTCTGGTGACGTAGGGACTCGGCGGGAGTAGTGGCTGGCATCTGGAACAAATTTGTGGCTTTGCTTCCTTATGATGACGTTGGGGTTGTCATAGATGCACTCTTCGGTGGCAGAGTTTTGGGGCTCTGATGTCTGGTCCAATGAAAGAGAAGAATCACAACAAGATGCAAGTGGAGCCAGAGATGTAGGCGAAGAAATGGGCGTGGCAGATATTAGTTGAGACTGTGCACAGATGGGAACCTGCAATACAGAAATTTTTACTTTGAAATTTTATTGTAAAAGAATTAGCATTGTTGAGTGTGTGTGTGTGTTTTTTAAAAACTATAATTAAGAAGTTTTAGGCCTTTTATTTCATATATGACTTATAATATTCTGTAGAAAATTAATAGTGAAAATTTCAATTCAATTGTTAGGTTTTTAGCTTCAGCTTAATTCAAGACTAAAGAGTCAATGGTTACTGGTCAAGATAAACCATGAAGATGACTGGTTGTCTTGTCTCATATATACAGGCCCTCTTTTTATACCGAAGATTATTGCGTCCTACATTCTGTTAAGAACATATTGGCAAATGAGCAGTGTTCACATGCCATGGCTATGAGTGACCACGCTCTTCCCAGCTGCCTTTGCTTCTGACCCAATGTAAGAAGAATGTGAGATGAAGTTCTCTTTAAAAGTCACATTAGTCAGTCTTAGATGTCGGTGAAAAACAGAGCCAGTGTAATTGAAGCCTAAAAAGACAAACTTATTTCCTCAAACATTGTAAACTACAAAGTGCAGATAAAATTGCCAGTAAGGATACATATTCTTACCGTTGAGTTTCCAACAGCAAGGCTTTTGGCGTCAGTTTTTGTTGTTGAATTCTTAACTGGCAACTCAGGGCAGACGGCAACATGAGATGATTGGCCCTCACTGGTGTGAACAATTTTGTCCCCACTGGTTGCACCGTCAGATTTAGTGATGTCCCCATTGACACCAAGCTGAAGACTGGGAATACTGGCAAAGGCACTGGTGCATCTCTGCTTGACCTCATCAAGTGTTTCATAATCTGGATCCAGGCTAGAGGAGGCCATAGCACCAGTTGCACCATTGCTTAAGCCTGTGTGTGCAGAGCAGCTGGTCATTTTCAGTAAACTACTTTGGTGTTTGATTTCATCTAATGTTTCATAATCTGACTCCCTTCTTCTGTGCATGGTTTTTTTTGAGTTCAACATAAAATTTTGAACCTCAGATTTAGTTTTATCTATTCTGGCATAAGGATAATGATCATCGACTGACTTCGCTGTATCCTTTAACTCAACAGTTAAAGATTCGGACGTACTGTTCCCATCCAGTGGGGTGTTAGGATGGTCTGGAACAGCTGATTTTATGATCTGGCTTATCTCCTCTTGAACAGAACTTATCGTAGCGTACGGATCCTCTTCTATTGTTCCCCATGCACCTGAAGAGTCTTCATCAGAGTTTTCCACATTGGAAAAGATCACCTCAGGCTGGCCACCATTTTCTGCCTTGCACAGAACACTCACCCGTTTGTCCTTGCGGATAAGAATTACCTCCTCTTTGTCAGATTTAGCTTTCCTCTGAGTTTTCACAGAGTGGGATTTGGTTACTTCTGTCTTCACCTCACCATCGAACCCCAAAGAATTTTCTTCATGCCTGAGCTGTGTTTCATCACTTTTGCGCCTCATCCAATGGGGCTTTGAGGGTGAATTGATCAACGACTTGAAATCGTATTTCCCTTTACTACTTCCAAAGTGAAACCTTCTCTTGAGTCTGGAAAATATCCCTTCACTGTGAGATTGGTGTAGAGCCAAACTTGCCATATCAGAAGAAGCTGGCAGGGTTGCTGATCTGGAACTGACGGAAGGCATTTCATCATGGACTGCACTGTCTTTGGCATTGCTTGTTTTTTTACTAAACCTTCTCTTCTTTTTCCCAATTTTCTTCTCGTTTTCAGACATTCTCATCCAGGTGTGCAGCTTCTTAACTCACTCTAAAGCCAGACATTAAAACGATATATGCTCTAAAATTTTAAGCATCATCAGCAGGGAATACATTGTGGGAAAAGACAAGTGCATCGAGTATCTATCTTCATATCTTAGGTAAAATCAACTCTGCAAATTGTATTTTAGAATTAGAAAAATGATCAAATGTCAGGTAACAAATTATATATGTACTGTTAAATCTATTGAACTTATTATAAGTAAAAAATTATAGCATTTCCTTAGATATTTATTATTTATTTAATTTATCCAAGTGCCTGCATACAGAAAGTTACCGTATAAATACTGTATATACTCGTTCTATAGCCTGTTCGTTCATAAGCCGACTCTTTTGGAAGAGAAAAGTATTACTGTAAATGTAACCCGCTCGTAAGCTGACCCCCCAAAAATAATAGAGCAGCGTAAACAAATTAGTACACTTTTTTTTTAAAACTACAAGCTAAATCGATCATTATGATTGTTAACTTTGTACTACTTATCTTTGTCCTCTTTTTTAGGCAAGAGTTACCGGTATTTTTTAAAATAAATTTCTTTGGTAAACAGTGGTGAAAGCACGTGCATTAAAATTCCTTGTTGAAAACAAAATTTTTAAAACAATTTATTACAATATTCACAAAAATAAATAAATTATTAAATAAGGTAAGTGCAGGTGTTTAATAATATTTTATAGCTTCTGGTAGAGTAGTCGAATCTTGTAGAATGTAGACAAGGACCTTGATGACCTAAAATAACAACACCGATATTCAATGCACGTGCAGAAATCACCTATGACCCGCTCGTAAGCCGACCCCCCAACTTTTCCCCCTAGATTTTGTGCAAAATAGGTCGGCTTAGATCGAGTATATACGATAAGTGCTATACATAATCAATATGGTAGACTCAATAATTTTGCACAAGTGCAGTAATTTGAAGTATTGATGTGCACAAAAAATATTCATAAGACATGCACTAAAACAGTGGGTGAAAGGTCTTTCTTTTTTTGAGCCCTTAAACAATGGAATTCTCTACCACTAAACATTAGTAGTATTCCTACTACTATGGCCTTCAAGACTGCATTAAAAACACATCTTTTCAAACTTTACATTACCAATTAACAATCAAGCAATTCTCGTACTGATAAACATAGCTTAAGTGCTTCATCATGTCATTATATGTTATGTTTAATTAGGATATGAATGTTTTAAATTAAGTGCAATAATAAATATATGCTACTTTTTTATGTGAAGGGCTGTGAGCCCAGCAGCTTGCTGGGGTAATGCGCTATATAAGTTCTCAAAATATTATTACTATTATTATAAGTTACTCAAACCACATAACATTTTAGGGATTTTTTTGCCTTATTTATTTGTCTGCACTGCTGTTAATAAAACACTTTTCTTAATATTGTGCATATCCCATTATCAACAAAAGTGAATGATGTTTTCCATCATTTATGCATTATTTTCAACCAGCAAAATATATATACAGATCCTTATCTTATCTTATCTGTTTACAGACGCTCCTTCTATACAGAAGATTATTGCGTCCTACGCTTATCTATGGTTTGTGTTTTGTCCTGCATTTTTATTAGAGATTTAAATGTTGATAAAGTGTTGGTTTTCCTGGATCCAATGCAATTCATGGTTAAACATCAATGTAAGACAACCTGTAACATCCAAGGGAAGTTTCAAAGCGGATCAAATGTTTTATTCAGAGAAGTTTAAATATTTGTGCTTCATTTTTAAAAATATTTTAATTGTTTTCTTTTTATGCAGGTTATCATTTTTAGTGGACAAAGATATATGTTCTTATTAATTACATAGTTATTTATTCAAAATTTGGCCTTTTAACAAATGTGCAAAACAAATATTGAAACAAAAAATGTATTTTGAAAGAAATAAATTTCATTGTTTTATGCACGCCCAGTCATTTTTCTATTTTCTTTGACTTTGATTGAAAATATATATTATTTTCTTTAAATATTATTTTATTTGTTTGTTTTTTAAATGTTTTTAATTGAAAATTATGTATAAAATTTCTTACAGTTCTATGTCTATGTTAATAAAATTTACTCTAATAAACATACTTTTGTTGAGTATATGTTAAATATGTACTTTTTTTGTAATTTTGTAGTATCCTTTAACACGAAATTGTTTTAACACTAAAAAATAATCAGTCCTGTTAATTTAATATGTGTAGCTTAAAAGCAGACTCATATAAATTATAATATAATTGAGTAAAAAAATTTAAATAAAATGATAATCATGCTAATTCTAGACTAACTACAGAGCCGACTATTTAGTCTGAGCCCCTGATCATAATTCGAAAGATAAAAACAGCTTTACTATTTACTTTTATAATATAAAAATAATGGGTTTTATGCCAAGTATCAAATAAGTAAATTTAAATAAGTCTAAGTCTAAGTCATACTAAGTAATCAATGACTTCAATTTCGATTAAAATGAAGCAACATTGTCATTATCGCAAGTCTCGGCTTTTATTGATGGAGACATGAAACAAATGGATTAGTGACATAGGTGACAAGGAACATAGATAAACATAATTTTTAAAAAGGTTTATTCTGAATTGAAAATCGACGCATAATTATAATTATACATTTTACCTTAAAGAGGAGTATGAGTAATCTCCATTAGGACAAATAACAAAGCAAAGCTTTTACCTCTAAACCGGATGTTAATTAAAGTTCAAGGGAGGTCTCTTTTATTAATAATCTATATTCTCACAGGTCAAACTTATACACAAGCGAACAACGGTGATACATTTTTTTTTAACGAAACAAAATAAAAATTGATTAAAAACTAATGACTGCTGGAACAGATTATCTGAAATTCACACTGTAACCCCGACTTTAAACGTAATTTTATCAGTTAAAAATCAGTATCAGGTAGATTAGAGATATGTCAATGTCGGGCATTCCAATTTTCAGCATTGACAATAGTGAAACACTGGCAACAGCAAATCTACTTCCTCATCCTAAGGATGGGATTGGGAAGGGGTTGTGAGAGGGGAGGGGGCGCTCAGGTTAGGCCTTAGAATGCCATAGAAGGTTGACGCGGGCGATACTACCTGACGGATTTATTATTTTTCAAAATGGGAGGGGCAAATATTGTCCCGCCCCGGAAGTGCTGAATTAACTTAAGCACAATGAGGCTCGGCACATCATTTCTACCCAAGCTTTCTTGTCACATATATTACAGACCCAGAGGCGTCACTAGGGTTGGTGTCACCCCCTCACGACTTAACCCATAGAACTCCTCCGAGTCTTCCAGTGCTAAAAAACGGAAACATACAGACTTTTGGTGTCATCCCTTGTGATGGTGTCATCCGGTGCGGTCTGCACCCCTCGCACCCCCCTAGTGACATCACTGTAAACGCGACATCTTTTGTAATTTTTCTTCTTTAAATTGTTGTCTTAGTGTAACTTACTACTTAATTTCGTGTTGGTGACCCTTAAAATAGCACACAACAAAAGAGCGCAGATGAAGACTGCAGGCGATTGTTCTAATAGATGCTTATGTTTCAAGATGAACTACCAACGAGGTATAGTGCTCTTATGTGAAGTTATGTGTGTGCCCATTTGTCGTCGCTCTTTCATCATGCGCTCTTTAATGACATGTGAAAACAATTTAAAGAAGAAAAAATGTTTCCAGCATATGTCAGACAAGCCTTGAACTAAAAAAATAGTTTATTAATTAAATGAATGACATTTTTTAAAGTTTAATTCTTGTCTGTAATACTTAAAAAAAACATTTTTAAAAATTCCGTCTAACTTTTGAAAGTGTCCAAAATTTAAGTGTAATTTGGCTTACTTTTATAACTTTCAACATTAAAGTCCATCATTATTTAAGACAAGGTTGCTTGCTGTCACCTTTCATGTTCTTGTTAGCCATTGACTGGTGATGAAAACATCAACAGGGCAGAAAGGGAATGGCATCCAATGGACCTTGTGGGATCAAATTGATGATCTTGACTTTGCTGATGATCTTGTCCTTCTTGCACATACCCAAAAAACAGATGAAGGAGAAAAAAAAACGTTGCAGCCACTTCTGCTAGCATGGGTCTCAATATACACAAGAATAAAGTTCTCAAGGTTAATGCCACCATGAGTACATCACCCATCATGCTTGAAGGAGACGCATTCGAGGAGGTGGATAGTTTTGTTTGCCTTGGCATCGTGGTAGATAAACAAGGTGGTACGGACGCTGACGTCAAAATATGGATTTGGAAGGCAAGAGCAGCGTTCCAACAACTCAAGAATAATTGCGTCTCCAGAAACCTAAGCAGCAAGTTTAAAATATGGATCGTCAACGCTATAGTGAAGCCTGTGCTGCTATATGGAGCCGAGACGCGGAGAACGACGGTCGTAAACCTGACCAGAATCCAGTTCTTTATCAACAATTGTCTAAGAAGGATTCTCAGAATTCACT
The DNA here is from genome assembly GCA_944989445.1 of Ampullaceana balthica. Lineage (NCBI taxonomy): Eukaryota > Metazoa > Mollusca > Gastropoda > Lymnaeidae > Ampullaceana > Ampullaceana balthica. The sequence continues at coordinate 105,270 of CALYLW010000379.1, read as the reverse complement.
GGCCGGACAAAATCAGCCACCGAAAACTGTGGCAGTGGACAAAGCAGAAGCCAATTGAGGAAGAGATTCTCCAGAAGTGGTGGGTGTGGATTGGTCATTCACTAAGAAAACCTGCCTCCAATACAACAAGGCAAGCTCTGAAATGGAACCCCCAGGGAAAGCGAAAAAAGGCCGTCCAAGAAACATTTGGCGCCGAGAATTGGAGGCAGACATCAAGAGAATTGGCCATGACCGGAAGATCCTGGAGAGGCTGGCCCAGGATAGGGATGCCTGGAGGTCTCTCATAGGTGGCCTATGCCCTTGGGGGAATCGCAGACACCGATGATGATCGGCGGATGCCCCTCATGGACGAGAAGGCTCAACAACAACATGATTAAAGAAATATTTAAGCCCGAAAAGGTATAACGTGGCATTTTGACTAAGATAATTAGAGTAAATTCTCACTATCTTTCCATCTTTAAACAAAATTAAATAAAGGATTCACCTGCTTACTTAACTGCTGCAAAAATGTGGAATTATGAATTGTAGACAAAATACTTGAATATAAAATTATATCTTCAATAATATGCTTTGTAATGGTCAGACCAGAAGTTTTTTTCAACGTTAAAAATTCGTCTCTGCAGTTGCGCAGGTGCGGCTCTGATCGGCGTCGTTCAAAATCAACTTTACTTCGGCTGCCGAACGTAGACCTGCCAGCCGAATTTTTTTTTAAATTTCGGCTGGCTGACATAATTTTTCGGCTGATATCCGGATTAGCCGGATTTTAAAATTTCGTCTGGCTGACATAATTTTTCGGCTGATATCCGGATTAGCCGGATTTTAAAATTTCGGCTGGCTGACATAATTTTTCGGCTGATATCCGGATTAGCCGGATTTCTCCGAAAATTGACATCTGCAGCTCATTTTCGGCTGATTACGAAATATTCTTAAACATCATCCAGGGCTGTTCCAGCAAGTGTTACAGGTGCCGACATGTTGAGAGATGAGCAATTAATTTTGAAGACGTCAACAAACCCATCTTTAGCCACATTTTCAAAGGCGAGCAAGTCTCTACAGAACCAGATAACGATATCTCTTGTCAGTTCATGACTTGATGTTGCCTGACATTGACTGTTGCCTTCTCCATACTTACGGAAATATCCCAAAATTTTATTTGACTTTGCTTGACTTTGTACTAACACATTGTGCTTGACACTTAAGTGAAGATTCATATTGCCACTTAATGTAATTGCGACAAAATTGGTTACTTTTAAAATGTGACCCTTGACACCCAATTGTGACTGCTGAACAGTGAGACAGCTGACAAGAAAATCGATCTTCGTCTACATTTCTCCCATCAGCAGAGAACAGGCCACCAAAATATTTCCAGCATTGTGCTTTAGAATTTCCATGTAGGCTAGGTGGTTTAGATTTTACTTGTAGGTTTTTAATGAACTGCCTCTCTTCCCGCTTTAGATGACATTTGCTGACATTTGATTTCATCTAAAATCATCATATAGTCATAAAGAATTGTCACATTAGAAATGGTGCAACGTAAAAAGGTAATCTCTCAGTCTTAGCACGTATATAATTTCAATTCGAATTTTAATTTCCTCGTGAGAACTTTCGTTTTTAATTTATTAAATGCATATATACGTTATATTTTAGCTATTATAGCGCTAATTTGTAAGGCTTTTTAATTTTCGGCCCTTGACGCTACATAATCAGAGTAGAGTAGGTTACATCCATTTTGTTTATCTTGCACCCAACTTGCTGGGTTGTCACAGAAAGAGGCCAAATGAAATTTTCTCACTTACAAACAAACAAAAAAGAATCAAACATCTAGTAAGGAAATAAAAATTGAAATTTTCATTAAAATATTTATTGATCATCTAAGAATGTTAAAAAAGATTAATGAAACTTTAAAAAAAAATCTTCAGTCAGTAAATTTATTTTAGCAGGGTCGTTCCAGATAACAAAATCTGGCTAGCAGGGTGTTAGATAAACAAAATTGATGTATGGGGCCGTCCATAAAGTACGTCACGCTCCGAAGGGGGGGGAGGGGGTCTAAGAAAGTGTGACACTTTTTGACAGGGGGGAGGGGGGGTCTGGCCATGTGTGATGTCACACATTTATTATTTTTAGTATTTTTTTCTAATTTATTTATATTTTTTTAGTAGAATTTAAATAGCTTTAAAAATAATTTTCAAAAATTTTGTGAAACATTAGAATTAGTTTTATGTCAAAATAGCATTGAAATGCGTATCTCCTGAATGTGTTGTTCACAAATCTGAATTCGATACAGCAGGACTGATATCGAAGGATCAGGAATGGTTTGACAATCATGTTCACACCAGCCAATATTTCACTCAAATTGTTATTAAATATCAGGACATGAAACGTTGCGACAAAGCACGAAGCTCATATTTTAACGTTTTACCTTAAAGATTCTTGCCCTCCTCCAATCACAATCAACCAAACAAATGATGGACTCAAAGCTTAAGAAAGAGCAGATGCAGATTCTCATAAACTTCCTTCCTTGTTTGTAGCACAAACTCTCAAATTTGATGAAATTATGCCAAGATCAACAGGAGCTTACAAAGTACAACCATATGATTAGCTGCTCATTTGATCGACTTTGCAAAGTATGTCACTCATATTTTGCCTCACAAACAATGTTGAAGAAACATACAGGACAACACAGAGCTCGGGCTCAGGAGAATATGCCCACCCAAACTGTTCAAGAATCAACTCAGATAAAATGCATCCGTCCTTTGAGAATCACTTCTATAAGTCAAAGAGAACCCATGGCAGTTATTGCCAGAGGAGAAAATGCACATCCAGAGGCTGTTGAGTGGCTAGATGAAGACGAGTTGATCTGTCTGCAATTATCCTTCAAGGAAACGATGATTGTGAAAGATTGATGTCAGTCGTAACTATGGATGAACACAGTTGTTGTCCAGTGAATATTTTTGAATGAAATATAATTCATAGGACCATAATAAACAGATTAAATATAACACAAGAGTTGGTCACATAATTTGTCAATCTAGTCTTTTTTTAAGTCAAATTGTTTTGTTTCCTTTTTATTATGTACTTTTAAAAATCCGGCTTCGTCTCCGGCAGGATTTCACTTCATAAATCCGGCTGGCCGGTAGATCCCTAATTTATATAATATATATTCATAATCACAATGGCCCCGGAAAATCCGGAATCTGGCCATTTTAACAAATCTGATTCCGGCTCCAGCCGGATTTCACTTCATAAATCCGGCCCACTTCAGCTCCAGCCGGATTTCAAAATTTTGAATCCGGTACATCCCTACTTTTAAGTGGAAATTTTTATATTTTAATACAATTTAATAGTGAAGTGTATTTTAAGTATTAAATTAAATATTTTAATTAGGTGTTAATTAAAAAAAAATTGAAAGTGTGACGTACTTTAGGGGGGGGGGTCCCGAGATTTGTGACAAGGGGGAGGGGGGGTCAAAAATGGTCAAAAATAGCGTGACGTACTTTATGGACGGCCCCTATCCTACTCCGATTATGTAGCGTCAAAGACCGAAAAAGCCTTATAAATTAAAAAGCCTTACAATTTAGCGACATAATAACTAAAATATAAAATATATATATTCATTTAATAAATTAAAAATGAAAGTTGTCAAGAGAAAATTAAAATTCGCAGCGAAAGTAAAGAAAACAAAAACATAACGTTACGGCGGCTCGTTCATTTTTCGGTGGATTTACGGCTGACAAAATACGGCGGCTTTGTGGCGAACGAAAATTTTGCGGCGTATTCGGCGCGCGGCGTCGGGGTCTAGCCGAACGTACGCATTAAGCGATCTATCAGTGAAAATCGTTTCATACGAAATAGTGGAGACTGAAATCTTTTCGTGTGAAAATAATTTCGTGTAGGATATTACAACAAAAAAAAAGTACCTATGCCTATACTCAAGAAAATTAAGTTTCTAAGAGTACATTATATTAACATAGATATGCATGTTAGCAAGCCTTTAATAAATATAAATAAAACAAAAATATTAACTCATACATATTAACTCACATTAATCCATAAGTTTCCATCTTTTGATTTTTTTTGAGAAATATCTCATCATATTAGATTTGGTCGATGGTGTCACCCGGGGCGGCCTGCCCCCCTCACACCCCCTAGAGACGCCACTGTTACAGACACTCCTTCTATATGGAAGATTTGTGTGTCCTACGCTTACAAATAGTGTATGTCTAGTATTGCATTTTTATTTGAGTTTCATATGGTGATACTGTGTTCAGTCCCGAAAACTCAGCCCCCCCCCTTTTTTTTTCACGCACACACACAAACTAAGAGGCTCCCGTCATTTAGGCCCCGCCCTAGAGTCGTAGCCAAAATATTTTGTGAACGAGGGCAAATTATACTATTGTCGCTTCTCAACCAATGTTCCCTTTAAGCTGCTCGGCCGCGCAGATATCGGACAGACGCCGCGAAGCAGTTTAGAATTATCGCGCAGCAAATTTTAAAAAAATATTGCACAAAAAATGGATGCTGTGTAACTATACACACGATATTTTTTTAAAACTTTGCACACGAACCAACAAATATTAGATTGGTCATTGCCCCCAACATTGTCCATTTAATTAATATCCTACCTTTTTTCACTTATAATAATGTGACGTTGCAAGCCTCACTGCGGCGCCCCAATACTTTGGTGACTTAAGTAAACATGCCCCCCCCCCGCTACGCCACTGCCCCAGCAATGAGGCAACAGACAAAAGGGCTCCAGGCATTGGGACCACAGACAGCTGAACGAGCTAATTACTGACGGCAGGGGGTGGAGTACGTGTACCATTGGTTGGCCATGTTCTAAGATTATATCCTACAAAAAATACCTGAGTTAATTTTGGAGTGGCGTAATTCACTGGCCTTAAAACTGTACTAGACGATGACGAAATGACGATCTTATCAAATCTTTTACATTCGATACTTCTATACAGAATATTATTGCGTCTTACGCTTATCCATGGCTTATCTATAACCTTGCATTTTTATTAGTTTTTAATGTTGTTAGAGTGTTGATTTTCCTAGTTTCCTCAGGCAACCCAATCCACACCCGAATTCCGAATGGAAAGAACGAGACTTTGTATGTGTTTGTTCTTGCATACGGAATAAGAAAAGTGTTTTTAGTCATGTCTATCTGAGGGGGGATGTATTAGGTTATCTTTGTGTTCATTTCCAAGTTAGAATTACATTAATTGCCTATTATGTATTATAACTAATGTACTTTGCTGTTTAAAAAAAAATTCTCTATCCTCTAGTGACTCTAGTGTTTAAAGGTTTAATGATTAAACTAATGGTGTTATTCTTGACAGTTTTGAATATTCTACAGGAATGAATCTGGCATCTCTTTTTTTAATTTTTTCTTGTTTTTCAATGTTTTCTTTGGTGTATGGGTCCCATACAGAAGATGCGTATTCTAGTAAAGGTCACACCAAAGTAAGGTAGCATTTTAGTTTTATATGTCTAAACATTTTCCCAGCCTTGATTTCCCTGGCAACCCATTCCATGTCCGAATTCCTGATGGGAAGAATGAGAATTTGCATGTTTTGTTCTTGCATTCGGAATAAGAAAAGTGTTTTTATCCATATGGCTATCAGAGGGTTGTGTTAGATCATCTTTGTGTTGTATTTCAAAATTATAATTAATTGCTTTATGTATAATTACTACCTTGCTCTTCTATCCTCTAGTGTTTCTAGGTACATGTATAATGATTTAGCTAGGTGTCTTGTCAGTTTTGAATATAATATTCTCCAGAAATGAATCTGGCAGCTCATTTGAATTTGTTCTAGTTTATCAATGTTTTCTTTGGTGGATGGGTCCTATACAGAAGATGCATATTCTAGTACAGGTCTCACCAAAGTGAGGTAGCATTTTAGTTTCATATTCTTATTACATCTGGATGCCAAATGGACGTACTGTTTTTGAAAGCCTTCGGGTTGATTTCCTTTAAAGTATTAGTCTGTCCACAAAGTACATCACACGCCTCTGGGAGATGTCTTAAAAACTAAGCCCCACCCACGGGCCCTAAATAAAAGGATACTTACTTATTATATATATAGTTTAATTTCTAATACAACCCTCAGATAGACATAAGTATAAAAAGACTTTTCTTATTCCCTATTCAAGAACAAACACACATTCTAGATCTTCCCCTCTGGAATTTGGACGTGGAATGGGTTGCCTGAAGAAACCATGAAAACTAACACTCTATCAACATTTAAAACTCTAATAACTATATAACTATGCAAGACTAGAGATAACCCATGGATAAGTGTAGGATGCAATAAATCTTCTGTATAGAAGGCGCACCTGTAATCTGTAACAGATAAGATAAGATAAAGTGGTGGCCTTGAAACAAAGGAATCAGTTTGATCTTTAGACCAGAGGCCAGATATAATAAACAATATTTGATTAGTTTGCTTAACACCAGTGTGAGATGCAAAACTGTTTTAACTTAAAACTTTTGTGCCATTGCATTGCAGTTCATTAAAAACTATTTTTCGGCTATTAAAAGGAACAAAATAAAATGTGAGACCAAGTGAATTATGTTTAAATATTTATGTTTAATTATTGAAGTTTACATATCATTCCAATAATAAAAATTGTAATAAAAACACTCATAGTGTCAAGCAAGTCATCTAAGAACAACGGACACACAACATGGTCTTATAAATATGGGGTAAGACACACAAACATTTGGACTATAGAAATAATCTAAAAGTTACTAACACCACATCTCCCAAACCACTCTGAGACTCTCTAAGTCAAAACGTTAACACAATCAAAATGGTCCAGTTACTGACCTGGTTTCACTTTGACCATCTACCCAGTAATGTAGAGATACTGGTGCCAGCAATGAGACAAGGGAAGCCTTAGGCTTAGGGAAATAAATCTTCGGTCGGGGTCCCACCCATTAAACGGTTGAGCACCACTGATATCACAGAACTCGGATGATTGTTTTTGTCCCAACATTTTTCAAAGCCAATAAATTGAGCATTTGTTTGTTGTTGTTTTATTTTTACAATGGTTAAAACTATTTTACCTGTATGTGTAGATTTGTCAAGACCCTGAAAACATTCATGAGAAAGCCCTATCTCTCACTTTTTACAATATTTTAATTTCATACATAATTTTTTTTTATTTTTAACAACTTCACAGGGATTAATTTTAAATTGACAAAAGGTTATGCTCGACATATTTCAAGTTAATGACAGATAGTGACATCACAACCCTGTCTTATTCTCAATCATATTTGAGGAATCACATCCTGTCTTGTTTAACAAGATAGAATAAAAACATGACAAGTTTAAATAATAATTATTTGGTTTTCTTATAAATGACCAAGATTTTAGATGAGCCATTCTCAAAACATGAAGAAAAAGACTCAAAAATGTCATTTTATAATGGTGTCATTCTTTGAGAGGACCTCTGACTTGTTACTTAACAAAAGATTTTGAGCTAATGATACAATTGGGAGAAACTTGACGCAAGCCTTTGAGCTGATCGAGGGTGATAATTTTTGTTACTTATAAGAAAATAAAGGAACTATGTTTCAGTTAACTTTCATTGGTTGTTGCCAGAAAATGGCTTAGAATAAATTAGTGGGACTATATCATAGAAAGGATTTTATGGTAAAGCTATAAAAAAAAATAATACAAAAATTAAAAATGGGTGACTGTAAATATGCTTGGATATCATAGATGAATTTTGTCCACCTCATAAATAGGAAATAATTCTATTGCCTCTCACACAGGCTGAAGTTTTACTCACCTTCTTTTCTGCTGTTTTATTATGTTTCTTTGTAATTAGATATAGCATTTTAAAAAACCCAACTACATGATTTCTGTTTTGAACAGAAAACAAAATTCAATAAGAGAAATGGCTTAATTTTGTTCAAGTTGTTAAAATTATGGCAGAGAAGGGTTACCATTTATCACCATCAAATGTTGAAGTGAGTAAGATCAATAAAGCATTGTCTAGGCCAGGGTGGGCAAATTTTTCAGGAAAGAGGGCAGCGTTAGTAAGAAATGAAACATCAAAATTCAGCCTCAATTCAAGAAAAATTCAAGTTTAAAACAAATTTACTGATTTTTTAAAATATTCCTGCAGGCTTTGGCAGAAGACACAGTACTACTTAGCGCCTGTAGTTTATCCACCCCTATTTAAGCTGACCAACTCCTCCCCTTCTCGCCTGTAAGTACGGATGACCAGTTTGTTTAAATTATAGTTATAGTTAACAATGAGTTTCAGTCCAGCATCATTGTTGACCTATATAAATTAATATAATAGGACTATATGTAATCACGAGATCATGGGTTGATGAGACAATGTAAGTAGTTCAGGGGTTCTCAAACTCAATTAATCAAAGAGGGCATTAGACTCAGTCAAAGATGCAAGGGCCCCTTATCCCCTGCAAGTCATTTTCAAGCACAGTCTTTCACTGAGAGTATGAGTAAAGTGACTTTGATGGGTTGCAGAATAAAGTTTGAAGATGACGTGAGTTTGAAATCCCCCAATGTTTTTACTGTTAACATGGCACTTGAGAAATTGTACAAACAATGCTTGGGTAGCACAGCTGATTCTCAGAGATTAATAGCCTGTGTAAGTAAAGCCAGGTATACAGATAGCAGATACACAACGATTGATGCTGAAGTAACAGGCTTTATTTTTAAAAACAAATGAGCTATTTGTTTCCTAATACAATATTCTGCTGATATAAGACTGATTTCCCCCCATAATTAAGACCCTGTTTAGCTATATCTAGCCTTTATGGGCTTTAAAATAAAGTGATCACAAAAAAAAATAATAATAATAATTTTCAAAGTATCATAATGTAAAGCAAAAATGACAATAACCAAAAAAGTGAAAGACCAAGGTCAAAGATGAAGCTATGCTGATAAATTACAGGACATTCAATTGTTATACTTGATTGCAAATTAAAATAACTACAGGTATTAGAAAAACTAATTTCTATAAAAAAGAGCAGTAAAAAATACAAACGCTTTTATTATCATTATAAATTTAAAAAGACATTGGTTATCATAAATTACAAAAATTATGAAATCATATATACACAAATTGTCATCACAAATATTTCAGATCAAATTCTTAACACAATTTAAAAAAATAAAATAATAATAGAATAACACTACCATTCAAATAATTTCTTTGTAAATTCCTTGGCACTCAATGGACCACAAAACTATTTACTCAGTTCAATTACTTGTGCATTACTTAGCAGGGATCAAACAAATTCCACATTCACTACATCTCAGAAAAAAAGACTTGCATGGTACACAATGGTAATGGCTAGTTCCTGGGATATCAGGTAAGCAAGCAGGATTTTGAGATAACTCGTGAGTTGTACACATTTTTTCAATCATTCACAACAGTAAACTAAATTGTTCTTTTATGAAAGAATCCACATGATTTGGCCTATAAAATCTTTGATTAATTTAAAACAACATTACTGAAATGATTGTTCCATCTTTGGACCTGTGTACATGAAAGTATGTTACAATATTTCACAATGATCTGTGAATATTGAAGTGATTCACATGGCACTTAATTTAAATTATATTATTAAAAATGTATACTGTAAGATTTTAACACAATTATGTAATTGTGGATTGAAAGAGAATAAACAAACTCAATATTATCTCTATATTTTTTCTTTTCTTTCACACGATCTCACTTCCCCATAACCATTCTTTCTATCATGAAAAATGATATTAGTGCCCTTGGATCATTAACCTATCATGACTTCACTTGTCCTGGGATTATGTTTATTTCATGACACATGATTTCACTGTCCCAGGTGTCTTTTATGACATTATTCTGTCACATTATCACAGATTTACAATAGACCTTTACAGCACAATATATTTACAATAATTGTCTTCAGTAACAACCAAATGGGTCAGCCAGTGGTTTAAGTTTAAAGCGGCAGCTGTTTTTGTGAAAAAAAATTCACTGATATACATTTAGCAATAATTATTCCAAACCTGGTCTATACAATACAACTGAATCAAATAGGTATAAATCATTTATCTTTCCAATGCCCCTGAAATAAGCAATGAGAAATAACATCATCTTGTTTTAGTCCTGACTCAAGTATCATGTGTGCTCATGTCCATAAACAATCTCTCAAGTCTTATATAGGCTAGATTTATAAACCTCACACATTTTCCACATCTATGAAGACCTCAGGGGAAGAAATGGCTATGTGACATTTTAATTTTTTTAAAAAGTTATCCACCTTATCTGATAAACAGTGAAAAAAAAGAATGTTCTGCATAAGGTTTTATGGGAAAATAACATTCAAATGTATTTTGTTAAAAATTGATAAAAATGTATAGATTTCAACTTAAAATCTTGAATATCTCAAAACTGCAAATATACATCATAAAGCCATTTCTTCCCTTGAGGTCTTCATATGCAACATCAATATTTTGGTTTATTTTTTGACTCATGTAGTATTATAAGACATTTATTTTAAAATACATTTTAAGATCTCAGACAGATAAATGCCAGGATTGCTTAGTTAAAAAGATTTCTCTTTTCTACAGCAGTTGGCACGAAAATAAAATTTGAAATACAATCCAAAAAAAATTATTTAAAAAATATTATATTAGAAGTAGGGCGTTTCTAAATTTTTAAAGAAATCTAATGGAAAATATTGAAATGGGAATCTAACAAGTTTATACTAAAGGCACCAATTCGAGCAATCAAGCTCTTCTTGGTTTAAAAAAACTCATTTTAAAACATTCATCTGTCTCTACTATTTTACTGAATTTAATCTTAATCTCTTAGTATCTCAGAGTGAAAATTCCCTCCCTTTTAAGTTTGAAATTTATATCTCGAGCCTTTTAAAAATAAAGCTTACAAAATTATAAATAAAGAAATAAATTTTAAAAAGCGGTTAGACCCAGGTGAACAGATATTTAGCAAATTAACCTGAATTAAGTGCTGCCCGATCGAAAAAATATTGCGGTGGACCCATTTCATTTATTTTGTTTGACAACAGAGGCTGATGAATGAAGCCGATGCTTTATCCTTACAATCCTCCGACTTAGTGATGATCATCAGTGCTGGTGCATGTTGATAGCAGAACAACCACCAAGTGTCTAAAGTACCGATGTCCCTTAATGCTCCGTTAAAGCTAATCCTTTTACACTATTGTGAGCACCACTGTCCAATTAGCTATTTACAATAATAACAACATAACATTTGGATCACCGTCTACAAGATTCCGCTGCGACGAAAGTTGGTGAGGGCACCTAAGACCCCCACACCGGCACCGTTCGAGAAGACTGACTCAGCCGTGGCTTTGGCCCCACTGCCGTCTCCACCTGCACTGGCCACCGCCCCATCTGCACTGCTTTCTGTTGGGACGTCTGCGCTGTCATCCTTCCCTTTCCCACCCCACAAGCCATATAAACTGTAGCCTTTGTTCTTGAGCTGTTGCAGGAAACCTTGTCCGGTCATTCCTGGTTTGAACAGTTCTGGTTTTTTGTCAGGGTCCATGAATAAGGGGTCATTGTGCAAAACCCGATCCAATGACCTCGACCCAGGTAAATTTTTGGAAAGTGTTGTTGACAGTGATGAGGATGGAGCAAGGCTCCCAAGGGATCTTGAAGAAAGAACCCTCTGGTTAAAGTCAGAGCTGGGGTTGGTTGAAACGGATGACGATGAAGATTTTGTTGTCGTCGGTGGGTTGCTGTTAATTTTGGTTGCAGAGACACGAGAGAGAGTTCTGTCCATAGATGTGTTCTCTCTGCCCTGCAACAGGGCTGCGAGGCCCAGGGACATGCTGTAGGTACTCTGTGTGTTGTCTGGCACAGATGACTTGAGGTGGCTGGGCTGTTGGAGGTGGCTGGGCTGTTGGAGGTGACCGTCTGGTTTGGGGCTGGAAGTGTGAAGGGGAAGATCTTCTGTGGTCATGGAGGAACTGGACGACACACTGGAATTAGAGATCAAATGGTGTTCCAAGAGTATTCAACTAAAATAACTCATATAAGTAATTAATTGAAAAAAGGTATTATTGACAAATAAATCAATATATTTTTAAAAGTACACATAATGTTAGGAAAAATACATATTAAAATCATTTTGTGCTTTAGACTGAAGTTCTTAACAAGAGGTTCACTCAACACATGTATTTACTATTTTAAGTATTCTATTTAAAATTGAAATTTTTTTAAAAATAGAAAATTAAGGTAATCTGTGAGCCTCAAATGATAAATAAGCATGTTCCCTCCATATTATGAAAGGAAAGTGAACATCAAGTTCTCTCCATATTATGTAAGAATAACAAAGATCTGCTCTTGATGATGTTTGTTACCGCGGGTAGCAATAGTAGCAGGTTAGAGAGGGAGCAATAGTAGCAGGTTAGAGCAGGAGCAATAGTAGCCGGCTAGAGAAGGTGCAAGCGCCTCTCTGTCATTTAATTATTGTGGCTTGAAAATAGCCAACTTACTTCAAATTATGCAGAGTGCCGAGTCCCCTGTACGGGCCTGGGTTGCGAACAGTTGAATCTGTGAACGTATAAATCATACTGCTGTCTTGTTCTTTACGTGTGTGAACATCTCTAGGGTCATCTGCACAAAAATGTTTGCAATATTTTATCATGTAATACAACCATTTATGGATAGGTATCTTTATGGCTGGTATGACAGTCAAGTTTTATCTTCTTTACGATTGGTCAAAGTAAGACAGTCAAGTTTGGTCTTCATGGCTGGTCAAAGTAAGACAGTTAAGTTTGGTCTCATGGCTGGTCGAAGTAAGACAGTCAACTTTGGACTTTATGGCTGGTCAAAGTAAGACTGTATGGTTAAACATTTATTAAATACGAGCAACAAAGCCTGTCTAAGGACGTTCCGCCACCGAACTTCCGCCACCGTTCGGTGGCATGTTGTAACTCCCCTCCAACAACCGCCTGGACCGGCATTACATGTGCATCAAGTCAAAAATACTATTCATTATAGTTAAAATAAATAACTCGTAAAAACAGAGCTTTTGACTATAAATCCCAATGCGCATAACTCAAAATAAAGTCTTGGAAGAAATACTGCACCAAAAATAACTCATTTTGAACGTCCGCGTAAATGGCGTAAACGTGTTCAATATGATTGGCTGTAAGAGTCATATGTGTTTGAGGGACCAGAAAGGACAGAAACTTGCCTTTTATTATATAGGATGTTTTATTATGCTACCCGAAGAAAAAAAAATCAACAAAAAAGGAGAAACTCAAATAAAAAAAATGCTGAAACAAAGTGAAACTTTATTCTTCTCAATAATGTGCTAACTTTTCTGCCTTCTTTGTTAGAAGAAAAAAACCCATTCAGACTGTTTTAAGTAGTTAATTATAATATAGATTTTTAAAAGTAATATTTTGTGCCAAGATGTCTATTTCTGATACTCTGACAAGAGTAATGAAAAAAACCCGTAAAAAAACCAAGTTTTTCACTATAAATCCTTTATGTATGAGACATAACTAAAAGAATGTTCATTATAATACGCAGCGCAAGACCATCCAAAAATACAAATTTGTAGTTGTGTCGTAAAACATGTTTAATATAATGCGCACCGATCAGTAATATGTTTATAAAAAGTGTTGTCAATAAAATACGCACCTAATTGCGCGACAGAAAGGTTGTTCAATATAATGCGCACCCTTACACTCTATCTCAAAAAATAGCATGATACATAGGAATAAATAAAATAATCTAAAAAATCAATAATTTAATTACGGTACATGCAATCAATCTGAAATTTTGATACATTGTTTTTATCATCGGTACGAAACTGTCTGCAAAATTTCAGCTCGCTAGCTTACGAGCAAGTGGGTTAAAAATCGATCAAAAGTTTTGGCGACAAGGGCGGGCGGCCGCAGACACCACGAGTTAATATAAAGGATTTAAAAATAATAACTGAATAAAGATGTGTGGCCATCTCTTAAACACCATGATGACAATGAGTAGAAAGTAGATAACATACCATCTTCTTCAAAGTCACTCAGTGAATACAATTCTTCCACCAGGTCCAGCTTCTTTTCCCCTCGTATCTGTACACCGTCCCTCTCCTCAAATATTCCTCCTAGATGAGGTGTGGCGAGATGTTGCCAGTGTCTGAGAGTCATGGAGCCTGAAATACACAGCAAACATATAAGTTTTTTGTTTTACTACCATTTTAATGAAATACGCAGCAAACATATAAGTTTTTTGTTTTACTACCATTATAATGAAATACGCAGCAAACATATAAGTTTTTTGTTTTACTACCAATATAATGAAATATGCAGCAAACATATAAGTTTTTTGTTTTACTACCAATATAATGAAATACGCAGCAAACATATAAGTTTTTCGTTTTACTACCAATTTAATGACATTGAAGGATCTTCATTTTTTTCCCTTATTGCTTTACTCGATGTATTTATGTATTTCAGAGATAACCAATATTGAATAAAAAAAAGAGTTTCAAAAATATACTTTAATATACTTTATAGACAATAAAATAACTAAATGTGTATTTTTCTATACACTAAGGTCACATAATCAATGTTTAAATGATTCTGGCCCCTGTGCTTATATCATCACCTTTTGAGGAGTTAAGTTAGAGTTAAAATTGTCTGAACTTTAATGGACCATATAATATCTACTTCCAATAAGTATTATGTTTGAATTTAATTATAGCCCTTTTAATGAAGCTCCGAGTGCTTATATGACCCTGGATTAAATTATTAAAAATCGACTAAGAGGCCCCAGAAATCTGTATCCCTTAGAAAAATGGTTCTTCACCTTTTTATAGGTACTGAACCCCACCAGTTTCACATGCGCATTCACCCAACCCTTGATTGAACCCAGGTTAAGAACCACTGCCCTAGAAGAAGTTAGACTATTAAAAAATGTAGGGCAGTGGATAGACATACGTGTCACACACTTCAGTGATATCATACCTTCCATGGGTTTGACAATCTGCAGCTTGTCTGAAATCTTGAATGAATGGTTGCTTGATGGCATGATGCTCCAGGTGGAAGACAAGCTTGATGGAGACCTGGCATAGTCTGGTCCAGGGCTTTTGGTGCTCATTGTACTGAATGGTGAAGTAGAGCCACTTCTGGCAACATAAAAACAACATTTAAAAACATACACAAAAAATTGTCTTATTCTAACCATCAATCAAATTTATTTGTCATTTGATAGAAATTTAAATTTTGATAATCTGTACAGTATATATTTGGCTGAATTCTTAATTAAAGATGACATTTTTTATACCAATTCTGAAAATCAAAATTTAATATATGCTAAATAATTTTTAACAAATGACTAACTGATTCCAACAGCCTCATTGGAAAATAGAATACTTTACATCAGTGTCAAAAACTGTTTTAAATGTTTATTCATTGCACATTTCAGCTGACCTAAAATAATTATGTGGTCTCATTTCCAACTTACATGGTGCTTTCTTGCTCCTTGAGTTTCCTCCTCTCTTCCTCTTCATGGAAATCTCTCTCATTGAGTTCATTGGCTTTTCTCATAGCCAGCCTCTTCAGGGCACTCTCTAGGTCATTGGACCCTGGAATGCCAGGTCTTCCTAGTTCAGTGTTGGACCTGGTTGATTCAAGTAAACCAAAATCGTGATGAAAGATCACAGAATGTAAAGATTTTTGCTTAAAAATAAAGATGAACAAAAATGGCATCCACAAAAGACCTGATCTGCTTGTAATGAACTAAGAAGTGATAGCTAGTTATGTTGTGGTGATTTGCCTTCTAGATGGGTTATTTTGGTGAACCAGAAACATAAAAAAGCAGCTTTTTTATTTAAAAAAAGACAGCATGTTAATGAAAAAACATAAATCAATGTATAAAAGTAAAAATAAGATAAAACTGCACTGATTTTCTTTGACAAGCCTATAATGATGTGTAATGTTTTCTTTTTTTAATTTTATTGGAATACAAACACTGACAAAATAAAGCTGCAGCATAACAGGGGTGGAATGTTGAAATATTATAGTTAAGGGGCACAAAAAATGAATGGTGGAAAACAAAAAGGAGATAGTTTAGCATTAATTGGGATTTTTTAAAGATGTGTAACTAGAATCACATTACTAGATGTGTCACGTTAATTTTGAAGAATGGAAGTTCCTGCATTTCCCCCACTGTTGTTAGCCTGTTTATTTTTAGACGCCATCTTTCATGGGTTATTTATAGTTTACGTTATACTATTACTCTTTTTCTAAATCTGTTACAATTTTAATATTAAATGTTCATATTTTAAAAAATTTATAAAAATTAAACCCCAAATTGTAACAAAAGTTACAAATTTTTTAAAGATTGTACTATTGCAATTATGTTAAACTAGGTCAAAAGTTCTAGCTTTAGCCCCACAAATTCTCAGCATACCCATATAAGCTGTCCATATCAGCATTGTATCCGTCACTGGCAAAACTCTCTACATCAGATGGGTAAGTGGATTGACCTTGAGAGGTTGAGTCACTCTCTTGTGTTGGAACACTGAGGACGGACATTCGGGTGGAAGAGAGAGACTCTCTCTCCGCTGCCTTGGCCGCAGCCCTCTTGGCTGCTCGTGCTGTCTCAAACACTTTCCAACTCTGTGCCCTGGATACATTGAGAAATATGTCTTCTGACTTATTTTTGATGGCATGGTGGGCGTGGGAGTTGATTGTTGCACATAATGCTATCAACAGTTGCACAAAAGTTGACAGTACTTATAAATAAGTATATCAATGCATTACATACATATATAAAAATATCACATAATTGTACATAGAGATTCACCAAGTTACTTACAAATCTTATATATTGCCACATTAGAATAACAAGGTTCTATGTGAACTATTGGGACGAACTGAGATATTCAAAATTTGATGTTAGGTTAACCTTGTTATTCTGTACTTCTTGCAAAATTAGCTCACGATACAGCTTTAAGATTTTTTACAATGATAGATTGATACAGGGACCATATCCCAGGGGTTATAATTCTTTTTCTTTAAAAAATCGACTCCAAGGGGGACAAATATAATTCCTGTCTTTAATCTAAGATTTTCTACCAGAGCTTTTTCATGATTAAAATGAGAACATTTTTACAAAAGACAAGAGTTGCCCACCTTCTGTTGGTCTGAGAAAGCTCCTGTTGTAAAGAGGTCTCCAGCTCAGACGCCAGGGAATCGTTGGGTATGGCAAAAGCCGAATGGTGGTGCTGCCCATTGGCCCGCACCTTGTGTTTACTCCTCATAACCCTGAGCTCATCCTGAGCCTCCTCCAGCATCTCCAGGAGCTCATCGTACTTGTCCTGCATGCTGCCCAGCTGGGGGTTAACATGGGGTGTCAGAGATGACATGGGGTGCCAGAGATGACATGGGGTGTCAGAGATATCATGGGATGTCAGAAATAACATGGGATGTCAGAGATAACATGGGGTGTCAGAGATAACATGGGGAGTCAGAGATGACATGGGGTGTCAGAGATGACTTGAGGTGACAGAGATAACATGAGGTGTCAGAGATGACATGGGGTGTCAGAGATGACATGAGGTGACAGAGATGACATGAGGTGACAGAGATAACATGAGGTGTCAGAGATAACATGGGGTGTCAGAGATGACATGGGGTGTCAGAGATGACATGGGGTGTCAGAGATGACATGGGGTGTCAGAGATGACATGGGGTGTCAGAGATAACAAGGGGTGTCAGAGATAACATGTGGTGTCAGAGATGATATGGGGTGTCAGAGATGACATGGGGTGTCAGAGATAACATGGGGTGTCAGAGATAACATGGGTTGTCAGAGATAACATGAGCTGTCAGAGATAACAAGGGGTGTCAGAGATGACATGGGGTGTCAGATGGATTGTCAGAGATAACATGGGATGTCAGAGATAACATGGGGTTTCAGAGATGACATGGGGTGTCAGAGATGAAATGGGGTGTCAGAGATGACATGAGGTGACAGAGATAACATGAGGTGTCAGAGATGACATCGGGTGTCAGAGATGACATGAGGTGACAGAGATGACATGAGGTGACAGAGATGACATGAGGTGACAGAGATAACATGAGGTGTCAGAGATAACATGGGGTGTCAGATATGACATGGGGTGACAGAGATGACATGGGGTGTCAGAGATGATATGGGGTGTCAGAGATAACAAGGGGTGTCAGAGATAACATGTGGTGTCAGAGATGATATGGGGTGTCAGAGATGACATGGGGTGTCAGAGATAACATGATGTGTCAGAGATAACATGGGGTGTCAGAGATAACATGGGGTGTCAGAGATAACATGGGTTGTCAGAGATAACATGAGCTGTCAGAGATAACAAGGGGTGTCAGAGATGACATGGGGTGTCAGATGGGTTTTCAGAGATAACATGGGGTGTCAGAGATAATGTGAGGTCTCAGAGATAACAAGGGGTTATTGCACATAAGTTTATATTTACAATGTTCAGTCCTTAGGTTTGATTCATTTGATTTAATTTATTTGTCAATCAAAAGTCTCATAAAAGTTTTTAATCATAATTTTTAAAATTAAAAAAAGGTCTATTACAAAGACAATTATTTTTCTCACTGATCAAATAGAATTGTTATTTCTGTGACAGATGGTAACATTTTTATATTATGGGTCCATCAAATTATGTGGTTTTAATTTTAATAAAGAGTAAAAGGATAACCAATTGCCCATCAAATAAGATAGAATGGATTAAATCTATTCTTGAAAATTAGACGGCTTTGATACAATATCATAATAAATTTAACCAAATGTCTACCTACCTCTTTTGTAAGCCTCCGTTGCGATTCTGTTGATGCTGTCAGCTTCTCATGAAGATCCATATTATCAAGGGTCAACTGAAACCATAAAACAAAAACGTTCATGTAACATTGAACCCTGGTGTAGAGCTACAGTGGGGTCTCCTGATCTGGGGCAATTTTACATAGTGCTATGACTAGGGCTGTCAATATTGTTGAAAAAAAGCTGCCCAGGTACCCGTCCAAATTTTGAACGGGTACCCGGGTTACCCGTTCGAAATACCCCATTATTAGCATTAAACATGTACTTCTTTGTTTATTTTTTTATGCAAATTCAGATGTAATGAACCAGCCATGTAAAAATGATGACATTGAAATACTACAATAGTACAGTGTGGTAAAATCAATGAGCAGAGGAGTGCCCAAGTGATTTTTTTTTGGTTGGGGGGGGGGTAAACAAAGGCTTTCAAAGATAAAGGGATGTAATCGTGTCATCATACGGCGGGTTATTTCTAGTTCATAGCAGACAACTGTTGTAATTAACCAAACTTTCCGAGACTTGCCCTTACTGAGGGGACCCAGCACTCAGCATTTTTAATTTTTTTTAGCAATGATCTTTTAAAAGTATGGTGGGGATAGGAGTGGAGAAAGGAGTGAGTGGGGGGGGGGTAGATAAACAACATTGGCTTGTCTCAATGTTGTCAGCGTATTTCAAAGCTAAAGCCAAGGTCATTTCTGCCATTTCCTGCCCTTCCTAAATCTCGGCCGATGGGTCTATTTTCCTTATTTGAAAAATTCAAAGAACCAAAACCTTTTAGTGTTAAATGATTTTTGTTTCATCTTCCAAGAAAAAAAGGTGTATCAAAATAGAGTTAAGTTTGTCGGGACAGTGGTTTATTTCTGGTTGACAGTTATTTCTTTTTAAGCGTTTGTATGTTAAACGTATTTCGCAGCATATATTTCCAACGAAAAGTTTTAATTTGATAAATTGTTCGGGAGCCGAAATGTGAACACAGAAGAGCCGCAGTTCGACCACCGTTGGTATGGACATTGCAGCATCATTTTCACGGGTACCCGGGCGCAATTTTACTACCCGGGTAATTGCTCGGCCTAGCTATGACTGCCTAACACTATCTTATCTGTGACAGACGCTCCTTCTATACAGAAGATTGTTTGCGCATTATGCATAAAATATGTCTAGTTTTGAATTTTTGTTAGAGTTTTAAATGTTGATATGATAGAGTGTTGGTTTTCCTGGTTTTGTCAGGCAACCCATTCCACGTCATATTCCAGACGGGAAGAACAAGAATTTGTATGTGTTTTGTCTTGTGTATGGAATAAGAAAAGAGTTTTTATCCCTATGTCTATCTGAGAGTTGTGTTAGATTACCTTTGTGTTGTATTTCCATTTCCAAGTTAGAATTTATTGCTTTATGTATTATTAGTGTTTCTAGGTTTAATGATTTAAGTAATCGTAGTACTCTTTGTCAGTTTTCTCCAGTAATGAATCTGGCAGCTTTTTGAATTTGTTTTAGTTTATTGATGTTTTCTTTGAAGAGTTCCCATACAGAAGATGCATATTCTAGTACAGGTCTCATTAAAGTAAGGTAGCATTTCAGTTTTTTATTCTTATTACATTTGTAAAAGTTTCTCTTTATAAAGCCAAAGGTTTGGACTAACAGAGCAGCAGTTTACCTTCCTGATCTTTTTCTGTAGGTCAGCAATCTGTGTCAGGAAGTGGGTGATTTCCTCCTTCTGGTGGGCATTTTCCTCACATTTCAGGTGGAGCTCTTCTGCTAGAGCTTCAACTTGCTGGTTGACTTCCCCTAAAACAACAGGTTAACATTAGCAAAATAACAATTAGGTAAAAGTGAAATAAATACGTACTAAATACATAAGTCAAAAATATTGAGAAATCATTTTTGATATGTTCCAAAATGAATAGAACGATGAAAAAATATTTCATGTTCAATGATTACTTACGATTGTTTATTAAGACGAAAAACTTAACATGGGAAGTAACTCACCCAACTGTTGAATACAGTCCTCTACTAGTCTCTTCTCTTTGTCTTCAAAACTGTCTGTTGTTGCCTTCATCTGGGCGGTCTGAAAAAGAAATGTCAACATTTACATTGAGTCTAACAGAGAACTTCAATGACTTTTAGATTTTCTTGTCTGAGCTCAAAGCAGTTTAACAGTTTGACAAATAAAACCACCATAGCTGTTGCAACAGTTTGACAAATAAAACCACCATAGCTGTTGAACAGTTTGACAAATAAAACCACCATAGCTGTTGAACAGTTTGACAAATAAAAACATAATTACAATTAATAAATAAAAAGAACTGACCTCAAGCCGTAAGTTAAGATTTTCATCTTCCAATGTCTTGACTTTCTTTTCCAGGAAGTCCACATTAATGCCCCCAGAAGCTGGTTTCTCACTGTGCGGAAAAAGATTATTTAAAATAAATTTTTGATTGTCTTTGAGAATGTTTGATACTTATATTGAAATCATAGTGATCTGCTGGGCTAATGGGATGTTTGAAAATGACTGATCTGAATTGTGTTCATAATGTTGCTGAGTTGAATTTTGTATGTGTCACTAATCTGAATTGTGTAGAGGTCACTAATCATAATTGTATACACAACTTAATTAATCTGAATTGTGCACACAATGTCACTAATCCGAATTGTGTTCGTAATGTTACTGATCTGAATTGTGTTACCTGTTTGTAGGTTGTCCTAACTGAGTTACTTTCAAAATACTATATAATGAAAATGATTTTTATCTACACTCCATATTGTTTTGTACAGCATTTCCCAAACATTGGGTGGCAAACTGCTACCCAGCCACCAATGCTGATATACTGGGTGGCAAACTGCTACCCAGCCACCAATGCTGATATACTGGGTGGCAAACTGCTATCCAGCCACCAATGCTGATATACTGGGTGGCAAACTGCTACCCAGCCACCAATGCTCATATACTAGGTGGCAAACTGCTACTAAGCAACCAATGCTCATATACTAGGTGACAAGGTCCCTTTTTAAGTCAGCTGGTTGTTTGGGTTTTGTTGTCCTACCCCCAGGAAGCCCATAACAACTAGGGTTGAAATGAAACTGGCAAGGAGAATTTTGAGGTTTATACTTTGGATAATAATAATAATCTGTTCTTATCCTCCAAAAACGAAATATGTTTAAGGGCCACTCCAAATGACCACTTTTTATACAAGTTATTTCCATTGTCATATCATTGTACAAATTTAAGTATTCATCATCCGCAAAAAGCAAAGTTTTTAAAACCATGAAACACCACAAGGAACAAGTCTAAAACATTATGCAATCATACCAAACTTAAAGTGGTCTTACTTGGGTGTGACGTCTGCTCCATGCTGAAGTTCCAGATCCTCGTTGTAGAACCTGAGCAGCTCATCTTTCATGCTGAGGTCATGTCTGAGCTGATTGACTCTGTCATTGGCATGTGTCAACTGTTCTTCAAGTAACTCTGTGCGGGTTGCCAGTTCATTGTTCTTAGAGAGCAGGGTTTGGCCGATTCTGGCAGCTAGCTCAAGGTCGCGTTCTTTCTGAGAATAAAAGAAAAAAATTATTATTTAAAAAGTTGGCAACCTGGAAGTTAAAATTAAACAAATGTGAAAACTGTCTAATTTAAAAGTAAAACTTTCTTTTTCTAATAACTATTATCTTTATATATTATCTTTATTCAAATTTTAAAAATATATTTAAAAAACATCATTTTTAAAAAATTATTTAACAGAAATTTATTGGAATTTCACTTCCAAATTTTTTTTGGGGGTGGGGGGAAATATAAGTTGGTATTAACCTTGTCAAATAATATTTCTGAATTTGAAGAATCACAACTCACAACTAACCATGAATTATCCCCAAATTGCAATAATTTACTAAAGAAAACAGTGCCAATGATCACCTTATTCATTTTTAAAAAACAAATGCAATCTAAGTGTTACGGAATATTTCTATCTTTGATTGCTTCACTCACTTCTTCCAACAATCTTGTAACTGCCTCTATGTCATTGTAGGTTTTTGTCATCTGCGACACTCTTTCTGCACAGAGGACTAAAATGTACGCAAAGAAAACAAAATGTTTATTTTACGTTGTATGACTACAACTTGTAAAAAAATTAAGTTGATAAAATTATTTTTCAAACTTGAGTAAAAATTGTCAACAATTATTAGAGAAAATAATTTTTAAAAATTATGGTTTAAATTTCTGAATGTTAAAAAATGGAAAAGTTCTCAATAGAGAAAAAAAAGAACTTAATTCTAAGTTTTTTCCCTAAACATTTTGTATGAAACTGTTGATATTATTTTTGAATCTCCTTTACCATTTTAACTTTTAAGTCTTTTATAGGTAACTTAGTTTGAAAATGCTTTTAACATAAATATTCTACTCAAGGTCTCAGCCTTGTTTGAAATAATTAAAATGTACACTAAATTTTAGTTTGTTACATTATGTAAGTGAGAAAAACTATGGGATCGTACAAGCAGCTTATCTATGCTATCATGACGGGAAACCCATTGTGATCACAAGTGTCAAAAAACATAAATTATCTGCAGTTTAGGACCTGGCCATATGACAAGTCACATGGTCTTATTTCATTATCATTTAGGACTATTTTAAAAATGTATATTTAGCAACAAAGCCCAACAACCGTAAATAATCTCTCTCTCTCTGGGTCAAAAATTGATTTTTTATTTTACTTCACTTGAAGGTAAAGATTAGTTCTTGAACCATTATTTACAACTTTTTTGGAGAACATTCTCAGAAACTATTAGTTTAAGTTATAGCAGTAGTACAATAGATTTGTTGACAGGTTCATTAAATCTGAGCAAAATAATCATACATGTGTTCTATTAATTACATTAATTATTAATCTTAATGATACGACTTTTTGTGTAAGTTAAATATTAAAATATATAGATGTAAGCAGAATTGTGAATTATTGCAATTTAGGCTTAGTTTTATTGAGATTAGGAATTTTAAAAAAACATTATTTGAAGACAACAACAAAAAATTGCAACATTAAATATTTATATATAAATATTAATAAATTAGAAAAAATTGCAATAAATATTTGAATTTTATCAAAACATCACTAGAAGTTAGTATAATCAAAAAGGCCTTAAAAATGTTTAATTAAAATACAACATTCACTACAGTTAGTGCACTATAAATCTCTTGGATGTAGCTACTGAGTTAGTATGAAAGTAACACACTCCACAAATTGCATACAAACTAGACAAACAAGCTAAATCAGAGGCCTCAAACAAACAGATAATTAAAGGTTAGAATAGGGATGACTTGTTGAACAAACGGCTGCAACGCCCACAAATAGTCATCATTGTTGCATAACATCAACATGGACTACTTGGAGGGGCACAGTGTGTTGCTAGTTTGAGACCCCCTAAACTAAATAGTTTATTTACAACCAACTAAATTTGCAATTGATAAAAAAAGATAAGTTACAATAAACATTTTTTTTAAAAAGTTAACATAATTTTTCACAACAGAAACAAAGGGTAAACAATCAAATTTAAATCACGACAAATAAAGACTCCCCAGATCTTTCCTTTGTATATATTTTTCATGGGGCTGAAGTACCAATAATTATTTCTGTCAAACATACAGTGGCTAACTCAATAATGAAACACTTTATTCCATAATCCTTACAATATGCAGAAAACGAAATGTATCAGTAACATTTCAAACCAATATCCCTACAGTGGAAATGATATTCTACCCACAAATATGTGCTAGCAGTGGCTAGGTAGGGTGTGAGCCGCGGGAGGGGGGAGAGCAGTCAGTTTTTATAGAGCAATAGGCAACACCCTACTTAATCTCCTAATCGAAAGGGAAGAAACCCTTCCTATCCAAATGGAAGACACACTACCTATCTAACCCTTCCTACGCAAGGTGCTCAGTTGGAAATATTTGTAATTATCCTCAACGTGAGCCATGTTGCACACATGTTTTAACATGGACGTGTTGTGCACATGTTTTAACATGGACGTGTTGTGCACATGTTTGTGTTGTGCACATGCTTTAACATGGATGTGCTCTGCTGTGGATTCGCTGAGGCGTGCTAATTGTAACCACGAGGCCACTCTTGAAATGACTCACCCAGACAGTCACGGCTGGGTGGACAGACAGGTAAATATTCAAACATCCGGGTACCCGTTGTTAACAAAACTGATCCAACTTTGATGATTGATATATAATCCCTTTAGCTCAACTAGCACAGTTAGTTATGTACAGCGTTGCCAACTGATCCAACTTTAGGCACGATTTATTCCCCCCTTTTGAGTCACGATTTATTCCCCTTTAAGCTTAACAATCCACCACTCGGTACAGTTGCCGATTTGATCAGCGATTGCTTCGGTTTCAAATCGGCAGGCAACCAACAGATCTAACTACAACACTTGGCTTATATCTCGCAACGCCCCAAGCCAGGTAATACTTAACTTATATCTCGCAACGCCCCAAGCCAGGTACCAAGAAGTAGCCAGTTATTGACGTCCATAAATCTCTCGACTGTCATCAAGTTCGGGGTCTCGGTGACCAAAGATAAGGACGACTGAAACAAGACTAAGTGTCTGATTGAATTACAACAAGTGTCTGATTGAATTACAAGTAAGTAACACCGGCAGTTGGATCGGGACTGCATTGTGCGCTCTGTCCCTTTACGGCGGCAACGTGTTACTCAACACTCAAAATATAATTGATTGACTCTATTTACGGCCTGACAGCCAATATTGCCCATTAACAGTGGTTCTTAGCCTGGCTTCGATCGAACCCCAGGAGATCGATGAGTCAGTCCTAGGTGTTCAGCGGAGGTCAAGACACCCCCCCCCGTCTCATATGATTCGTGATGACACGCCCCGCTTGAGAAGGGTTCGGAGGATGCGCATATGAAACTGGTGGAGCTCAGTACCTCCGACAAGGTTAAGAACCACTGCTATAAAATATACATACATAAGATATTGTGAGGGAATTACGCTTGTATTTCGGGGAATGGGTTGAGTGCCCCACGTGGATCCAGAGAAGCGTCCCGAAGACTTAACATTTTGAGACCCCCCAACCCATTTATTTGAAAAATTGGGAGAGAACAAAAAAAGAATAATTCATTTATGTAACTTGATAGAGTCAATGTGAGTTTTTCTACATTGTGTTACCTCCTTATTTTAAGACACCGCCTTACACCATCTCATATACAAAACAATTCTTCTTGGCCCAACCCTTGTGTTTTGTTGTAAGTCATTTCCATCCATCCGTCGCGCCACAGAAACAACAAACGAACACGCGAGTGAGCCATTCCTATACAATATATAGATAACCACACCGTCCAACTAGCTCTTCATGCAGATCACATCTTGTCTTGTCTCATCTATACAGACGCTCCTTCTTTACACAAGGTTATTGCGTCCTACGTTCTGGTAAGAACGTATTGGCAAGTGTCGCAGGGTTCACATGCTACCGCTATGAGGACCACACTATTTCCCAGCCGCCTTTGTTTCCCTAACTAGTATACTAGTGTCGGGTATTCATTCGGAGCAGGATAAACTAAGGGACACCCTTGTCCCCGGGAACAAATCCCTGCCTTCAAGGGAATTCGAACCCATGGCCCTCGGTACGCCAGCCTGCGCGCATGCCACATTTTCCACACACACACACACCATTCTTAAAACGGACTCTTGCCTCATATATTCTATAGCATTTTCATTCAAGTGAACACAGGACAATGTGAGAGTCACGTGACAACTTACATTCGTCGGCACCACCGTCAGCGGCGTCCTCCTCCACCTGCGCCTCGAAGCTGGCGTCCCTCTCCAACCTGCACCGGTGGAACAACTTCACAAAGTTAAAGGCGCCCTCGGGGGAGTCCGCGCCCAGGGTACCACCACCGGACGCTGCACAATGATCGTTATCAAGTGGTCCGTAAGGGTTAGGAACGCTGTCTTCGCAGCTCACCACGGTGCTGTCGGACGTGCAGTTGTCCAAGTCATCCGGAGAGTCAGGCCTCGGGGCGAGGTTCCCATACGGCTCAGTGTTGACCCTGGCGGCGTTGATGTGCTTGTAGAGCTCTGTCATACTCAGGGTTTCCAAGGTCTCGAAGTGAATCGAGTTCTTCCGGGTTGGCGCGGCGCTCCGGGTTGTCCACGGGTTGTCGCCGCTGTGCTTCTTTCTGTAAGGTCCGGGTGAGTTGGGGGCAGTTGCCGACCGTTTGGAGTTGATGTTCCGCTCTCTCGGACACTGCATGATGACCATATCGTCGGCGTGACGGCACAAGTCTGAGGGGGGTGTCGTGGCGCCACAAAGAAAGTCGAGCTCGGCTCTGTAACTGTTCAGGGTCTCATTGTCCATATCCACGGCTCCGAACGAATCCGTATCCATCTCCACGGCTGTGTAGAAATCGGCGCCCATCTCGATGGTTCTGAAACCACGCGAGTTGACGTCCACGGTTTTGTACATGACGTCGTTGTCTTTGAGAGACGCGTGAGACCTGGACCGGCCGAACACGGTGACCGCGGGGTGGAATGCCCCCTGTACCTCGTTGTATGTCTGGTGGTAGTACACGCCAACATGAGCGTCCGAGGTGACGTTGTTGTTGATCCCGTCCGAGGGGTCGAAGACGATGGAGTTGGCGGTGCTGTAACGATTGACCGTCCTATACATGATGTCCGGTGAGATACTCCGGTACCAACATCTGGTGGGAATGTCCAAGTAGAAGAAAAAAACAAAAACAAACTACGATAGAGAAGTTCTCTCGCTGCAGTGACTGATGTCAACACTACGAAGCGCACTGACAAACTAACCCAGCTGAACAAGCCGGCCCCTTTTTATCAACAAATCTTGCTGATAATATAGACATGTGACCTAACTGGAATTTTGCTCTTCCCTTCTGTGTACTTAATTTGCTTCATCATGCAACGCGAAAAAAAACTTAAGGCCGCTTTACCACGCTCTTCTTCTCCTAAGGCCAGATTGGTAGTGTTGTTTTTACACGCTTGATTGGCTTATACAACTTTGTTGCTACTGTTGTTTTACTTTAAGGTGGCGGTGAAGATCCAATAACGTAGTGACGTATCCAGCGAACTCCACGATCGGTAGGCGTGACTTCGTGATGGCCTAGATACCAGACGATAGCCTTAGCCCGGGCGTTACTCGAGGGGTTGCTACTAATACCGTTAAACATTGGTCCCAGGCCGATGTCATACGTCAATAGTTGGGGGGTCCATCGCTACCATAATAAACCTGGGGTCGGACAAACTATACTAGCAAACTTTACCCCTAAAATCTCGGTTACAATGCCAATGGACCGGGTGCTATGAGGAGAGAAGGGGTGGGGGAGGATAGAGATGCGACTATTCGAGAGGCGTCCCCTGGATTGGTTGGAACAGTGGGCGGGGCGCGTCTTAAACACGAAGTCGTGGAAAGATTTGCGTTTCTATCGTTTCAAACCACCCGCGTTAATACCATTAATGTGAAAATCATATATTATGGGACCGTAAAGAGCGAACAACATCAGCAATATCAGGTTATGCGAAAATTATTTTTAAATTACACAATGAAATTGAATTTATTTTCTAAATTCGTTTAAGTTTTTAGCTCCAATGCTATCCTATGCCTACAGTTACAGCGACACTCAATATTACTATTTGATAACATCCAACAGGTCTGCGGTTCACAACTGACAGCTGTATTGTTTTTTTTTAAATCTCCTATTACTTATGTTTTTTAATGTCCTGTTACATGTTTGCTAATGTCCTGTTACTTATGATTGGAAACTCTGAATGCCCATGTAGTTGTAGCTCCGCAAAGAATGTCTAGGGCCTAGTCAGATCAGCAACTAACTACAAGGTCTTTCGTTTAGCTCCATCCACCATTTTGACACTTTAACCCCCCCTCCCCCACTTATTTTTTTTCGCCCTCGTGAAGTTTTTTGTTGTTGAAAATATCAGATGCCCTTATTCCTAAAATGTGTAAAAAAAAAGTCAACAACACATACCAATGATTACCAGAAGACACAGTCTACCAGAAGACGTAGTCTGAGACAAAAGACAATCTGTATTTCTGTTCCTTTGTTCCCTAACCTTCGGCCCCACATCACCTGCGTGCATTAGGGGGTGGGGGGGGGGTGAGCGGCGGGAGGCGCCAACAGTGGCCGAGGGGCGTGAAGTCACGTAGACCGTTCCGGGTCGTTCGATGGACACTGTCCAATGAACGGCGGCCGTCACGCTCTGATTCTCCTGGGAACAGCG
The DNA here is from genome assembly GCA_944989445.1 of Ampullaceana balthica. Taxonomy (NCBI): domain Eukaryota; kingdom Metazoa; phylum Mollusca; class Gastropoda; family Lymnaeidae; genus Ampullaceana; species Ampullaceana balthica. The sequence goes on along the minus strand of CALYLW010000379.1, from coordinate 76,174 downwards.
GTTCTCAGCCATTGTCTTGGAAGACGTATGCCCGGAGTGTCACGTACACCACCGATAACGTCACTGTTAGCTCTGCCCCGGGGCGCACACACACTCAAACCCTTTAACATTGACAGCATAAATATAACTATAACACCTAATAACAAGCAATGTCTATAGGCTATAGTCTATATAGGTTCAATCAACTGCTGGCAGGACTGTGCAAAAGAAGTGGGATAGAAAAAAAAAGGGGGTGGGTTGACCAGCCCCAGACGCAGGAAGAAGCCAAAATAGTAACGTATCCGTATATTTATATAAAAAAATAACACTATATACAAACAAAAAACACTAACTGTAATGCATTATTTTACTGCTAATACGGGGATGTGAAAGGAGACATTTTCAAACTTCACCCATGGTCCCACTTAACCCAGGCTCGGTCCTGATAACTGCTACAGATCGTTGGCTTAGTTCAGCCGATAAATTGCGTCACTTAGTTGAGCGTTCAACGAAATCAACAACTCTACTTGAAACACTTCAAATAAAACTACTGGCCTGATCGTGTAATATGATGGGGTGGGGTGGAATGGGTCTGTATAGCAGTCACTTACTAGGCCCAAAATTTCACAAAAAGAAATATGTTTCTCTCTTGTCTATTTATTTATGGACCACGATCCATATTCTAATCAGTATGGTTCCTTTTACTTTTCCCCAATTAATGTCAGGTCGGACATCAGAGTTGAATGGACCCAGAGGCACCCAGCTGCCACAAGGACTCGAACCCGGGAATCTCGGATCGCTATTCAACGCGCATGCGGCTCGACCACCATGCCTGCCTATTTCCTAGCTAATGACACTAAATCCCATAAGAAGGTGGATGGGATAACATGTTCAGCAAAGAGCAATTCATCGATCGATCTAACGGACCAAAGTGACAAACTCAAGTCTAAAATAATAGTAATAGTGAGGTATGTTAATAGATGATCCATTGTAATGTGATTACTCAAAAAAAAAGAAAAGAAAAAAAGAGAACATGAGCATAGTTTGCAGTGTCTCACTGTCTTGCAGAGACAGTTGTGATTCGTTTGAGGCAGCCCTATTCCTATACCATTGTCTCATCGTTAAATGCTGCTAGCTTCCATTACTGGAAGTCCAGTATTTGGTGTGCGGGAGTGTTGTTAACGAGATAATGCAACACATTGATACTCTGAAATTTTCCTGACTACCTGGTAAATTTCCACCAATCGCAGCATCTATTGGTGTCATTAGAGCACAGTCGTGGTGGTAGCGTTGTTAATCAGCGCCCGCCACTTATCATGACTGTGATTGTGTGTAGACACAGGGCTGGTAAGACGTAGGGGAAAGGTGCCCGAAAAGAAAAAACAAGTGTTGTGGTCAGGTGGTCAATATAAGCTCTACGATTTTCTCAAATGTCACGAAAACAACGAAGAAACAAGAACTTCCATTAATAATTAATGTGTGAACTGGCGAATCTTAAACGTCCAAACACTTTTTTCCCACTTGTCCTAACACCACGGTGATCAAAAACCTTGTATTGTGTGGCAATTTAGTTAGAAATCATTATTCAATGGTATAAATCCTGCCTGCAGATCTGGTGTATGGAATAACTCGTGATGTTGTACAAGTTAGTGCGAAATAAATTTTTAAAAACAAAACAAAAACAACAAAAACGCCTCTCATGGGTTGTTTTATTGACACGAATTTTAAGTATATCTTACCCCCCCCCCAACCCCCACTAAATAAACCATGAGTTAAAAGCCTCGCTCATACGATTTTTCCTTGTGTTTATCATTACCATAGCAACACGGGTGTTTCCGCACTGCCACAATAGGAAGCTAATGGCCGACACAAACAGCCCCGTGCAGCAGGGCACAAGACTGGTCTCAGCTGATGGCAGTCAGACAATTTGGAGTCAAGTCTTGCATTTACTGCCACTGGTCGGTTATGGCACACGACTGGTCGCAGCTGATGGCAGTCAGACAATTTGGAGTCAAGTCTTGCATTTACTGCCACTGGTCGGTTATGGCACACGACTGGTCGCAGCTGATGGCAGTCAGACAATTTGGAGTCAAGTCTTGCAATTACTGCCAGTGCAAGGCAAGCTGCTGTCATAACGAAACTTGAAATGCGTTGTCCCCTAATTTAAACGCCGACTCTTTCCCACACGGAACGTTTTCTCGTATCTCGAAATAGCGCTACATGTGTATGGCTTCAGTGATCTGCGCTATTCACAGGTTGCACCGTATATGAATGTTGTAAAATTTAACTATTAGCACTAACCATTACCCCAAGTTAGGGAGCCGACCCCAATTAAGGCAGCCACCTCCACATATCCATGTAGCCGCTGATATGAGAAGGAATGATCCGGTCTAGGACAACCCCACTAAAGAAACTGGTTTATTGACAACAGCCGTGTTAACACGCCGGCAGCTAATTTCCGTAACTCTATGATCTTATTTACATCCTGGTGCCAACCTTTAATGGGCTGCTATACCCAAGTCTTTTGTTACTCTTATACTAGGACGGATGTGACATAACTGAAATCAGAAATTAAAACGCCCTGTCAAGTGTAACAATAATGGTTTATTTCAAATGTAAAAACAAAACTATTGGCTCTAACTCTAACAAAACGGTCGACCGGAAATTACTGGCCAATAGTAGGAAACCTGTTTGTAATTAACAATTTATTTTTTTAAATAAATAAATAAATAATCATCCGATGCAATGTTGTCTAAAGCAATGTTGTACAAAGTAATGTTTTATAAAGCCCTGTTGTGCAAAGTAATGTTACATAAAGCAGCCCTCTTGTGCAAAGTAATGTTACATAAAGCATCCCTCTTGTGCAAAGTAATGTTACATAAAGCAGCCCGGTTGTGCAAAGTAATGTTACATCTATAAACCATGTATAAAGCACTGTTGTACAACGAAATGTTGTATAAAGCAACGGCGTACAAAGTAATGTTGTTTGTTTAGAAGTTCGTTGTAAACAAAATAAAAGTGGAATTGTAACAAAAAAATTACTTGATACTTAAAGTCAGGTGCAAAGGATTTAAGCAAAAGCATCTTAAACAACAATACGGTGATGTGATAGCAGCTTTAACCACAACAAATTACTGTGATGTGATAGCTATAACCACACAAAAATGCTGTGATATCAGCTATATAACCCCCTTTCCAGTCCATGACGGACTATGGGGCATGTGAACTAGCATTTACAAGTTTTATTTATCCACCACTAACGAGCAAGGGATTGCCACAACAAAATACGGTGATGTGATTGCTATAACCACAACAAATTACGATGATGTGATATCAGCAATAACTAAAACAAAATACGGCGATGAAATAGAAGCTTTACCCACAACAAAATACGGTTACTTAAGACTACCTTATATATGCGTGGCTTTAAAAATGTATTTTTCAACTTGACGAGATTATTTCAAATCTCAGCAGGATCTACCACTGCCGCGGATGCTACACACGTGTCCCCCCCCCCAAATGCTTGACGCCATCGCTAGCTACCCCCCTGGGCATATTAGTTTTTTAAAAATATTTTAAATTATTGTAATTCTCCAAGTAAGATCATTTTGGTAATCATTGGTATATGGATTGCGATTTGAACGAATGTATTTTGTGTAGAAGTAGAAATCATATTAGTATTAGGAAAACAGTTGCTCCAACGTTGGAAATCAGTTATGTTTAGGTTGTTGCTCAAATCACTATGTGGGGAATTTCAAATAAATAGCAATTCATCTATAAATTGGAAACTGCCTTGTCTTAAGTTTTCATACTTGGGAAGAATTGTTCACTCTGGCTTAAATTAAATGAATTGCCTGTAAGAACAAATGTATTTCGATCCTGTTTTTTAATGGCAATCGTAAGGAATAAAGTTAAAAACAGCAGTCTTTACGGGTGTGTATGTGTTTGATTATTTGACTGAGTTATGGACTGCTTGCTCTATAATACACACCAGGTCAAATTTGTCCCGTGGAAACTAAAAAAGTAAATGGGGAATTGGATTTAAATAATCTAAAAATTTCAACACGCAGTCTCTAACTCTAACACCATAAAAACATTTCAGGGGGAAAAAGTGTGTGTGGGGGCGGGAGGGGGGGCCGCTAAATAAATTTTTCAACAGCCAGATACCACCTTTATACCACCACATCAAAGAGTGATCCACAGACTCCATTAGCCACCTTCATACCACCACATTAAAGAATGGTCCACATACTCCATTAGCCACCTTCATACCCCCACATCAAAGAGTGGTCAACAGACTCCATTAGCCACCTTCATACCCCCACATCAAAGAGTGGTCAACAGACTCCATTAGCCACCTTCATACCCCCACATCAAAGAGTAGTCCACAGACTCCATTAGCCACCTTCATACCCCCACATCAAAGAGTGGTCCACAGACTCCATTAGCCACCTTCATACCACCACATTAAAGAATGGTCCACATACTCCATTAGCCACTTTCATACCCCCACATCAAAGAGTGGTCAACAGACTCCATTAGCCACCTTCATACCCCCACATCAAAGAGTGGTCAACAGACTCCATTAGCCACCTTCATACCCCCACATCAAAGAGTAGTCCACAGACTCCATTAGCCACCTTCATACCCCCACATCAAAGAGTGGTCCACAGACTCCATTAGCCACCTTCATACCCCCACATCAAAGAGTGGTCCACAGACTCCATTAGCCACCTTCATACCCACACATCAAAGAGTGGTCCACAGACTCCATTAGCCACCTTCATACCCACACATCAAAGAGTGGTCAACAGACTCCATTAGCCACCTTCATACACCCACATTAAAGAGTGGTCCACATACTCCATTAGCCAACGTTAGACCACTACATCAAAGATCGGTCCAGACTCCATTAGCCACCTTATATCACCACGTTAAATAGTGGTCCACATACTCCATTAGCCTCCTTTATACCACCACATCAAAGAGTGACCCACAGACTCCATTAGCCACCGTTAGAACACCATATCAAGGAGTGACCCACATACTCCATTAGCCACCTTATACCACCACATTAAAGAATGGTCTACACTACAGACTCCATTAGCCACCTTCATAGCACCACATTAAAGAGTAGTCCACATACTCCATTAGCCACCTTTAGACCAACACATCAAAGATTGTTCCAGACTCTATTAGCCTCCTTTAGACCACCACATTAAAGAATGGTCCACATACTCCATTAGCCACCTTTATACCACCACATCAAAGATTGGTCCAGACTCTATTAGCTACCTTCATACCACCACATCAAAGAGTAGTCCACGTGCTCCATTAGCCACATTCACTTTTTTAAAATACATTTTTATGAGTTAAATATGTTAAATTAAGAAATGTATTTCACTTCTAAATGGCGAAGAGGGGTGGCCTGCAATTGCCTTTAAGCTGTACAGATAGTATTATCTGATAGACGGCGCGCAACAGTTTAGAATTACCGCGCAGTAAATTTTGTAAAATAAAGCTCAAAAGATGGATGCAATCCAACTTTTCACACGGACGATCGAACATTAAAATTAAAGGGAACATTGGTGGCCCGGTAACACACAGTGTTAAGAACCAAAGGGTGCAGTAAATTGAACGTGCGGCCTGGCAGGGGTCCCACCAAAGCCGTGTAGATGAGCACGGACATTTCCAACCCTCCACTACCACAAATGGGCCTATCTACATCCCAGGCGACTGTAAGTCAGTGAGATAACACATTCAATGAACGCCCGGCAAGGGAACATGCTACGTCAATGTTGACAAATAATTTCCACAAGCCGCACAGGCCAAGTTCAAGGACACGAAACTAGCAACATTCGCACCCACCCACCCACCCTAACCCGGGTCACCACCACCAACACAGGAAGACGATTAAAACAAGTAATGTCCCCCACCACCCCAGGCCACACTGCCCCTACCCCACTTTTATCTTCGTGAGACCCACCCACCCGGTCTAATCAGACCGATTTCTTTCTTTTATTTGGCGTCCCTTATTTATTCCATATTTTGAAAATCAGTTTGCCCTATTTTATATTGCCCCCCCCCCTTCCCCCAATCTCTGCGCACCAGTTCCGTCCTGCAGCCGTACACGCCAAACGTCAGACTTATTTCTTTCTTTCATTTGCCGTCCCTTATTTATTCCATGAAAATCACACATTAAATATATTGAATTGTCCGCTCAATCTGCACCGGATCCGTCCTGCAGGCAGTGGGTACAAGACAAGATAGTCCAAGTCGGTGTAGAAATGTCGAGAAACTGTTGTATTAGTTTCTTGTCGCCTAACCTTGACAGCATTCCCTGAGTGGGCCGTTATCTCATGTTGACTTAGCCAAGCGGCCAACACTTGCTTTAAATTTAAAAAAAAATTTTTTTAATAATCATAAATCTTTTTTTTTCCCTTCAAGAAAAATAAATCCCGAAGATTAGCCAAAGAGCTGGCTAATGAGGTCAAAGTTCGATGGTCATGTCTAGAAGCTCCTGTTGTTTTGGTTTTTAAGACATTGTTGACAAACTGTACCAGTACCTATATCTATTAAGTCCAATCGGGGTCAGGTCGATGGTTGGTCATCGGCATGGGTCAGTCGTGGCCATTCGATATATAAACAAAAAGGACGGGCGGGCATGCGTGCACCTACTTAGTGAGAGCAACAACATGTCCTGATCCTGTTATAGTCAACACGGTTCTTAAACCCGTAAGGCGCGGTGCTAAAGCAGGGGTTCTCAACATTTTATATGCGCTCCAACTCCAACGATGTTTGACTTAGTATCCCAGCCTTTACAAATTAACAATTTCATTAAAAAATGTAAACCTCTAAGTAAATCCCTGTTGCCCTACTTTTTATCACTTCTCATGGACACCTTCTGAAATACGTCATCGCAACAACTAGAAAAGCCGCAACAACCTTAAAAGCCGCGTCACGCCATTTCAAACAAGACATTCTACATTTTAAAAAAGAAAAACATTAGTTTTTTAACCCTTTATATTAACTCGTGGTGTCTGCTTGCTTGCTTGAGGCGGGCGCTGCCGAAAAAACCTTTGGATCGATTTTTAACCCACTTCCTTGTAATCTAGCGAGCTGAAATTTTGCAGGCAGACTCGTGCCGATGATAAAAATGATGTATCAAAATTTCAGATAAATCGAATGTACCGTAATTAAATTAATGGATTTTTAGATTATCTTTATCATCTCTATGTAACATGTTATCTTTTTTTTTGCTATAGTGTCGTGCGTATTATATTGAAGAACCTTTCCTGTGCGCAATAAGGTGCGTATTTTATTAACAATACTTTTTATAAATATATTCCTGATCGGTGCGCATTATTTTAAACGTGTTTTACGACACATAACTACAATTTTGTATTTTTGGATTGTTTTGCGCTGCGTATTATAATGAACATTCTTTTAGTTTATGTCTCGTATATAAAGGATTTATAGTCAAAAACTTGTTTTTTTTACGTTTTTTTTATTAGAGCCTGTACTCGCTATTCTATCTGTAGTTTATATTGCTTTTTTATATGGTACGAGGTTAACACATCAATAACATGATCATCATGATCAGTCCCGTGACCGTTGCGGTCGTTGGGGGGAGCCCATGGACACATCAACAGACAACGATCTCAACATTTGTCTATCTTGAGCGGCGGCCAATAATTCATTCAAACACATCAAAAACATGATAGTAACATATCAAAAACATGATAGTACGATATCAATGATATCATTACATATATAGACTGACACGGGATTCAACACGTTTCAGCAAACGTCATTACACATGTTTACACAAGACATGGGGTCATGACGTATGCACAGGGTCATGACGCATGCATGCAAGGTACAAGCTACAGAATCTACACCGTTCAAGATGCCAAAATCCAAGAATATCTATCCCCAGGCCCTATGCACGTCCATCTAAATGTTTGAGTGATGTTTTAGTAGTGCCGTATTATACACCTGATTCTGTTGTCAACATAACATATTGGGGCTTTACAAAATGCAACGTTTTCCCGTTCTCTGATGCTAGGGGGACAAGAAACGCCATCCTTTCGGCTTTTGGATAGGACCTGAACAGCCGTGCGGTCAAGTCAAATGGTTTCACTGGACACTATGCCGGGAAGAAAATATTACACATCTTTTTACAAGTAAAAGTAAAAGTTTGTTGAGGACATCCATGACTCGCCGAGGTTTTTCTAATGCACTAAATGTTGACTCCTTTACTTTGAATAGGTTTTAGAACGTCTTAAAAAACAGGCCGAGACGATCCAAAGTTAACAGATGTCTGTTTTTAAAATGATTTTGTTTTTTTTTATCTGGTTAGTTAACTGATCACTTTGATACAATATTTTTAAAAATGAATCTATACTTGCTTATATAAATATATGTGCTATAAACAATTAACACCACTAACACTAAAGATACGAGTTATTGTTAGTATGGCTCTACCTATTGGCATATTACTATATTATGACTTACCAGACAATGGATCTTCAACACAGAGGCAATGGGATAAATGGACAAAGATCAATACAAAAAGCATGATGGGGGAAATGATAACAAAGTGATGATTGTTATGAAATGTGAAACATTTTGATGTATGGGGATATTCACGTGATGACTGACATCTCAGAGGCGTAATCATTTACTTTGATTGAGTCGGTAGCGACGACCCAATACTATGCCAGCGGTGTCAAAAACGGGACGTTATTTAGAGTAATCTGACCGACACCCATTCACTCACACACACTAAAACAAACACACGCACGCACAAACCCATATACACACACTGGACAGATGAATCTCATTATTTCAATATTCAGCTGATAGATCAATGACATAATCTCATTATTTCAATATTCAACTAATTGATCAAAGGCAAAATCTCATTATTTCAACATTCAACTGTCTTATCAATGACAAAAGCTCACTATTTCAACAATCAACTGACTGATCAATGGCAGAATCTCACTATTTCAACAATCAACTGACTGATCAATGGCAGAATCTCACTATTTCAACAATCAACTGACTGATCAATGGCAGAATCTCACTATTTCAACAATCAACTGTCTTATCAATGGCAGAATCTCACTATTTAAACAATCAACTGACTGATCAATGGCAGAATCTCACTATTTCAACAATCAACTGACTGATCAATAGTATAATCTCACTATTTCAACAATCAACTGACTGATCACTGGCAATGTGACAATAATAATCCAACCATCAAACGTTTCCTCACTATCAGTTCGAAGGACGAGACTCGAGGACACTCTGCTACAGCGGACGTTCTCTGACTGAGTTAGTCGTCCATCAACACTTTGAAAATACACAACACCGTTGGATTCCCAAAAGATCATCACAAAAAATCTTTTCAAAAGAACAACATATAGGTTAACTGTACTGTTGAGTCAGACCTCAAAATAAATGCCCTCTGTGTGTGTGTGGAGGGGGGAGGGGTGGAATAACTGCATGAATGACTTCTATAAGATTCAGAGAGCAGTGGCACTGTCTTTGTAGCGCTTCGGTTATATCTTCTATGCATGTAGATGGCACTAATGTCACAGATGTGCCAGATAGCATGGCGTAGAGCCAGATAGCAACGAGTTGTGCCAGATAGTATCGAGTTATGCCAGATAGCATGGCGTAGAGCCAGATAGTACCGAGTTTTGCCAGATAGCATCAAGTTTCTACTTCCCAATAGTTGACCCTTCTAGCTTTAAGTCTTAATAAGTAGTTCCGGCCTCCGCGGTACGATAAAGAGTGCGCGCGTGTTGTCTATTTTTAAGATCAGCTATTGAATGAGTTCATTCATGTTACAAGTGCATATTGAGAGTTGTTATAAAATAATTTATGTATGGGCGATGTATTGATTGACGGAGTGTGTAATACCACTAGCGCTTGACGTCATAATTTCTATATCGACGCAGAATTTGTTGTAGAGTCTGGAATATATGATGCCTTGAAGTTAATTTGGTCATGGTTGGAAGTTACAAGTCTATTTTACCAACATATTCTCTGTGTGGCTGGAAGTTACAAGTCTATTCTAATAACATTTTTATTTGGGGGGGGGGTCTGGAAATTACAAGTCTATTCTAATAACATTTTCTTTTGGGCTTTAACTTAACCTTTTGAAACCCCGACTAGTACCATGTCAGCTGAGTTTCTTGAACCCCCGACTAGTACCCTGTCAATTGAGTTTTTAGAACCACCGACTAGTACCCTGTCAAACTGCTGTGCCTAACTAATATTAACAACAATTTCTGAGCATAGGAGTCCCCCGACACTCTGACCTCCTCGACTGTGTTTGTAGACAGATGCGCAACTTTTAGCGGCAGAGCTAAAGTTATAGTCTATTACTGGGTTCAAAGAAAAGCGCAGATTTTTAATGGAAGAAAAAAAGTTAACACACATAATTTGATTTGTGACCGCCCGGGAGTTGGACTTGTCGCGAGCAGACGCCAACATCGCTGAACTAGTCAACTTGTAGAATGAATTCAAGGTGCAGGAATAAACAAGTGTTTGTTTTGACACTAAGCTATTTATAATATACACAGTAGAAGGAGTATTTGACAATAAGCTATCTACAAATACACCAAGATGTAAGGACAGCATTGTTGAAACTGTTATATAACATAGAGGACTTAAGATCTGAAGTGATGATAAGATATATTTGCAAAAATAAATATGATTAGTTCTTGAATACAAAAGACAACAGTAACCGCGCTAAGTGACACAATATGTATGTAGCAGAAATATAGATAAGAAAGCTTAAAATATACAAATTACTCCAGAAAAAAGCATCTACAAAGCTATTAGAGGTATTGGTAGTGCTGACTGCGTTAGAATATATTCACGCCTGCTAGTGCACCGGGTTGGTCCACTGTATGGGTGGTGGCCCCCGGACTAGGGTGGCGGCGGTGCGCCCTCTAAGTTGTAAAACTCTTACCTGTGATTTCCTTCAGAGTCTTATATCCATCGTCGAACGGCGGTCGTGACGCCATGGGGCGGAGCTGGAGTCTACATGGTGGGACGGTGGGGACCACACAGAAGCGTCTCGGTGACACAGCGGAGGTAGGACAGTCTATTACAGGTCAGTCATGCACCCTACAGTAACAGAAACTGTCCTGGCAGCGGACTCGCGTTACGAGTGCTCCACACTATCCCCACCTGTTGGGGGAAACAGCGTGCGTGACGTCAGTAGTACGACACGGTGCCCAACAAAACTCAGTCGTGTGTGACAAGTTTAAAAAAAAACAAAAAAACTGCGATGCCGTGAACCGAGGAGTAAAAAAAAATCGATGAGAGAGAATCGATTAGGGAGGCTATTGAAAAGTAGGGCGATCGATCGATCCAGTTCCAATCAACGTAATGGCTATTTGCTGCTGTAATATTTTACGGGAGTCAAGATACTAGCACTTCAAATTATAGAAGAAAAAAACAAACAAAGTCTATCAGAAACTTGAGCTTTAAAACATATACCCACACACACATACACAAACAAAAATGAATTATTTGCTTTGGTAGCGGAATGTTATCGGCCTTGAGACGCTATTAGTTACCATGACGATACGATATATCAGCGGACAAAAGCGGAAGAGTGCACCAATGGAGAGAAGCAATGCTCCAGGCTGAACGAGTATGGGAATCTGATTCCAGCGTTAAAAAAAACTAAGTACAACTGTATAAGGCGTAAGGACATCAACTATTTGCGAGCCGCAGCCTTAGTGCAAACAATGAAAGATGAATATTTAAAAGGTGGCAACCAATCGATGGTATCATTATGTCAGTGTTTGTACCGGGACAATGGAACTGAATTACCCTGACGAGGATAGTTGTTAGTGAAGTCAATACATTTGAATTGAGCTAGAAAAAGATTGGATTATTAGAATTATTAAATTTTCTTGTTGTAGGTGTGTTTTGAAACCCCACCATTTTGGCACAAGCCCACCTCACTACCTAAAGTAAACCAAAAGCACACCTGCACCATAGCACGGGAATACGAGCTTTTGTACGTATGCATAGCACCCTATAAAGTATTGAGTAAAATCGTTTTGTCTGTGTAGCACCTCTACATAAACACCAGAACTAAAAAATACTTTTGGGAAGAACACCTGCATCGCAGCACACCTGAATTTCAAACACTTGGTCCGCACAGAACGTCAACATGTCAACTACCCGATGTCCAGCACGACGGGTCCAGTTAGACGTCCACCATGCAACCAAGCACGTTCACAAACAAAGTACACCGGACGCACCGAGAAGCACACCGTGCCGTGAACTGACTAGGTACGTGCGTGCGTGCACTGCCGTGCGCGTGACAACAGTCAACACACATGCTCAACGACGATGACATGCAATGTGACGTCATTTCAAAGGCAATCATAGAAAACACACACAACGACCAGCATGCTTGTAGCATTCAAAAAGAGATGTCCTCAGCAGTTTCAGAAATCAGATAGAAAAAAAACACACACACGAAATTAAACCTAAATAAAAAACCTGTTAAAACCTGGTACAGTTAGCACGTAGAGGCAATGTAAAATCAATTTGCTCGCAAGCAGCATCGCAAGGCTTGTATTAATAACAAGAACTTTGAATCCAGAAGAAAATCGTTATAAATTAGTATAGAGAGCACGAAGAAAAGTATAAGGGAGGATAACTCAAAACAAAAAGATAAAAATGCTGGAGGTTTCATGCCGGGTGACATCACAAGAGAACTTGACGTCAGAGCCTACAAGGGGAAGTAATCATGCCATGCCGTCTGCTAGTGGAGGGTGCTAGAGATGAGGATACTCACCGGTGAACATGTCCATCTCTTGGGGTCGGGCGCAAGCAGCTTGACGAATAATAATAAAGACAAGTATGGGAGCTGAAATGTTTGTTGCGTGGGGGCGGTGTTTGTTTAATAACAAGTTCTCACTGGTTACATAAACTACAGGATGATGTTCAACACCGGACAGTGCTGCTGTGGTCTAACGCTATAGGGAGGGAAGAGAAGAAAAAACTAGAGCAGAGTTGGGATAACGTCTTTGCCGGGCACAAAAATTTAAAAATAAAACACAATTTCAAAGTGCAGCTTAATGCTAGAATATGTGTAGTGATGATGTAACGGCCCAATGTATCACAAGACATTATCACAAAGTGAATCCAAATACATGCATTTAATTGCTGACAGGGCTTCTATCATTTGTAAATATGCATTGACCAGACTCCTTAGTTCGTGTTGGGCAGGATTTAACAAGTTTTTGTGAGCAGTGTGTTGGAACTTGTATAATGTCTATGTATGGATCCATTTTTTATTTTGTTGTGTTGGAACTTGCATAATGTCTATGTATGGATCCATTTTTTATTTTGTTGTGTTGGAACTTGTATAATGTCTATGTATGGATCCATCTTTTATTTTGCGGTCTTGGAACTTGTATAATGTCTATGTATGGATCCATTTTTTATTTTGTTGTGTCGGATCTTATACATCCATTTTTGATTTTGTTGTGTTGGAACTTGTATAATGTCTATGTATAGATCAATCTTTTAATTTGTTCCTGATCATACTATATTGAGTTTTTATTACCTAGATCTGTTATGGACTTGTCTATTTATATATTGTATGTATTATATTATATATTGGAGAGTGCCCCAAGGAAATGATAAGTGCAGACCCGAGAGAGCTAACATTAGAAATAAAATGCTTCTCTGCCATATGACAATACTAAATCGCTCTAATTTCTAATACAGTGCAGTCTCTCACATCTTTCTTAAATTTATGTAACAATAAAAAGTGAGAAAAGGAAAGTTTAGAATAATGCCAAACAAATTCTAACTTCCGTTCATTCCCTTATCATATTTTAAAGAAAAGTTTAAAATTATCATTTTCCTATGATATATATACCTATATCTCTAAAAAAAATTATCTAAATGAAAATAATGTTTCTATGACACAATTTTAAAAAATGAACTTGATGTTTACAACAAAATCAACACCATAGACAGGCCATCAGCCATCAGGTCAGGAGCTGGGTCACTGGGAGTCTACATGATAACAAAACACTCATGGTCCACTAGACTATTGCTGTCAATAACTGACTACTTAAGACATGTAAGCACTGTTGACCACAGCTGGTTGTGTGTAGCATAAGAGAGAGACATCAGTCGGGTGAGTGCTTCAATGTAACATGGGACTCTGTAGATAAGCTGTCTGTTGAACTGCTTCAGTCTTGTGTCAGTGTATCTCACCCCAATTATATCCCTTAATATTTCATTCAGTTATTGAACTACAACTGGCAAGCAGGCTGTTGGCTGAAATCACAGTTGGTGAGAGATCAACTGACCATGCTGCTAATGACAGGAGCCGTCTCCTTGATTTCTTTTGAAACACTTGAGCTACAAGGAACCGTGCCCTGCTAATTGCTGACACTTAAGTACCCTGACCCTCGTGAGGTCAGCAAACATTCATAGTCTTCTACTAATCTGAGTCAACATTTATTTCAACATGTGAGAGAACCAGCTGACTAGACACTATTGGTGATGCTTTCAAACTTTTTTGACTTGAACTCATGAAAAAGTAATCACAAGGTAAGGAGACACTGAATTCTCTGCTTCAGTGGTCAATGGTGTCTGAAGTTCCACACCAGTACACAACACAACTGCAGAAACAGCAGCTGATCTTTTGAAATGACTTTAAAAAACAGAAGAGCTATTGAAATAGCTGTAAAAAACAGCAGCGGAGTAGAGAGGATTTGGGGGGGGATGAGCAGGGAGAATGTCTTTATAAAACATATTCCTTCACACCAGAAGTGTAGTTATGTGAAAGGCAAATGGCCAAGTAGATGCTGTGCCCAAGTAGTATAATGATCTTCTTTATGAAGGTAAACTGACAAGTCCTGATGCATCTGTATTTTATATATTGTTTTAGTATGTTCCAATGATATAAACTGACAAGCTCTGATGCACCAGTATTTTATATAATATTGTTTCAGTATGTTCCAATTCTATAAATTTCTGACAATTTCTGGTGCGCCAGTATTTTATATATTGTTTTAGTATGTTCCAGTTCCAATGGTATAAATTGTACAAGTGCGAGGGTTACACAAGTGTAGGTGATTAAAATATTCTCAGAAATTATTTATTGCCCTGTGGTGTTCTGTAAATCTCATGTGAAATGTTTGATGTAGGGAGAAATTTGGGCATTGGCAATGTTCCCTTTAAGCTGTGTGGCCGCAAAGCTATCTGCCAGACACTGCACAGCAGTTTAGAGTTGCCTCACAGCAAATTTTGATAAAGATATAATTTGTTTGTTTGTGGGCTGCACAATTTTGCACAGAAAAAATGGATGATTTGTACACAAGCTTATTATTTTTTTTTGCACATGAAGCAACAAAATTTAGAGGGTTAATTGGACATGGGATGTGAAAACATTAATACCTGGATAATTTTCCAAGGTAAAAGTGGAAGGGGAGTTTCAGGGTCATTCATTTAATATCAAAGTGCTCTCACTGCTATGAGGGAGAATACAAATTCAATATTTTTCATAACAGATAAATCACAATATAAATACATAAGAATGGACACAAACATAATTCTAAAGTCAAGGGGAAGTAACTAAACTACAGTCCCTAAAGAGTATAAAATAATTTGTGAAAATCAGTAACTGACACCCCATTGGAGATTCACTCTTTAAACAAAATTTTACTTGTAATGCAGGAAATTACTGAAATTAAATTGACTTTTAAGACTGTTCCCACCCACAGAAAAAAAAATGGTTTTAATTTTCAACTACTGGAATTAATCATTACAACAAGCACAAGTTCCTTAACAAGATAAAAAATAGCAATAATCTAGGGTGTTAGGATTGTTCCATAATTCATACAGTAGAGAAACGTATGTGATTATTCCTTTAGTCAAAGATTGAAAAAACCATATAATGACTAGAACAACAGCAACCGCATGCACCAAATAAACATTTTGTAGAATAGGCTTCAACTAAGAGCAGCATGAACCTTCATCAACTTGTGACAACAAAACTAAAAAGTAATGCAGAATAACAACTGAAACAAAGCATGCCCGCGTCAAACATCAGGCTAACATTAAGTAACAGTGACTAGGTCAGTTTAAGTACAGTAACCAAAAACGAAGAAAGAAACTTACATCTTTACAGATCTTTATCCGATTAATTTAAAAAATAAAATAACTGATAGATGAATGAAGAAGATCCACTGTTACTGCATGCAGAAACAAATTTTTATTTTTATTTTATGTTGTGATTTTTAAATGTTAATAAAATATTTACATGTGCTTGTCCAAAGCAAAACAATGCTGGAAATATTATGACTTTAATGATATCCAAGGATAAAGTTTAAAGAAATATTTTTTTTAAAAAAAGTTTCTCCTTATTTTCTTTTTTCCCCTACACATTAAATTTTACCAAAAGAATATTCTGAAAATGTAAAAAGCATCAAACTTAACCCTTTAATTCAAATATGTATGACATAAAATGATGCAAAATAGTAGCATAAAGAAAATGAAAAATTCAAAGCTTGAGTCAGCACTTATTTCTAACTATAGTGCCTCCCCATCATAAGAGGAACCATTTTTAAAATAAAAAAAAACATTTTCAGTGGAGAATGTACTTACCAAAGTATTTTAAAGATTCACCTATCTGCTCTGGACTAAGGTCTGTGTCTTCATCAAATGACACGGTGTTTGTTTGAATGAAATCTGTATGTCTGTACCCAGTGAAGTCTGTGATTGTATCAGCTCGTAGGCGATACCGTGGAATTTGTTCTCGCACCAAGCTTAAAATTTCAACTTCATCTGGGTCTTCTGTGCTACATACTTCTGAAAATGCATTAAATATACACACATCAATGACGTTCTTTTTTAAAAAGTAACAATATAAATCATCACATGCATAATTTAAATATTTTATTTTGTAAATATCTTTGCAAACGATTTTTTTTTGGCAGCAGTAAAGCTCATGATTAATGTTAAATAACTTTAAAAAAAGAAAGAAAGAAAAGCAATTTAAAAAATCACCAGTTATAGTTCCCACATCGCGAGTACCAATAATATGATTATCAGACTGGTGGTGGCTTATTTTCTCAGCACTTGAACCACCGCTCAAAACCACAGATGTGTCATAGGATGCCAGCTTGAACGTTAGGAATTACACAGAAAATTGTGTCCGCCCCAAACGTATTTTTTAACTTGCTTGCAGTCCACATAAACAACACCATCATTTGGCTTGATCTCTGAAACAAGTTTTCATATTGTTTAGTTTGTGCCAAGAAAGAAAATATTTAACATACAGGTGTAGTTAATTAGAAAATTAATAGAGAGAAAGAATTAAACAACCCTGTAAAAACAAAGTTTTGACTATAAATCGCTTATATATGAGACAGCACTAAAAGTATTGATTATGTTCAAACGCGACAAACATTTACAGACTGAACCCGACTGATCTGCCCTGGTTTTAAAACCGGGGGAAGGGGGGGAACGGGGGTGTGGACATCGATGGGTGGCGTCAACGCGTGAACTCAACTGGCACGTGGAAGAAAAACAATAACAAACTGTGAAATGGAATTACATATGTTATATAGAGATAAACTAAAAATGCATTAATTTAATTACAGTACGTTCGATTTATCTGAAATTTTGATACAAAGCATTGTTAGGTGACACAAGTCTATGTGCAAAATTTCAGCTCGATAGCATCACGGGAAGTGTGTCATTTTTTACTTTTGTTTTTCCAGACAAGATTTTGAAGTTAATATAAGGGATTTAAAAAGAGAAACAAATGTTAACAAGAATAACTATTACAATTCAAGAACAGGTTTGGGGTTTAAAATAATCAACAAAATATTTTAAGGTTTAATTTGTTTTAAAAAATTGAAATTTTTCTTGGGTTAAACAACTTCAAGTAAGCCCAATATGAGAAAACAAATTTGACTAACACTTTACAAAATTATGATGCCAGTTTTTCAGGGATTTCTGAATTATTAAGTCTTACAAACAATAACAAATAAATAATTTTTAAACTACTTGAGCTAGTAGCTGTAGCTGGGCTGTCCAAAGACTGGCCCGCAGGCCACATTAGGCCAGCATATAACTTTTAACTGGCCTACAGCCTCATGTTAAATAATTAATTGACCCATGGATTTTTGTCTGTAATGACTACATTATATTCACAAGAAAAGCCGAAATTATGTGCTGTTTTCAGTACAAAATATGACGACATCAAATGATGGCAAAAATCAATGTTTTATTGTATACCCACTTGGATATTGGTTACTAAAAGTCGATTAAGTTATGTGCTGTTTTATGCAAGAATTTTGATGAAGTACAATGGCAAAAATAAATGCCATAATTTTATTTTATTTTGGCAATTCAAGAAAGAAAGAAATGTGGCATAGGTGTACTTACAATTCAAGACTGCTTTTTACATCGCAATTTTTAAAACAATATTTTTGGCTCTAGTTAAATTTCAACACTTTTTATTTATTTTAATGTAAGTAGAATAACAGTTGCGGCCTTCCCTATCCTACCACTTATCTCATCTTCCATTGAGAAAGTCCCCAACATGGAAGTCTTGGCTCAAAACAAGCATGAGCAGCATCCCAGCCATATTGTCAAAGACGCCACCTATTGCTTGGACACGTCAAGAGAGTGCAAACTGGTCGCATAGCTAAGGACGTGCTATACAGTGAGCTGGCGACAGGGAAAGTGTCGGTTGGTCGCCACCTCTCAGATACACAGACATATGCAGAAGAGACATGAAAGCAGCCAACACTGACATCCAAAACTGGGAAGACCTTGCAGAGGATAGGTCCATATGGCAGGCTATTGTGAAGGAAGGATCGCTAAGAGCCGAAGAACAAACCATGGCGGAAACAGCTGAAAAAAGAGCGAGGAGGAAGGCCAGGCAACACTGCCCCACCACATTCATCTGTGACATGCAGAAGAGACTGTTGTTCGAGGATCGGTCTCATCAGCCACACCAAGAGTTGCAAACGCTAAAGATAAATCTATCGTCTCTCGCATACGGAAAGATGCCATACAATGAAGAGTATAAAATAGACATATCTTTCCAACAACTTAGCCATTTTAGTAATTTCTAATGATGTAATTTCCATTATAAAGTCTTGAAAATTGCGATTGGATTTTCCCATTTTCCCCCCATAAAATACCACTCTAATAAATTATAATATATTAATAATTTAAAAACCTGTTACACGGTCTAAACGAAAGTAATTTTTGCTAATTATTTTAATCCGGCCCCCACATCTTATTACTTCATGAAATACAGCCCTCTTTGCAAAAAGTTTGGACACCCTTGCTGCAGTATTTTAAAAATAATTTGAAATTTTCACCTAAGTGCCTAAAGATTACTAAGTGCTAATAAAAAGTACTACATGTAATACTATTTAAAAGGCCATTCATAAGAAGTGCCTATACGTCTGGTGACAGAACGAATAGAAACGGGGCTAACTTTCCAGAGACAGGATGAGTAGAAGGTGGTGATATAATTCAGGCGACCATGTGAGTAATCTATTTAAGATCCAAAATAAATAAGAAGACCTCAAGGGAATAAACGGATATGTGACATGTGTGAATTTTTTTAGTTATCCTCTGTATCTGATAGAGGGTTAAAAATAGAATGATCTGAGGTTTTATGAAAAAATTACGTCTCTTACCCTATTAAAAATTCAAATCTATTTAGTTAATTTATAAGAAATCTGTATAATTTTGAACTTTAAAACTTGAATATCTCAAACTAGAAAAATGTGACATAGCCGTTTCTTCCCTTCAGCTCTTCATATGGCCCTATTATTCCATCTGTTTCAGAAATTGCTACATAAATTGATTTTAGGGGTTATTATATAGAACTGTCAAATTTACAACTCTGATATTAAGAAAGTTTGAATGCACTAAATACAACAGAATCTTTAAGTCGGTCCAAATTTGGATAACACATAGTTATTTTTAAATTCTTCATATTAACTCGTAGCTTTTGCTTGCTTGTCGCAAAAACTTTGGCTCAATTTTTAACCCACTTCACGGTATCCTATCGAGCTGAAATTTTGCAGGCAGACTCGTGGCGACGGTAAAAATTATATATAAAAATTTCAGATCAATCTAATGTACTGTAATAAATTAATTAATTTTTAGATTTTCTCTATGTATCTGTATGTAGCATGTAAATGTTTATGCTAGTCTGTCGCGCTGTGAGTATTGCGCGCGTTGCATATTACGCGCGGTGCGTATTATATTAAACTTACTTTCAGATAATATATAAAAGATTTATAGTCAAAAACTTTGGCTTTTACATCATCATCATCATCAGTGGCGCTACAGCCCATATAGGGCTCTGGCCAGCTCCACCACATCCTTCCATTCAGATCGATCGATGGCTTTCCTTCTCCATGCCCAAACCCCCAGCTGTTGTAGGTCCGTTTCCACATCTTCAATCCACTTCAGTCTTGGGCGACCAGTGAGTCGTCTGCCGCCTGGTTTCTGGCTTTTACAGGTTTTTTAATTTTCAAAATAAATTTGCATGGTTTTGTATGGACATTAAGTTTGTCTCATTTAAAATAGCTCTACTGAAATAAAGAGTAGTCTTTATCGTTAGAAATATTAATAACCGGTTAACCTGTCCTCTGATCAGGACCGGTCCCGTTTAATCAGGACCGGTTAACCGTAACTTCATATAGTCGGTATCAGCTGATTACCTGGAGTTAATTATTTGTTGTGTTACAGCAGAATACCAGAGCCAATAGGCAAGCGACCGTGACATTTAAGCGTTTTCTTAATATTTCGGTCTATAAATTATAATTAAAAAATACACGGCATCACTGTTAGTGGAGCTCGGCTAATGAACAATTTTTAATATTTTTTTATTCGCTTAGTAGCCGAAGCATAAAAGTCATACAGCCCGGAGCTAATGTCAAAATGTGAATAACGGTTAAGGCCGCGAGTGTTACTATTTATATTAGAGGTCAAATTTGATTTTGGTTTTATATCAACAGTTTCCAGCTAAGTTCATGCACGTCTAAGGCATTAGACTTAAAATTACCACATTGATATCAAATAAAGTTCGTGTGCGTTGGAAAAGGAGCACAGCGCATGAGATCTGAACGCAAGCGAGCGGTGACGTCACATGACCTTTGGTGTCACCATCAGCGAAAATTTGATGCATTCTCTTGTTGGTTCTTTAAAAAATGAAGGAAAAATACGGACCGGACAGTAAAACTGGCTTTTTTTAAGGGTTAACCGGTACGCAAAAAACAAACTGACTTGACAACATTTGATAATATGCCGTTTTAATACTTTTATTACATAAAATTGAATATCATTACCATTTACTTCTTAACAACCTTAATTAATAAGTAACTTTTTTTGGCTACCATCATCAAAAGTTTATTTTCCGTTTGCAGATATTTCTATGCTACTAAAAAATTCACTGCTTTGGTAGGCTATTATTAAGATGTTTGAATGTGGTAAATAAATGTGTCAAATATTGCAATTTAAAACGTAAATCTATGCAGGTAGTCTGAAATTGGGATAAATCAGTATTTTTAAGATTAACTTTCCATAAAGTACGTCATGCTATTTTTGACCATTTTTACCCCCCCCCCTCCATCTGTCACAAATCTCGGAACAAAGTACGTCACACTGTGGAACAAAAATTTTGTTTTTATTAACAAAATAATCAAAATTTAATATAAAACAGCTTGACGTCACACATGGCTGGACCCCCGATCCTCCCTGACACAAACTGTCACACTTTCTTACACCCCCTCCCCCCCTCTGGAGCGTGACGTACTTTATGGACGGCCCCTTATTAAAAACAAAATGTCCATCCCTTTTACAAGCATCCCCGACTTATTGGAAGTTTCAGGGAGATTTGAACCATCGACCACACATTATTATGACAGGCTCTCTAGCCAAATGAGCTGAAGAGCAAGTATTAAGTTAAGAATGACCAAAGAATATATGGCGCTTTTTTTTTGCAGCTAGCCGGCGCAGTGGTCACGTGACAAATAGCCCACCGTCTATTTGTGCCTTCACCAGACGTGTAGACAATTTGTTATTTATATTATATTTTTTTTTAGTTACAGATTAGTAGGAGTAGGCTAAATTTTACTAACTTACACTTTTGAAATTCTAATTAATCATGTTATAATTATTCATGTGCCATACATAATAGGCTTAATTACTAATTTACTAATAATAATTACTTTTACTTATTGATGATACTAATACATTGTACTAAAATTAAATTAATAATGAATCTATGTCAATGTCCATGGCTGGTTGGTTGGTGACAAATTTGTCAGTCTCAGACAAAACTATACCTACGACTATGACTGGTAAATTAGCGTTATGACGGACGGGCCCAAATAGGGTTATTTCCGGGCGCCATCTTGGTCGCTAAGGCATGTGACCTAGGGAAACAGTAGTTCTAAACACTGCAATTTAGGGGGGGTGGCGGGAATGGAATTGCTGGTTTTTTAGGGACGCTGTGATTTTGAAATTGGGGGTGGGGGGTTGGAGATTCTTAAATTTTCGGTTTTGTAAAAAAAACTGAAAAATGAGGGGAAAAATGGTACTCACAGTTTCTGCGTCTGAAGCACTACAACTAAACCTAACCCTAAACGGGCTAAAACTTTCCATTTTGGAAAATTAAACTATGAAAATTCTCAAACTAAACCTAACACTAAATTCACAATTATATAGCTTAACCTAACCATAACCCTAAATTCACAAATACAATTTCTACAACTAAACCTAACACCTTCCAATTTGGAAAATAGACATTTCATTTTGAAAAAAAACTAAACTTTCTACCACGACGCTACTAGTCGAAAGACCGCTGTATTTCCCAGGCAATTTCGCAGTACCCCTATCAAGTCAGCATAGCATATAGTTCCTCATTTTTCGGTAATTTTGAAATGTAAAAGGGGAGGGAGACCCTCCCCTTAACCTCTCCCACTTTTTTTCATTTTTTAAATTTATATATTTCCTTACTTATTTGTCTTAATTAGATTACAGTGGGGCCCGCTTAAGTCGATGGCCTCGGGGTATGTAAAATGGCGCCGAGATAACCGATCACCGAGTTAAACGAAAACCAATATGGCGGAAAAATATTAACATGCGCTTGAAATTTCTTTATAATTATATACATGATGTGCGTTAATTAGTGATGGGACGATTAATCGGAATCGTATCGAATATCGGGACCCTATTTCTTCACTCTTTCCTAAGGTTGTTAAGACCGTTCGTTTTTAAGGACCGTTTAAGTTTAGATATAACCCTTTATTGCGTCAGTGCAGTTTTTTTCCCTAGTACATAACTACATGTATAAGGAATTCATCTAGTCCTGCCCGACACACCTCGTGCGTGCGCAGGGTCCGCTGGTGACTGGTGACTTTCCTTACACGCTACACAAATACATAACCCACCCCGTCCCCTCAGCTTACAATGGCCTCAGAATTCCTTCGGTAACTTGAGTGCTAATCGGACAAACCAACAACAATGGTGTGGGAGATTGAGAGTGGGGGTGGGTAAACTGTCTGTAGTCTGTTATATTATATATTTTAAAATCTGGGGAGCCTTGTTTACAGTAAGCACCCTATGATTTTTCGTCCCATCACTAGCGTTAATAAATGAGAATGTACATTTACATGCACATGATTTTGGAGTTGTTTTTTTTCACACAAAGGCGTTGCCGTTATTTGTTTATCATGACCTATATATGACTCATAATAAAGCGAACTCTTCTCTATAAAAGTGTACAAAAATAAATTAGGAACTCCTTTTGAACCTTCCAATTTGATACATTTTAATTAATTCTAACCAATAGTTAAATGGCTTTTGCACACGGCCACTTCTTATGAATGAAACAATGAGAACAAAGCAGCAGTAATAGAGTCAAAATGAGGTTGAAGGATGAATGGTTGCCAATGACAACAAGTCTGCACACGGTACATTTTGTTATTCCATACGAAACGAAATGTTTTACACATGCGATTCTGCGTGCATATTGCTATTGGAGCAATAACGTAATACTCGGCATCACTTACGCGGCCGATTGCTGAGTATCTCCGAGTATGCGAAAATCGGCCGATGCCGAGTAGCCGAGCCGATCGGTTCAGCCCTATCGATAAGAACATTTTCAAAAGCTGGCGATTTAAGTTAGTAACACAGCGCTGTGAGCAAGCAGGGCTGTGACGTCACCAGCGAGGCAGAAATTTTATGCCTTCACTTGGTTATAAAAAAATCACATCTAACATTTTCAAAAGCTGACGATTGGTCATGGGGAATCGAGATAACCAACACTAAGTGGCAAATTTGGCAATCTTTTGTGCTCGAAATATTAGGGCTTGGCGACTTAAAAAAATCGAATTAACCGCTGAAAAAATGCAAAGACAAAGAGAGAATTTGGCAGTTCCAAAAAAAAACGTGGACTTAATAGAGCTGGCGAGTTAACCAGGCTGGAGTTAAGTGGGCCCCACTGTAATTAAATTGGGTAGGGGGATCCCTCCCCAAGCCCCACCCCTGAGCTTGCTATAGTGGTCACTATAGGTGCAAGAACACAAACCCATAAATCACTCAGTAATTGCAGTGTCTGGGGTGGTAATGGGAGAGAACTTTAGAATTCCAAAAAATTCCTTAAGGGGAGTTACTGGGTAGCAACACCACAGGGTCGAAGTGACATCACTGGCTTGGCCGCCATCCTGGCCAGTACAATGATAACCAGTTCTATCACTAATAGTAATAGGTAATCCTGCAGTTTTAACACGTATATTATTTCGCAGCAAATTTTAATTTTCTTGTGAGAACTTACGTTTTTAGTTTATTAAAATTAAATGCATTAATATATGTTATATTTTAGCTATTATAGCACTAATATCTAAGTTTTATTAATTTCTAAGGCATTTTTTCGGCTCTTTATTATACATACTCTGGTTACAATACATTCATTTCATTTTTCTAACACCCTGCTTGCCAGATATTTTTTACCCATGCTTAAATAAATTTACTGACTGAAGACTGAAGATATTTTTTTAAAAGTATTATTCATCTATTTTAATGTTCTTAGAAGATAAATAAATATTTTAAAGACAATTTCATTTTATATTTCAATTAAAGCATTTAATAAATTAAGTAATTAAGTTTTCACGAGAAAATTAAAATTTGCTGCTAAATAATATATGTGCTAAAACTGCAGGATTACCGACTTGGAGTGTGGATAAGGAATAATAATAACGTTGATAGGTAATCCTGCAGTTTCTACACATATATTATTTCACAGCAAAATTTAATTTTCTCGTGAGAACTTACTTTTTGCAGCCATATTAGTTTTCGTTTTAACTCGATCATCGGTTATCTCGATGCCATTTTTCATACCCCAACGCCGTCGACTTAACCGGTTTCGACTGTAGTTAAAATGGACTTCAATTTCACTAATTTTTATTTATATTATTAATATTATTATATTTCTTTATATTTCAGTTTAATATATGATCACTGACACTAATAGGCTTATTTAAAAATATTTATATGATGATAATTTAACTGTAATTATTGATTGTTATGAGTTTTATTTATTTATTTAAAGTAATTTAAAGTTGAAATGTACGTAGCCCTGCTGCAACTAATATTACTATTATTACTGTTAACTATAATTAAGTATTAAGTTTCGTTTAGAATTAAATTTACGAATACTATTATTAATATTAATACTAATTAAACAATATTAGAAGTAGCAGTTAATATTATCAGTAATTTATTTTTACTTATTTAGATGTTTAGAGATTGAAAAATGATTGAGAATCATATCGGGAACCCCATCTGTTCAATGAAGAAAATATGATCAGCGCCATTTATTTTTTTTAAAACGATGTTGAGGGGGTGATGGCTTTGTAAAAATTTTAAAAGGTCTTGTAAAAAGTGTAAGCTGACGATGATGTTTTTTACAACAAAAATTGGATGCAGATCATGTATTTTTAGGTTTCATTAGTGTATTTTTACTAACACCAGTATGGTTAAGACATTTGTAGCCAACCGAGTCGTAACGAGTCGTAAAAGTGAAGTAAAAAAAAATCCCAATGTTTACAACCGCTCAAAACAGTGAGAGAGTCACTGGAAACCACTTATCTGACGTATTCGAATACAAAATTGAATTATTTTTAGCAAACTGTGACGTAAACACAACAATTCTGAGGCACCCGTAGAGTACCGAATAGCGAACCGTCAAATTTGTTAAAAAAGTTTTTCCGTGAATTTTCGACATGCGCAGAACGATGCGCGAATGAGTATCGAAGTGCCTACTTACGTTTTTAATTTATTAAATGCATTATTATATGTTTTATTTCAGCTATTACAGCGATAATTTGTAAGTCTTTCTAATGTCTAAGGCATTTTTTTGGCTCTCAACAGTAAATAGTCTGATCTTGATGCAACCATTTTGTTTATCCATTAGTCTACTTGCCGGATTGTCCCAATAAGATGCCAAATGGAAATTTCTCACTTACAAACAAACAAAATAAGAACCCAAGCATCTAGTAACGAAATACAAAATAAAATTGTCTTTTAAATATTTATTTATCTCCTGAGAACATTAAAATGGATGAAAAATAGCTTTTAAAAAACATTTTCAGTCAGTAAATATATTTTAGTTTTAGCATGGGTTGAGCCAGATAAAAAAACATCTGGCAAGCAGTTTACTAGGTAAAGAAAATGGAAGTATTGTGACTAGATTATGTATTATATAGAGCCGATAAAATGCCTTAGCCTTAGAAATTAAAAAGACTCACAAATTTTAATTAGCGCTGTAATTGTAATAGTTAAAATACAACATTATCAACATATAATTATGCATTTAATAAATTAAAAAACGTAAGTTCTCACAAGAAAATTAAATTTCGCTGTGAAATAATATACGTGTAGAAACTGCAGGATTATCCGTTGATATTATAATGATAATGATTATTCATGTCTGGTCAATTGGTGACATATCATGAGATATCTGGTTATCTGACTGTCACTGTCTCAGTCTAGTCTCAGACCAAACTATGACTATGACTCGGCTATCAACAAATAATTTTCTGTTATTATTTATATTTGCTAATTATTTAAGGCTTAAAATCAGTAAAAAGTGTTAAACAGTTTGTTGGATCTATAACTTACCAGAGAATCTTTCTGAGATCAAGAAAATTTAAAGATGTTACTATGACCCCTGTGTCATCAATGATTCCTCCATTTTTTGACTCACATAGGAAGTAAGAGCAAAAGTGTTACGACATCAACGATTGGATAATAACTAATTTCAATTTTGTTCAGACGTAAGCATCTCCTAAAAATAAGTATAAGATTTTAGGTACGTTTACCAAACTAATGTTAATTAATAATAGGTATGACACTTTTTACTATTATTTAATTTTATACTTAATTATTAATCACTAGAATTTTATCTTCCGTCAAAAATGACAAAGGTTTTCAGCTGAAATCTATTTATTTTGACGGCGCCCACCTTTTTCAAAAGCCCAACTAACTTGTCCTTGTTTGATAAATACGAAATACTAAACTTTCTGAAATGTACACACAGTATTTTATAATAGGCATAGGGGTTGTAGGGCGCCTACGGCACCCCCTTTGTTTTTTTTATTTATAATTAACCATCATCAAATCCTCTTTTTAAATCCAGTATATTAACTTCACCGGCGTCTCTGTCTGTCATCATCTCTCTCTGTCTTGGGCGGGCGGAAAATCAGAAGTCGAAAATGACCCACTTCCCGTGATCCGATCGAGCTGAAATTTGGCACACGGACCCGTCTCACCTAACAAAGCATCGTATCAAAATTTCAGATCGATCGATGCAAAATAAATTAATGCATTTTTAGTTTATCCTTATATAACGTATGTAATTCAAGTTCACGGTTTGTTATTGTTGAGAGTTTGAGTTGACGTTTTGACGTCGACCCATCGAAGTACCGGCGTGCTTTTGTTTACATTTTACGTGTCATGCTGAACTCGCCCCCCCCTAGGGTTATGAAGCAAAGTTGAGTTAAGACAGATTCAGTCTGTAAATGCTTGTCGCGTTTGAAAATAATCAATACTGTTAGTTATGACCTATATATAAGGGATTTATAGTCAAAAACTTTGTTTTTACGGGTTTGTTTTATTACATTGTTCCCTTTTCCAAAATTAAAATATGAGCTAAAACAATGACGTCATATAATTTTTTTTTACAGCGCATCTTTAATATGCACACCTTGTATTAAATATAAGATCAAACAATGACGTCATAAAATAAATTACATTCATACATACATACAGACGACGGGAATTATGTATATTGATAGTTTAAATCGTTCGTTATTGTTTTTTTATATTATTATTATGATTTTTTAATTTATTTTTAAAAAAATCTAAGTAAGCTGGTTAAACTTTTAATTGAAATAGTAATATTACTTAAGGCTTAAGGGGCCGCCCATAAATGACGTCACGCGATTTTGGCCGATTTTTACCCCCCTCCCTCCCCCTTCGTCACACTTCGTCACAAAAACTTAGACCCCCCCCCCTCCAAAATTACGTCACAAAGCTTTGACACCCCCCCCCCAGCGGTATTGTCTAATTGAACATAAGCATGTTTCAAATATTTTTTTTACATTTAAATAAGTATTGAGTGTAATGTCTGCAATCTATTTAATATCTTACCTAGGGGTGTAACGGATTCAAAATTTTAAAATCCGGCCAGAGCCGGATTCGGACAGATTTATGAAGTGAAATCCGGCCGGAGCTGAAGCTGGGGTCGGATTTGCAAAAATGGCCGGATTTGATGGAGCCGAATTCCGGTACATCCCTAATCGTAACTTGGGCTGTCAATATTTTTTTTAAAAAGCTGCGCGTGTACTCGTCCAAAACACCGCTATAGAATGCAACCTAGCCACCATCTATTCAACCTCATTTCACACAGTAGCTAACAGCATACTTCCAAAAACATACTATTGAGCTCTACAAACTTTTATTCATGCTGTAAATGCATTCGTCATACTCATATACAGTAAACTAAACATTCAAACAAAATGTCAACAACAATGACGTAACGTTGTCAGGTCACAGAGCCCAGCAGATTGAATGTTAATGTACACTAGGCGGCGGTCAATGTTTCCTATAATGTTCGTTGGTTCGTGTGAAAAGAAAAAAAGGTCATGAGCAAAATTGCACAGCATCCATTTTTTGTGCAATACTGTACAATTTGCTGCGCGGTTATTCTAAACCACTGCACGGCGTCGGCTAGAGAACTGCGCGGCCGCGCAACCACGATAGATAATGTCGGCGTATTTCAAAGACTCGTTAACTTCCTGTCATTGATTCATTCAAAGAACCTAAATCTTTTTTTGTGTTTTATGATTTTTCTTTCATGTTCAGAGGAAAAAATTGTATGAAAATACATTGTAGTTTGTCATTGTCAGAAAGAACTTTATTTTATTACCCTTTGACAGATACTTCTCAAGTATTTTCGTGTTAAAATTATTTCACAGGGCATATTTCAAACAACATTTTTTATTTGATAAATTTTCGTGAGCCGTACACATGGTAAGACGCGTGAAGCTATTTAAAACATCATTAAATAAATTGCAAGCAATGAATTAGTAAAGTGGAAATTTTATTTAAAGTTGCGCGATTTTTTCATGTGACGTCACATTTCTTTAACCCCCGTCCCCATCGTCACAAATGCTTGACCCCCCTCCCCCCTAGGCGCGTGACGTCATTTATGGACGGCCCCTAATAAGTAACCGATTTTTAAATTATTTAAAAAAACATCAACAACAGTTTTTAGTATACTAAAGAACTTATTATAAAACTGCGAATTTAAATTCGATTGTTCCATCTTTATAACCGAGGAGCACATCTTCACATCTTAACATATAATAAATCCTTAGTTTTAGTGACCAGAGGATGTCGTCCGCTCCAAGTACGCACCGTGATGAGTTCTCATTACACTGCTTTTTCCGGAGTGCGCGTGTCCATGTTAGCAAGATAAGCACACTTAAGAATTTGAACATAAATTTGATGCAAGGGTGTATTTTGTTTTATTATTGGAGCTGTAGCCCCTTGTCATCAATCCAGTTGTCAGACGATCAACTGATACGTACGGATCAATTTGGACTTTGGACAACAAAGTTGATGCTACAAACTTAATGGATTTGTGAAAGTCTAAAAAATTAGCTACTTTCCACCAGCCCCACCTCTAAAAAACAAACCGAAAAACTTAATACACACACACAACCAAACGCACACCAAAGGAAGAAAATAATAGGCTTAGTTGGCACTAATCTCATGCACTTACTGCTTGACAAAAACTTTTCAGCCATCTGCGCGCCATTGTCATCGGTACACCAAGATAGTCAAGTGGCATGCGTGCTCGGCTAGCGTACCAATGATCACGGGTTCGAAACTCCGTGAAGGCATGGATTTGTTCCTGTGGTCAAGGGTGTCCCTGAGTACACCCAGCTCCGAATGGGTACCCAACAAAGTTGATGCTACAAACTTAACGGATTTGTAAAAGTCTAAAAAATGAGCTACTTTCCACCAGCCCAACCTCTAAAAATAGTAAGGGAAACAAAGGCGGCTGGGAATAGCGTGGAACCCTCATAGGAAGGGGGGGGGGTTTCCGGCCATGTTTGACGTCACGGTGTTTTATATTAAATTTTAATTATTTTGTTTTTAAAAAAATATTTTTGTTCGAAAGTGTGACGTATTTTGTCCGAGATTTGTGACAGTTTGTGACAGGGGGGAGGGGGAGTTAAAAATGGTAAAAAAAATAGCGTGACGTAATTAATGGACGGTCCCTTAAGTGGTTCCGAGATTTGTGACACTTTGTGTCAGGGGGGAGGGAGGAGTTAAAATGGTTTAAAATAGCGTGACGTATTTTATGGACGGCCCCAACGGATACCAGTTAGCGTTGTAAAGAAACATATTTTCGAATAATTTGGAGTGGGGATAATTAAATACATTTAATAAGAAAACGTGTGATGCAATAGACTTTGGGATTTATAAGATGAAACTTTTACAAATCTAATCAAAATAAATAATTCCCGTTGTCTGTATGTTTGGATGTAATTATAATGCTGTTAGGTGGCGCTGCGAAATTTGTAATGCTGTTAGGTGGCGCTGCAATCGATTTAGTTTTATTTTGCTGCACCAAAAATAACACTTTTCGAACGTTCCTCATAAAATTGTTCAATATGATAATAAATGAATCAAATAAAAATAAATAAAATAAATTAAAGTTCTGTATTTCGTTATTTTAATCTACCCCTCCCATGGACACCTCATACACCCATACATGGGGAGCAGTCGTACTCCTCCTGGGATAGTTCGCCACCTTTGGTTTCCACCTGGCACTCAACTCTCACATTTGGCTCCAAGTAGATGTAGCATGCAAAGTGGCCACACCCCGGTAAACAGTCTCGACTGACCAGCTAAACCAGGTGAGGGTAAACCGATGGGATACAAACATCGGTGAAGTGGTATTTGTCTACCCAGCATGTGAAGACTGGTTTTCGGCTGCCTGCGCGCTGGTTCTTCTATAGGCCAACGGGGAAGAGGCCATACACAGCAAATTATAGCAAAGCATTGTGGGGTGCTAAGAGCATGACGAGACACATAGGACGTCCTGGTCATTCACTGCACACAACCCCATTCCCAGCTGTCTCGACAACGTCTTGCTGCTGGATCAGATGGTTTTGGGCGAGAGAGTGAGGTCGACGTGTTGCGCAAATCTTCCTCACTTTAAACAGAGTCACAGCGCAAGTCACTCTCATCATCATCGATTCATTCCTAATCCCTGTAGCGACAGGCAAGTGGCGAAGCGGCAGATGAGGGTACACTGGCAGCCGTAATCACAAACCTGCATGCAGGCGGTTCAGGCCATAAGGTCGTTCACCACTGACACTGAGCAGCAGTGGTGTCCGCAGCCCCCTGAGCGACTGAGCAGCCCTCTTTAGGAATGCACTACTCACCTCCATGGCATGAGGGATGGGATAGAAAAGGGCACCCTAAACATTGCCTGCTCAAATCTTCCCTGCAGCTGGCGGGGACCCTAATTCTGCGGTCGCAAACTAAAGAAGAAGCCGATGACTATTCCTCTCACCCTGGGCACATGGAATGTGCGCACACTAATGGACAAAGAGAAAACTAACAGACCCCAACGGAGGACTACCCTGGTGGGCCTCGAACTTTCAAGATATGATGTCGACATTGCCGCTCTCAGCGAGACCCGTATACCAGGAGAGGGCGAACTAAGTGAAAGCTCCGGCTACACCTTCTTCTGGAGTCGCAGAGGAAGCGAGGAACGCCGTGAGACCGATGTTGGCTTTGCCATGAAGACATCATTAGTATGCAAACTCGCTAGTCCTCCAAAGTGCATAAATGACAGACTCATGACGATGAGACTGCCTCTGTTGGCTGGGAAGAAATATCTTAACATCATCAGCTGCTATGCCCCAACAATGACTAACCTTGATGAAGTGAAATCCTGGTTTTACAAGGACCTTCACTCTATCATCGCCAACATTCCTTCTACTGATAAGCTTGTCATACTTGGTGAATTTAATGCAAGAGTGGGCTGCGACGACGCTCTTTGGGATGGTGCGATAGGAAAACATGGAGTGGGCCGGTGTGATAGCAATGGTTTCCTGTTGCTTCAGGCGTGTGTTGAACATGACTTGTTGATTACTAACACAGTATTCAGTCTTCCCACAAGAAACAGGACCTCATGGATGCACCCTCGCTCCAAGCACTGGAACCTAATAGACTACGTCATTACAAGGAAGAAAGATAGACAAGACGTTCGTGTGACCAAATCGCTCTGCGGTGCTGAATGCTGGACGGACCATCATCTTATCATCTCCAAACTTAATATTCGCATTCAGCCCAAAAGACGGCCCCAATGAAGGAAAACCCTAAAACGGCTAAACATCACAAAGCTAAACTATGCAAGTACTAAACAATCTCTGGAGACAGCCCTGGAGGACAAACTGAGATCCACCACTCTATATAAACAATACGAACATTGAGACTGTTTGGACGAACTTTAGAGATCTAATCTACAGCACAGCCTCTCAAATCCTTGGACCCGCGACGAGAAAGCATCAAGACTGGTTCGATGACAAGGAAGTGTACGGACACACAACGTCTAATTCATCCCTGCTTCTCAGTGCTGACGGGACATATCTAATTACTGACGGGGAGAAGATTCTCGAGTGCTGGGCTGAACACTTTCATGCTGTCCTAAACAGCAGCTCAAGTATTAATTAAGATGCTATCAGTCGCCTCCCTCAAGTACCAATTAACCTGAAAATGGATGATCCGCCTACACTTCTTGGGACGCAAAGGGCTGTATATCTTCTGTCATGTGGAAAGGCTCCTGGAGCAGACTCAATTCCAGAGGCAATATACATAGAAGGTGGCATGGTTCTACTGGAAAAGCTTCATGCAATCTTCCTAATGATTTGGCAGCAAGAGGCTATCCCCCAGGATTTTAAAGATGCCTATATAGTCCACTTGTACAAGCGAAAAGGGAACCACCAAGCCTGCAATAATCATCGTGGAATTTCACTGCTATCAATTGCAGGGAAAATACTCGCCAGAATTCTCCTAAATCGCCTAAATGCACATCTGGATCAGAGACTTTTACCAGAAAGCCAATGTGGTTTCCGGAAAGAACGTGGGACCATCGACATGATCTTTACAGCTAGGCAATTGCAGGAAAAGTGTCAAGAGCAGAGTATGGACCTATTTTCCATTTACATAGACCTTACGAAAGCCTTTGACACAGTCTGCAGAGAGGGCCTATGGAGGATTATGGCTAAGTATATGGGTGTCCAAATAAGTATATAGCCATTGTAAGGCAATTCCAGGATGGCATGCAGGCTCGAGTCCAGGGCAAAGGAGGGGCCTCTAAACCATTCCCAGTCACAAATGGCGTTAAGCAAGGCTGTGTTCTGGCCCCACATTGTTCAGCCTCATGTTCTCAGCCATGCTTACAGAGGCCTTCAGGAATAGCAATGTAGGCATGGACTTTAGGTATCGCACTGATGGTCGTCTGTTCAACCTCAGGAGGCTTAAATCTAAGACAAAGGTCAAATCAGACAGCATCCTGGACCTTCTTTTTGCTCATGAGTGTACCCTTAACGCGGGCTCTGAAGCACACCTGCAACTAAGTGCTGATAAATTTTCCAGTGCGTGCTCTGACTTTGGGCTCACCATCAGCACAAAGAATACAGAAGTATTATACCAGCCAGCCCCAGGCAAATCCTATACTGAGCCAAATATATTCATCAACGGCAACAAAATCAACACTGTGAGCCGCTTTACTTACCTTGGCAGCACACTGTCTCAGAAGGCCAATATTGATGACGAGGTGAACGCGAGAATCTCAAAGGCCAGCGCAGCAATCGGTAGATTGCATGACAGTGTCTGGAACAGAATGGGAATCAGCACCAAAAAAAACTAAAAGTATACAGAGCTGTAGTGCTCCCTACCTTATTATCATGCATGTGAAACTTGGACTGTATACTAACGCTATAGAGGTTGCTGAACCACTTCCACACAAAAGGCATAAGAAAAATTCTCAATATAAAATGGCAGGAAAAAGTTCCAGACACCGAAATATTAGCCAGGTCAGGACTCCCCAACATCCACAATAGCCTCATGCATAGCCAACTACGCTGGGCGGGGCATTAAGTGCGCATGCCCGACCATCGCCTCCCTAAAAGGCTCTTCTATGGTGAGCTTACTGAAGGATATAGAGCACGCGGAGGTCCACGTAAGCGCTACAAGGATGCACTTAAAACTGCTCTGAAGGCCTTCGACATCGGACATGACTCCTGGGAAGCAGCAGCCAGTAACCGAGCCCACTGGCGCTCTATGATATGGAATGGCGCAGCTGTCTGTGAGGCTAATAGACAACAGGCTGCCAAGTCAAAACGACAAGTCAGGAAGGACCGTATCCAAAACCCTCCTGAAGGGGTCCCATCCATCTCTTGTCCGACATGCGGACGCCAATTTCGTGCCAGAATAGGGTTAAGAAGCCAACAGAGGACACATGTGGCGGCCTATTAACAAATATGATGAGAGTGGTCATCGTCGACCACGACGGACGAACAACAACAACAACATTTTTTAATCTGATGTGTATTTATTTTGAAAACTTCCGTAATTTTTGACGGGTGATAAAAATTCTAGTAAGAATATAAAACTAAAATGCTACCTTATTTTGGCGGGAACTGTACTAGAGAAGGCATATTCATATGCTGTACGAGACCCACCCACCAAAGAAAATATAGATAAACTAGAACTAATTCAAAAAAGAATTCTGGCGTGGAATGCGCTGTCTGATCAAACCAAGAAAACCAACACACTATCAACATTTAAAGCTCTAATAAAAATTCCAGACTATACATAAACAATGGATAAGCGTAGGGAAGCAAAAATCTTCAGTATAGAATGAGCGTGTGTAATAGTTATCATATCATATATATAATATATTTACCCTCAATTATAGCTGACGCCTAACGCTAAGGGACATCACTCTCCTTTTTTGAATATATAGACTTAAAAATCATAATCATTTTGGTTTCCATATTAACATTAAACACCCTCCACACTATTACTATATACAATACTAGTTTGTGCTGCGGCGCCGTGGCGCCTGCGGCGACCCATTTTTTAAGGGCGCCTACGGCGCCCACCTTTTTCAAAAGCCCCCTAACTTGTCCTTGTATGATAAATACGTAATATTAAAATTTCTTAAATGTACACAAAGTATTTTATTTTTAATAATTTGTTCATTTAAAAAATAATAATTTTATGCCAAAAGCCCAAGTAACTTATCCTTGTATGATAAATACGAAATATTCCTGAAATGTACACAAAGTATGTATATAATAATTGTGCTACGGCGCCCACCTTTTTCAAAAGCCCAACAAACTTGTCCTTGTATGATAGATACGTAATATTAAACTACCTTAAATGTACACAAAGTAATTTAAAATAGAGGTTGTATTTTTTACAGTGCTAATCACCACACGATTTTTTAAACTAATTTTAGAAAGCAGCGCACCACATTACTGCACCAAAAAATAACTATTTGAGTCAATCAGCACTGCTTACAACACAAAATTTTAAAAAAGCAGAGTGATGTCGCTCAGCGTTAGGTATCAGCGATAATTGAGCGTAAATATATCTATTCCAGTGCTGCCAGCGACAAATTTGGGAAAAACCTAGCCAACACGTCCAAAAAAACCTAGATCCGAAAAAATAAAAACTAGACAGGCTACAAATAAACAAATATGACGTCACAAAGCTTCTCCCCCCCCCCTCAAAAAAAATAATTAAGAAAATTTAAAAAAATAATTCTTATTTGAAAATGAACATGTTTCAAATCATTTTATTTTCATTTAAGTGTATATTTAGCATGAGGCTACAGTCTAATATCGTAACACACGGGAAGCCATTTAAAACGTCATTAAATAATTGTAAGCCATCAAATATTTAAATGGAGCTTTCATTTAAATTTTCGCGTTTTTGATGTGACGTCACAGTTCTTAAACACCCCCAACCCCTTGTAACACATCTCACGAAAGTGAACTATCAAAAGGCTTGGACAAAAATGATCAAATAGATACAATATTACTAGACTTCTCAAAAGCATTTGACAAAGTTCACCACCTTAGTTTACTTAAAAAACTTAACTACTTTGGAATCTCAGGTTCCTTACTTCACTGGATCCAAGACTTCCTTTTGGGCAGGGAGCAAACTGTAATAATTAATGGATCTAAATCTGCACCAATAAAGGTTAACTCAGGCAGTTCCACAAGGAACTGTGCTAGGTCCCTTACTCTTTTTAATTTATATAAATGATTTACCCAACAACATCTCAACAGGTACAAATGTTAGGTTATTTGCTGATGATTGTATAATCTATAGAACAATTAAATCAGAACAAGATAGCAAAATTTTAAAAAAAGACTTAGATGAATTGATAAAATGGGAAAACTAACTGGAGTATGTCTTTCCACCCAGAAAAGTGTCAACTGTTAAGAGTAACAAAGAAAAAGAAACAAATAAATTCAAAATATTACATTCATGGAAAAGAACTGACCCAAACTAAAGATGCAAAATACTTAGGAGTCTTAATAAATGAGAAACTATCATGGAATCCCCATGTCAATGAAGTTATTAAAAAATCAAACAAAACCTTAGGCTTTATAAAAAGGAACTTTAACAAATGTAATAGAGATATAAAACTAAAATGCTACCTCACTTTGGTGAGACCTGTACTAGAAATATGCATCTTCTGTATGGGACCCATCCACCAAAGAAAACATTGATAAACTAGAACAAATTCAAAAAAGAGCTGCCAGATTCATTACTGGAGAATATTCGAAACTGACAAGAATAACACCATTAGTTAACTCATTAAACCTTGAAACACTAGAGGATAGAAGAACCAAGAGCAAAGTAGTAATCATACATAAAGCAATTAATTCTAATTTAGAAATACAACACAAAGATAACTTAATACAACCCTCAGATAGACATAAGGATAAAAACACCTTTCTTATTCCGTATGCAAGAACAAACACATACAAGTTTTCCTTCTTCCCGTCCGGAATTCGGGCGTGGAATGGGTTGCCTGAAGAATCCAGGAAAACCTACACTTTATCAACATTTAAATCTCTAATAAAAATGCAGGACTAAACACAAACCATAGATAAGCGTAGGACGCAATAATCTTCTGTATAGAAGGAGCGTCTGTAAACAGATAAGATCAGAACCCCCTCGCTCTCCCCTAGATGCATGTCATTGTTTTTATGAACGCCCCTAAGGTATTCGTTTGTACTACAAGTATTTGTAAATTATACTTACACCTGAATTTATTCATCACTTATGTCATCTTCCTTATAAATGACCATCTTATCAGCATTCTTGGAACCATTCGTATTTTATCAAATACAAACGTTCCTTTTTTATACAGAAGTTATTGAGTCATAACTTTATCCATTGTTTATGTCTCGTATTACATGTACATTTGAGTTTTAAATGTTGATAGAGTGTTGGTTTTCCTCGTTTGATCAGGCAACTCATTCAACTTCCGAATTCCGGACGGAAGAACGAGAATTTGTATGTGTTTGTTCTTGCATACGGAATAGGAAAAGTGTTTTTATAACTATGTCTAACTGAGCGTTGTATTAGATTATCTTTGGTCTATACCATCAGGGCCGGCTTTAGGGAATTGGAGGCCCTAGGCGAAGTGAATTTGGTGGCCCTAAATGTAATAGGAAAAAAAACACATACGGAAAGAATAAAATTACACAATTTATTAAAAACTACCTGTATTTATATCTAAATCAACAAATAACTGCAATTTATACAACCATAGTCGTGCAGATGTCATAAACCTTCAAAAAAAATCAACTTTTCGTGCTTTGATGGCAGCAAAGTCCACAATAAACTGTGAATAATCCAGAGACTGGACGATATCTCGTTCGATAGATATCATTGCCAGACTGTTCAGGCGTTCTTGCGTAATAGTTGTTCTCAAATAGTTTTTTTAAAATTAATTTCAACTTGGAAAAACTTCTTTCCCCTTATGCAACAGTAATTGGAATAGTCAATGCTATACGAAGGGCTATAGCGACATTTGGAACCGCAGTATTCAAACCATGATCATAAATAAAACGTAAAGCATCAAGAGAAGACGAAACAGTATCTGGAACAACGCTGGAAAATATTTGCAATTCCCTGCGTTTCGACATTTTCACCAGAGGGAAGCAACAAGGGTGTTCCAGTAGTCTGGAAAAATTAAAAGTTTAATAAACTCTATTATAGAGTTGCAATTAACATCACTGCATCACTTCACTGGATAGAGAATAAAATTCAGTGTATGTAAATAAAAATTGGCGATGGAAGGTGAACTAGACAAATTTTAGTAGAAAAATTTACATGTAAATAAATAATCGTAAATCAAAAAGGCGAACATTTCATTCCTTGTTTTGGAACTCGTTAATCGCAATTTATAACATTAAACACAGTTAATTATTATCCAGCAGTCAATTAAAAACATTTTCAAACGTAAATTATTAATAAACGTCGGAAATGGACAAAGTTATTGTCGTAGCCTATGATAGGTTAACGACGAATATGTCAATTTTGACAGATCAAATCTCCCTGTCAAAATAACTATTAAAATATTACTAATATATTGACCCATGATGTTTAATATCAGTAATGAGATCAGAGGAAAGTATAAGAAGGAGATGGACAGAACAGGAGGCACTAGGGGTGACTCTAAAGACGTTGAATACGTCAGGAGTTCATCCTCAGACATACTCTTATTCTTATTGATTGGACACAGACGAAAATGGACAGATGTATAAAGAGGAAAAGGATGATATGGGCGATAATAAATTTTCTTTTGACATTCCCCGTAGTGCTAGAAGTTATTAACAAAATTGTAGTTTTAGAAAGAAATCTTACCTTTTAGAAATCAAATTAAATCATCATTAGCGCGCCTAAGACAGATTCGACATCAATAAAACAAACAATAAATATTAATCTTCATGGGCATGACGTTAAACTCCATCCACACCGAGTGAATCATTACCGTTATATGGCGCTAATGACCTTTCAGTGTTGAACTGCTGTTACAATATTACAAATTAAAAAACTCACAAATAGACTGCAAAAGGTGACTTTTTAAAACAAGAGTAATCTTACTGCCCCCATCCCACTGAGGAGGGAGTAAAGTGGGGAAGGGAAGGGAAGGTGTCTCCTTTCACGGGCTTGTATCGATATATCAAAGCAAGTTGGGTTCCTTTCATATGAAACATCAGACGCCGTATCTCTTTCATGTCAAGCCTTCTAGCCGGCAAGACTGTCCCCATCCCCCCTTCTCAATATCAACATTGTCCTTGATTAATCTGCGCCTATTAAGCCATTTTCTCTAACTTGAAAACGAAGTAAGCCGATTTTGTTTTTTGGGTCCCTTTTATTCAACTTAGAGAGGTCAGACTGTATATATTTTTTTCCTAGAATCCTGTGCGAGGCCCTCACTAATCGGAGGCCCTAGGCGGCCGCCTAGTTTGCCTATGCCTAAAGCCGGCCCTGATACCATGTATACTTGAGAGAATATTCTCTCAACGCAAGCAGAAGAAAATGGTAGAGCTGTTAAGTTGTCATAAAGTCTAATAAAATTTTGGCTCATTCAAGCTGTTTTATCGTGTACCAGATTTCTTTAGATAGATGACACCACAGCAGTGCCACATTTCGAATTCTTTGGAATCGAGCCATAGATATCATGTAACATGCCAGAGCGGCTGAAAAAATTGTTGCCACCTGCTGCTTAATTTTATTATTGAAAAATTGAATTTACTTAGGATTTATTAGCACAAGCGAGACAAGCGAGACAAGCTGCAAGTATGTTCAACAGATACTAATTTTAGAAAGCAGCGCACCAAATTACTCCACCAATGCATCAAAAGGTGTGCAAATTAAATATGCGCTGTAAATTTTTCTAAATATGATTTCATTGTTTTCGCTGATATTTTAATTTTGTAAAAAGGGAACAATGTAAAAAGTTAAAAAATACTTTGTGTACATTTCAGAAAATTGAATATTTCATATTGATCAAACAAGGACAAGTTAGTTGGGATTTTGAAAAAGGTGGGCGCCGTAGGCGCCCTAAAAAAGGTGAATTTAAAAAAAAATAGATTTCAGCTGAACACTTCCGTCATTTTTTACGGGTGATACACCGCGGGTCTCTCCAGAGTTCCTTCTTTTCATTCACTCACAGTCGTTTGCCCAAACCCACCCCATTTCAGGAAGTCTTCATCCGTCACTAAACATTAGCAGCGTATGCTACGCCGCGAGTCAGCGAGTAATATATAATAGTCCAAGTCACTGGCTGGCTGGCTGGAAGGATGTGGAACGCTATGACGTCATTTTTGAGCTTATATTTTAATATACAAGACGTGCATTGAAAGGTGCGCAAAAAGGTGTGCAAAATAATTATAAATTAAAGACGCGCCGTAAAAAAATATTTATATGACATCATTGTTTTAGCTTATATTTTAATTTTTGAAAAGGGAACTATGTAAAAATATAATTTGATGATTTATAATTATAAAATACTTTGTGTACATTTCAGCAAGTTTAATATTTCGTATTTATCAAACAATGATAAGTTTCTTGGGCTTTTGACAAAAAAGGGTAGGCGCCGTAGGCGCCCCACAGCTGCAGTGAGCGCCTTAGGCGCCCTACCATCCCTATTATAAAATACTTTGAGTACATTTCAGTATGTTCAATATTAAGTATTTATCAAACAAGGATAAGTTAGTTGGGCATTTGAAAAAAGTGGGCGCCGTAGGCGCTACGACGCCTCAGCGCAACCTAGTTATTAATAATTGAACAATTTCATGCGAACGTTCGAAAAGAGTTATTTTTTGGTGCAGTAATTTGGTGCGCTGCTTTCTAAAATTTCTCACCGTAAAAAGATATTATATGACGTCATTGTTTTAGCTCATATTTTAATTTTGGAAAAGGGAACGATGTACACAGATGATTTGAGGATTGTTAATTATAAAATACTTTGTGTACATTTCAGGAATATTTCGTATTTATCATACAAAGATAAGTTACTTGGGCTTTTGAAAAAGATGGGCGCCGTAGGCGCCCTAAAAAATGTAGGTGCCGCAGTCGCCACGGCGCTGCCGCACAACCTACTAGATAATAATAATATAAGAAAATAGTCTATGGCAGTGGTGGCGAACCTTTTCGGGGACACGTGCCAAAATTCAACCAAAACCCACTTGTTTATATGTAGTCGCAATCACTGGTCTATGTTGGAAGAGGTATAAGGCAATACATGTATATTCTATACTAGAAACTAAACTTACTCTTAAAATGGTGCTATGGGTTTCTTTCTATAATAACTTGTAAGTGTCGGTAAATAGGAAACCCCAGCAAAACACCAACATGGCAGGTTGGTCAGGGTTTAGTGACGATGATCTTCGAAAAATGCGGCAAGCGAATATGACAGGTAAAATTAGGCTTGTCACTTACTTTTCACTATCATTGAATCATTAAAAACTTTTTAAGTACATTAATGGAGTGGTTCAAGGACCACTTGAAAAATGTGTGTCTTAGCCACGGATCACTAGCCACTACTAACGACTACTTTGACTACTA
Organism: Ampullaceana balthica; assembly: GCA_944989445.1. Lineage (NCBI taxonomy): Eukaryota > Metazoa > Mollusca > Gastropoda > Lymnaeidae > Ampullaceana > Ampullaceana balthica. The sequence goes on along the minus strand of CALYLW010000379.1, from coordinate 33,889 downwards.
TTCTCATTCACTAACTGAAAATTCTGCTACTACTGCCGTGCAGGAAATTTATATTTATATACAATATTTCAATATACAATTATTGAATTATAATTTTTTTACAACTAGTATACATGTTAATAAGTAAATTTGGTAATCCTGCAGTTTCTAACTACAAGATAACAAGTGAAGTATATTATTTCACAGCGAAATTTTAATTTTTCTCGTGAGAACTTACGTTTTTAATTTATTATATTATATAATTCTCTATGGCATCCGTCCATCCTCATGGGATGATGGCGTTTCCTCCTGCTCCTCTGCCCCCCTTCCCCTTTCTCCTGGCTCTTTTCTCCTCGCTCTTGACTGTAAGGGAAGCTTCCGCGACTTGGATGCCCTCGCGTACTTTAGCCCGCCAGGAGGTGCGTTCCTCAGCAATGGTTTCCCACGTTTTATGGTCTATCTGCGCCAGACTCATGTCTTTCTTGCAGACATCCTTGAAGCGCAAGCAGGGGCGTCCTCTCTTCCGCACACCAGTTGCCAGCTCACCGTAAAGCAGGGCTCTTGGAATGCGCTCCGAGTTCATCCTGCGGACATGTCCCAGCCACCGCAGGCGCCCCTCACTCAGGATTGAGTGCATGCTCAGCATATGACTCCTTCTGAGTACCTCGACATTCGTTATCTTGTCCTGCCACTTGATGTGCAGAATCCTGCGCAAGCATCGTAAGTGGAAGCTGTTGAGTTGCTTTGTTTGTTTGGCATAGGTCGTCCAGCACTCGCTGCCATAGAGGAGTGTGCTGAGCACGCAGGCTTGGTACACAGTGATTTTTGTCCTAGCAGTGAGCTGTGCATTGTTCCACACTCTTTTATTCAGCCTAGCCATTAATGATGAAGCCTTGCCGATTCTGGTTTCAATTTCCTTTTCCAGGGAGAGTGTGCTTGTGATGTTACTGCCAAGGTAGGTAAAATCATCGACGACATCCAAGGTGTTTCCCTCAATGGAGATTGCTGGGAAGCAGTCAGTTCCTTGTCTCATAATGTTGGTCTTTTTGAGGCTTATCGTTAGACCAAAATCTTTGCATGCCTCTGAGAACTTGTCGACCAAAAGTTGGAGACCTATCTCTGAATGTGAGGTAAGGGCTGCGTCATCCGCGAAGTCTATATGAGAGTCTATACCTCCTCGGTGACTTCAACGCCAGGGTAGGTGCAGATCACAAAGCCTGGTCCACCAGCATCGGCTTACATGGCATTGGTAAAATTAATAACAACGGCCAGCGGCTGCTCGAGCTATGCAGTACTCACAATCTGTGTGTAACTAACACATTCTTCAAATGCAAGGACATCCACTAAGTGTCTTGGAGACATCCCCGCTCCAAGCACTGGCACCAGCTTGATCTGGTTCTCACCAGGCGATCTGATCTGGCCAGTGTGCTCCAAACACGCAGTTACCACAGTGCCGACTGTGACACAGACCACTCTTTGGTCGCAAGCAGAATCAAATTAATACCAAAGAAATTGTGTCACTCAAAGAGCAAGGGTAAAACTCGCATCAACACGCAGAATATCAACTGCCCTGAGATAAGTGATCAACTTAACACCAAGCTTGAGCAAGCTCTTAAAGCCAACACCTCGCAGAAAGAAATCCCCAATCCGCATGATGCTATAGGGACAGAACAAATCGATGCGAATTGGCTCCATATTCGAGACACTATTTACAACACCTCTCTTGCCGTCCTCGGGAGGAAGGAAAGAAAAAATGCAGATTGGTTTGAAGCCCACTGGGTTACAATGAATCCCGTGACGGAGACAAAAAGAAAAGCTCTACTGGCCTACAAAGCTTCCCCAGGACCTGACACCCTGAAATGTCTCAGAAGTGCCAGAAACACAGCCCGGAAGACTGCACGTTTTTGCGCTAACACTTATTGGGTGGAATTATGCAAAAGCATTCAATCTGCTGCTGATCAGGGAGATATAAAACAAATGTACGAAGGCATAAAAAAGGCCACTGGGCCCACAACTTCAAAGTCAGCTCCAATCAAGACAAAATCAGGTGAGATGATCACAGAACGAGACAAGCAGATGCGGCGCTGGACTGAGCACTATCTAGAACTCTATGCGACACAGAATGTAGTATCTGACTCTGCCATAGAAAGAATACCAGATCTACCAGTTCTAGATCAGCTTGATGCTCCACCGTCAATAGAGGAGCTTGGTAGGGCTATCGATCATCTGAGAAATGGAAAGGCCCCAGGCAACGATGGCATTCCTGCAGAAGTCCTTAAGCACGGCCAGCCAGCACTACTGAAGCCTCTGCACGAACTCATATGCGATTGCTGGGAACGCGGTCACATCCCACAGGACATGCGTGACGCCAAAATAGTTACGGTTTATAAGAACAAAGGAGATCGCAGCGATTGCAATAACTATCGTGGTATCTCCTTACTGAGTATTGTGGGAAAGGCTTTTGCCAGAGTGATCCTTGCACGCCTGCAAATTCTGGCGCAAAATGTCTACCCAGAATCACAATGCGGTTTTCGGGCTGGCCGGTCAACAATGGACATGATCTTCTCACTCCGTCAGCTACAAGAGAAATGTCGGGAGCAACAGAAAGCCCTCTTTGTTGCCTTCATAGATCTAACAAAGGCATTTGACCTGGTCAGCCGCGAGGGTCTGTTACGTATATTGGAAAAAATAGGATGCCCGCCGCGGCTTCTCTCCATCATCGAGTCCTTCCACACCAATATGCACAGCACAGTGCTCTTCGATGGTGCCACCTCAGAACCCTTCCCAGTCTGTAGCGGAGTCAAACAGGGTTGTGTACTGGCTCCAACACTCTTCGGTATCTTTTTCTCGATGCTACTGCGTCATGCATTCGAGGACTGTTTCGAGGGTGTAAACATCCATACCAGGGCGGATGGAAATCTGTACAACATCAGCCGTCTCCGTGCAAAGAGAAAAGTGGAAATGTTTATATTATATAATTATATGCATTATAATTATATTAAATGTTGTATTTGAGCTATTACAGTATTTACAGCGCTAATTTGTAAGTCTTATTAATTTCTAAGTTTTTTTTTCAGCCCTTAAGCCTTAAAGCTACATAATCGGAGTGGGATACATCCATTTTTTTTTATCTAGCACCCTACTTGCCGGGTTGTCACACTACTAAGATGCCAAATTAAATTTTCTCAATTAAAAACAAACCAAATAATAATCAAACATCTAGTAACGAAATAAAAAATGAAATTGTCTTTAAAATATTTATTTATCTTTTAAGAACATTAAATTAGCCATTAAACCTAGATGAATAATACTTTTTAAAAAATATCTTCAGTCAGTAAATTTATTTTAGCAAGGGTAAAAAATATCTGGCAAGCAGGGTGCTAGAAAAACAAAATGTATGTATCGTGATCAGATTATGTATCATAAAGAGCCGAGAAATTGCCTTAGAAATTAATAAGACTTACAAATTAGCGCTGTAATAGTGAAAATACAACATATAATAATGCATTAAATAAATTAAAAACATAAGTTAAAAAATAAGTTCTCACGAAGAAAATTCATTTCGCAGTGAAATAATATATGTGTAGAAACTGCAGGATTACCTTAAATTTATACTAATAATATCAGTAATATCCTACGATTTGCATGCTCCAAAAAAATATTGAATGAAAAAAGATTACAATGGCTTTCTTTGGTAGGCCTAACGAACAAATGTCACTTTTACTAGTCTTATATTTGTAGTCTTATTCAATTCGTATTGCTTACTAATACTTATTATAAAAAAAATAATTTAGTTATAAACAGTAGTTAATATTAGTAAGACTGCTATGTTAGTTCTTTTAGTGCGAGTCTTGAGCTTGCACATCTGAGCACAGCACATCCAAACAAGGTGTAATACTGAAAAGACTCCATCGTAGTTGATCTTTAACTTCAAATCGGGAACAAGTTTTTTTTTGTTGATTGTAACCAATGCAGAAAATCCACATTCACAAAGATATGATGTTGCTAAGGGTAAAAGTATTTTTAATAGGGCTGCGGAAATTATCGATAATTATTTGATTAATCGTTAAAAATCTTAATCGCTTAACCCTACCAGATCGAGTTACCGAATGTTAGGTAATAGATTTAATTCCTATATACCGAGTTGCCGAATTCTAGGTATTTGGGATATCACTTGAATAAGTTCTAAAAATAACAGCCAATCGTCATTAAATCTCACATTTGTTGCAAGATTAGTGTTTACAAATGGTATTTTCTTCGAATAAAGCAGTGAGTTTTGATTACAGTTGATTTTTATCGAAAATAACCATGAAAAGATCGGCGAATAAACCGAGCACTTCCACCGGAAAAAGAGCAAGTATGATACCCACCAAAAATAGACTTGCTATAAAGCAATACATCAAAGACAAGCCTAGAAAATGGGTAATAAAATCGTTTCTTCTTTGCGAAAGTCAGACAGGCTACATAGTCAACGCTGAGATCTACGCTGGGGCAGCACAAATAGTTGCAACAGAGCTGGGTGCTGTGGGAAACACTGGCTCATCTTTTGATATCATGTGAGAAGGAAAAGAAAGCACATATTATCGTTATGGATCGGTACTACAACTCAGTGATATTAGCAAGGTACATGCTGAATGAGCTGCAAACAGGACTTGTTGGTACTCTTCAACAAAATAGAAACATTTTTTCCACTGTCCTTGAAGAAGGTGGATACGGTTGCGAGAGCTGAAAGTCGCTTTCGAAGTCAGGGCAGCATAACCTGTATGGTATGGCAGGATCGGAGGCCAATTACATTCATCTCAAACTTTCATGACCCAACACAAATAGGAGTAGCAAACAGAAGCAACAAAGATGGAACACTTGATGAAGTTCCGATGCCACAGCTTGTCCAGGACTACAATCGCCACATGGGCGGTTGTGACAAAAATGATCAAATGACGCGCCTCCATCGCTCACGTCGTCATTACTGGTGGCCCCGTCGCCTTTTCATCAAATTTTTCATGTGGGCCTGCTACAATTCATTTGTTATATATGTGTCTAAACTAGAAGCAGCTGAGAAAAAACCCATGTTTTACACTAGATACATCCAGAATCTCTGCATTGACCTGATTGGCAATTACCGCTCAACAGCCATTCGCAGAGGACAAATGGTACCATGCCCCCAATGCCACATACTAGGCAACCACTGGCCTGAAATTCCAGAAGCGACTGCTTCCAATGATGTCTTAACTTTCTGCTTGGAAAAACACCTTCAATACAACAGAGCACACCTTGGTGTAGCATAAAAGGACAACCCACACAAGAAGGTCAAGACAAACGTCAGGCTCTATGTGCAAAAAGTACCTCTGTGTAAAGCATGGCTCAACCTGCTGGGAAGACTACAACTCCAAGGCGTAATACTGGCGTTAGATGGAAGCATTGTTCAAATAATTAAACAATTATTATCTTTTAAAATAAAATTTAATTATTATTATTATTTTTTTTTGCTGCGCGGTAATTCTTAACTGCTGCGCAGTGTCTGTCAAAAACCTTTGCGGCTGCACAGCTCAGAGGGAACATTGGTGCAAAGTTGCACAGCATCCATTTTGAAATAATTGTTTTTACTAAATTTGATGTGCGGTAATTATAAACTGCTGGACGACGGCGGTTAGATATCTGTGTGGCCGCACAGCGGTGCAGCTTAAATGAACATTGGATGTAAGTTAGGCCTATTTCCTACTACATGTACTAGCAATTTTCTAACCCATGTACATTTTCTTAATTTTTGCTGGGGAGGCCAGGTATAGGGGCAAATTAGCTTGGGGAGCTCAGGGCTGGTAGAGTTAAAATTTATCCATTAAAATTGGATTAAAATTTAATAAAATATTTCTCATATTTTTCTTCCTTATTTCTTGCATAGCAGAGCGAATTTGCTGTGTTATGTCACAAAATTTGGGAGCCATGGAATTACCTCGACTTATCCGATTTTGCAAAATAGTGAATTGCAACTTACCGGGATCTATATATGCGTTATAAAAATATAATTAATCGGAATTAATCGATTAAAATTGTTCCTGATTAATCAAGCAAATATTTTAAAATCAGTACTAGCCCTAATTTTTAAGCTTTCTGAGACAGTTCTGAGTAGTACAAAATTTCATCAAGCTTACTTCAGTGTGAGCTGTATCAGTTGGCCTAAATTATAGTGACTTTGTTGTCAAGTTAATTTTAAAAATACTACATGTATATGTTTTATTTCAGTCAGTAATTCATCAAAACCAGGTTTGAAATCCACCAAACAAAACACTCTGACAAGGACTAAGGTCATAAAAGATATTGGACCTCAGAGAGGTGATAATTTCAGTGACAGGGCCAACCCTGACAGTTCAAAACCAGTACAGGAAACAGCTAAGATAATTTCAGTTACAATGGCAAATAAAAAGGAAAATAATGAAAATAATATAGATAATGTCAACAAAAATAATGTTGCACAGCATGTTGATAAATCAACAACTAATAAGGAAATAGTGGAATCCGCACAACCATCAGTAAGTGATTTGAATGGTATCAAAGAACTTGATGAGAATGAAGCACTAAGGTATGATACTTTTCATTTATCACATTTGACACCTAAACACCCGTATATTTAGCTCTTAAGTATAGATAATACATTTTATTGTTGTTAGGTAAAAAAAAACTGGGAAATAAATGCCCATCTATTATTTATTTGAATTTTGACGTCAAGGTCCATTGAATTCTTGGAAGTTTAAAAAAAAACTTTGTAACCCCTTCCATGATATGATATACAAATTTTTTTTTCTTTCTTTGAAACTTTAATGTAAAAATTGTCAAATTTCTGTTGTTTCCAATGAGCTGAAAAATTAGTAAAAAAAAATTAGTTTTGCAGTACAGGCATAGAAACGTTTAACCGAGCCTCATTCACTATCCCTATTCAATATATACAGTTTTAACTATTTAATGCAATAGTAGTGTAATCTCAAAACCTTATTATTATTGTCTTATATTAATTTCTGCGATGTTTTGATTTCTTTATTCTGTTTTTAACAGCTTTGAACGTAATACTGTTCAGAAATTTCAAATACAGCAGAAGGTGATTGAAGAAGCTAACAAACACAAGAGAGCACTTTTGGCAAAAGCAATTGAAGATAGGTGAGATTTTAATTATGCAAACTATATAAGTGTAATAGTTTAAAATATTAGTTTTATTCAATTTATTAACTATTTTCATTATTATTTAATCACTTAGCATCACATTTTATAAGTTTAAGACTCAGAACCCTTGACAAGTAGCACAGTCCTGGAACAAATGCTTGTAGTTTTGTGGCTTAGTCATAACTACATATTTATTTTGGGAGTTAGAATTAGGGTGTGTTTTCCCCTCGCTTTTTTCCCTGGACATTTGCCCATTTGCGTGTAGCAGCACTACTTTGCTTTAAGATTGTTTACATCTTATGTTGTGCTTTAAAATAAATTTTTAGAATGATGTAAGAGTAAATAATATTTTCCAGGAGAAAACAAGCTAAAGCTGAGGCAGAGAAGTTAATGAAAGTTCAACAAGAGCTGAACCACCTTGACAGCCTGCTTACTGCAGATGTCAGCATTATAAGAGATAAGATTGAAATAGCCAGCTTGGAGTATAATGATGCCCAGTGAGTTTCCCACACCCTTATAAGTACTCCGCTCATTAAATTAATAGACATTAACTTTTGAATTAAAATCAAGTTGATAGCGCTTACACAACATATCATTCATTGAATATTTTGTTAGTATTTTCATCCTTTTCATTTTAATGTTTCACAATTTTTGTACAACTCTACAACTTTTTTCCTTAACAGACTGCCAACCTACAAGTAAAAAGTGTTGTTTTTAAAAAAAAATTCCTTCTAGGAAACAAATATATATTTATGATCTTCTTTATTTTCTTTGACAGAAAACGCTATGAGAGAGCAGAAAAGGAATTTGTTGCTGCCAAAATGGATTTGTTTTCCAAAGGGGAAGTGAAAGAACAACTGACTCAACATCTCTACACCATCATACACCAGAATGAGGTGAGAAAAGCAAAGAAACTGGTGGAACTGATGGAGAAACTAGCCATGGTAGTGACACCCGAGGAAATGGAACTGACGATACCAGCCATCCCACAGCTGACAAACTTTACAGCAGTGGCAACCCTTCATGACCCACAACCTGCCAGGAGTAACAACACATCAACAAAACCTGGCACTTTGGATGGGGCAAATGTTTCCACTCAGGAAATGAACAATCCTGGAACTGTCTTGAAGGAAGTTGAAAGTGTATGTGATTTACCTCCTCCTGAAATCCCAGTGCCTGTCAAGTTTGAAACTCTGGCCAATCAGAGGGGCTGTGATCAGGTGACAACATCAACTGCGGAGCTCTCAATTGAAAATATTTCTAGCTCAATTTCACAAAATGCAGCACATGATGTCGAAAAAAAGACTTCACTTTTGGCATCAGAAGAAAGTGTGGTTGAGTTTTCAAAACATCAAGACAATGTGTCAGAACATGGCCCAGAAAATAAAGTTTTAGATAAAGATTCACAGGAAGAAGAAGCTATAGGAAAAAATTGTCAGGAAAATGAAGTTTTAGAAAAAGATATAATTAGTCAGAATTCCTTACCCTCTTCATCAGCAAGTTCAGGGCGTGGATGGACACACCCATTCACATAGGTATTTGATATGGATTCAAACATGTTTGATTAAATTTCGTCTCATGCTACATAATTTTATGTTTGTAACATAATGTAATTATTATGATGAAGTTATGGGAAAAAATTGTCAGGAAAAGGAAGTTTTGGACCAAAAAAATGTAATTAACCAGAATTCATTACCATCTTAAACTGCAAGTTCATGGCATGGATGGACACACCCATTCACATAGGTATTTGATATGGATTAAACATGTTTGATTAAAGTTTGTCTCATGCTACACAGTTTTATGTTTATAACACAATATAATTACATTATTATGATTTCCTATTTCTATTAAATACTATCAAGCTAAATAATAAAATATTATGGTCTCTAAATACTGGTCATTTAAAGAAACCATTAATTTTGCTAACTTGGGGGACACTTATGCTTTTGGACAAATATTTCTAGTACTGCTAGATGACGACAAATGTTAACAAATATTTTGTCTCTATATTGGCCACTCTATACTCTTCACCATTGTTGTATCAATTAGCAGGGTTCAGAAATAATATAGCAATAAAATCACTGTGAAATATTTAGTTGTTATGTTTTCTGAACATTTGGTTTAGTACATCAGTAAAGTCCATTGCATGATTTTTACCGTACAATTACAATTAAAGCACTGATTTTTATGGTTGTTTCATATCAACTTACAATAACTTCCTTCACCTGGCTGCCCAATCTTAAACTAATTAAATATAGATGCTAAAAATAACTTAAAGTCACTTAAAAAATGTTCATTCAGATAACTTATTTGACATAAAATACACATAAATGCTTATGCCTAAGCCTGTGAATTTTGATATATAATTAAAGTCTATCATAAAAGTAATAAGGTGCAAATTACAAATAATACTTGCACGGTAAGAAAATTATATATTAAAATATAGGCCTAAGGATATTTCATTAGGCTATTTAATTTGTGTTCTGTAAAATAATAAAAAACAACAACTAATGCCATCAGTATTTTTAAGAATCCCATTTATAAATGAGAATTATATTTTGATTGCTTTTGAACCCAAATTTACATTAATTTTAGAGCACATTTGGGACTTTATATTTCTGAGTTTACGCGTCATACTTATAAATATCATACATATTTACCCTGAGAATTACTAACTGTAACCCACTTAGCCTTGAATTTTTAAAAAACACAGCTTTTATGGAAAAAAGAAATTTATGTTAAAAATGTAGAGGAGCAAACATTTGAATTTGATTAACCTTTAAGATTTTTTATACATTTTATTTTGTATAGTTCCACTAAATAATTTTTAATGCAATTTCTTATTACTTAATAATGGTTGTTTCAGTTCCAATATTTTGCCATTGTATGCCTTATATTTACAAGAGGGTTTATTGAGACATTTTTTATTACAGTAGTGTTTATAAATTATGCAAATATGTCATTTTCATCAGAAGTCTTAGCTTTAATAATTTATTTTAACATTTTGACTTAAATCTGTTTTTATAATGTGGTGTAAATTGCTTTCTAGATTTAAAAAAAATAGTTCACAATTGTTCGGTACGTAATACATTTTTAGTTTTTTCTAGTTGTTTTATTTAAATTTTAATTAAGGAAATCAATCTTAAGCATAGAGAATATATACTTTTTGCAATCCCTTTTTTATCGTCCAGTTAAGGATGGTTTAAAATTATATTTGATGGTGTATTGCCTAAAAGCTGTACCTGTAACAAAATTCAAGTATTTTCAGAGGCAAAATTTACAAGTCTAAAGATTTTATTTTCTCAGGCTAACGGGGCCAAAAAAATGTAACACTAAAAGAAAAATGTCAAGTTTCTTAACAATTATAAAATTAAATATATTATTGTAGAGAATTTAATGAAATAATTCCTTTGTTATGAGTAAAACTAAAGTGATCATGTTTAGGCACTTAATTCTGTATTTAAAATTTAAACATACCAGTACTGTTACAAAAACCTTTAGGTGATCATGTTTAGGCACTTAATTCTGTCTGTTTTAGCCACCATGTTGACAAAGTTGTGCAATTATTCATAAAAAAATCTTGCTGTTTGCTAAATATGGACATTAATTGTTATTTATCCATTCTCTACATTAAACTTTGTCAAATATATTGCTACTTATGAATTGTTATGCATCCAAATTAAAGTCTGCCAAATATTGATTGTTAATTTTTAAATCCAGATATTTGTATTACTTATCACTCTGCTGAAACTGACATCAGTATGCATTATAAATGTAAGTGCCTTAAAATTATGCATCTCTAATGTGGCCCTAAACAATGATATTGTTGTTGTCTTTGAAGCTTTTAATTTTTAGTGCTTAAAATTTAAAGGAATTTTAGGTTTAGGTCTTATAATGATCAACTATTTAAAGCATTAGTAGTGTAACAAAGACAATGTTTATGAATCTGAAGCATTACATCTGGGGCTTATTTAGATTAAAAAAAATAATTATTACACAAATTGTTTTAGAGTTTTAAAATGATTTACCTTCATTTATAGACAAAGTCATATTTCATTTGCTTTATGGCCCTTTGTGGGGTAAAGTCCTGTCCCTATGCAGTTTAATAATTGTACAAGATCTGTTAGTTGAAACTCATTTTGCCAACAGAACAATTTACATGTATTTAAAAGTTAACTGAAAAGTTATGAAATAATGAGTGTAATCATGTATTCTGTGATATTGATTTGTTAAGACATTTGTACCATATTTTAGATAGTAACTGAATTTGTATTAAGGTGTCTTTTTTACTTGATAATTGATAATTTATATACTATGCACTATATTTATAAAATTATGAAATATTTACGAATGACACAAAAAACAGTATTTATTGTATAATGTGGAATATTTTCTTTTATGTGATAATTTTTTTATTCGGATATCTTTGTGAGGGTATGAATTTAAAATAATCAAGCTTTTTGTTAATGTGGGCTTAATTTGGTTTGTTACCTTTTTATAATAAGTTATAGTATCTATTCATTTTAGCTATTTGAAAGTGGTCATGAATATACATTTTAAAAAATAAACCTTAAATTATTTTTATTTATTTCTTTAAATATTTGTTAACACTTTTCCTGAAACAAACAACATATTTTTTTGGGTAATTTGTTAAGTGAAAGATCTGATTTATACAAAATATATATTTACTAGCTTACACCCGTCAAAAATGACGGACGTTTTCAGCTGAAATCTATTTATTTTATAAAAAATGCACCCTTTTTTTAGGGCGCTTATGGCGCCGACCTTTTTCAAAAGCCCAACTAACTTGTCCTTGTTTGATAAATACGAAATATTAAACTTTCTGAAATGTACACAAAGTATTTTATAATAGGGGTTGCAGGGTGACTACGGCGCCCCCTTTGTTTTTTTATTTTATAATTAACCATCATCAAATCGTCTTTTTACATTGATCCCTTTTCCAAAATTAAAATATTGTATTAGCGAAAACAATGACGTCATATAATATTTGTTTACAGCGTATATTTAATTTGCACACCTTTTGATGCTTTGGTGCAGTAATTTGGTTTTCCCTGCTTTCTAAAATTAGTAGCGTCAGGACTGACAGACACTACTTGCGTGACAATTGCAAATTATATATTTAAATGAAATCAGCAGTGAATTAGTTGTTAGTAAAAACATTTATTTTAATTGAATCAAAAGTTATTTCAGGCATGTAAATGATATGTCACATTGTCATGAAATGTAAGGGCAGTAATAAAAGGCAAAACTATTCAGCTCTACATATTCTTATTTATATTATCATTTTGTTTACCATTCATTGACTTGATCCTGTTTTGACTTTGAACATCAAGTTATAAAAGTTCTCCAAAAGCAGCATCCCACATTGTTATTTATCTTTATTTAAAAGCTAATATCAAATAGGCCATGACTAAATTGATAAAGACTCTTAATAAGAGTCAATAACTTGCATATATGTACATAGGTTCACAAATTCTCTTTTATTAATTCTAAACAATAACTTTTCAAAAAATTGACTAATCAATCAATTTATACTAATAATTGTCCAATAACCAGTTTCTAAAATGAACTATCATTTTATTGCAGTAGGAAAAATTATATATTTGAATTTATCATACACTTGTAAGATACTGCACTTGTAAGCATACAAAAACAATGTAATCTGTTTATAGCTCATATTTCACTTCAGCAAAAAATACATAATTCACTGATGAAGTTTTTGACATAGAAGTAAAAAAAACAACTTAAGTAAAGCAAATACAGATGATTAAACGTGGACCCAATAATACTACCATTAAGTGATTAAGGAAAATTAATTTCAGAGAGCAACTGTTTTCATGTGTAATTGCAAGAACTTATTATTACTTAGTTAAATACTTATACTTGTATTCTCTTCTTTACCTTCTTTACTTCTATTGTCATTTGAGAGTGAGTCGGTCAAAAGTTGATAAAATTAATAGGCACAAAGGAATTTTACAGAAAAAAATGACATTTAATTAAATTATAGAAATCAGCTAATGGTTGAAAAAAACAACAGATTTTTCGTAGCTTTTAGAGTGTTTCGGTAATTAGACGACAGCATCAAGGATGTAAACAAGGTAGTGTGTATAATCTCGTCATGTTTGTAATAAATCTTGTTTCTTAAAATTGAAGAGTGAGAAATCATGTTTCTTAAATTAAAAGAGTTAGCGTTATATTTATAGCCTTCTTATTATAATTTTAAAATGAACGAAATTTGTCAGCAGTTTCGTTGGTCAAATTATAGAGGTCTGGGGTTCGATTTTAGTTGGGGGCGTTGTTTTTTTTCTTTCTTAACTTTACATTTTTTAAAAACATAATTAATTTTTTTTTCATGGGTTTAGGGTTAGGGGTAGGTTTAGTGATAGGTTTTAGGGGTAGGTTTAGGGATAGGTTTTAGGGGTAGGGGTAGGTTTAGTGATAGGTTTTAATAGGGTAAGGGTAGGTTTAGTGATATGTTTTAGGGTTAGGGGTAGGTTTAGTGATAGTTATTCCTTTCTTCATTTTTTTTCTTCATTTTTTCTCCTTGAGCGTAAAATTACTTTTAAAACAGGCTAAAAATAACAACAAAAATTAATTAAAGTTAAATAATGATTGCGGCGGCGCTCTTCTGTGCATTCGAACTATTTCGACATACTTGTAGCTCTTTAATGCTAGAAACACAATTTCTTACGCAAACATGACGAGGTGATACAGGCTACCTGTAAACAAAGCCTCAAAAACTACATATGTATAAATTAAGTTTAAGGGCTTACCATTTGAGCCTTTCTAATTCGTTCCTCAATAACTAAATATTAATTAGGTATTAACTTCAGTTTCTAAGGATTTTTGTCCATTGTCTTGATGAGCCTTGGCCTCGAGGATTTCATTTTAATAATAATTAATTTTTATTAGGGCTACAAAATCATTCTAAAATTCTAAATCAATATTAATGAATTAATGATTTGTTTTGAGTTTGAGATAAATATCACGCTCAACTCATTTTAGCACAGGCCCTTATTTTGCGGCCTAATTTAAAGGAATACAATAAGCCAAGAACTTAAGAGATTTGCTGAAATTACATAAGAAAAAGAAGGTTAGGCTACTGAAGATTCGACTCGTGTCACTTTTTCATAAATTTCGATTTCTAGAGAGAGAGTAACACTAGAGTGATCTGTAAATTAGCTGTGTTTGAAAATTTATTCTTTTACCAAGCTCTGCTCATCATAAAATAGACTGAGGGTGCTCCCGCTCTAGCATTGATCATTTCCTGATTATTATTGTTTGGGTTTGCATATAGGGTTGCCAGATGGCTGTCTCAAAATTACCGGACACTAGTGTCGACTGTCGATGGCACAAAAATGGTTTTTTCGATGGGGAAATTCTCATTTCTTAATAACCCATTAATACTAGGGTTGCCAGATGTCCGGTTTTGTACCGGACTGTCCGGTATTATCGTTATTTGTCCAGTGGAAAAATGGAAGCAATACCGGACATTTTACATTGAAATATTGTGCCATTGACATAATTCGACACTAGTGTCCGGTATTTTTGAGACAGCCACCTGGCAACCCTAATTAATACATTAACCCTAGCCCCTAATCTAAGGTGACCAGATTTTCCGGGGGGCAAAGCGGTATGGGGCGCAACGGACGGGGGGCGGATTGCCGACAAGTCATGGGAAAGCCGTATCAAGGAGTAAAATGTAAATAACCACAGAAATCGACGCACCAACCGGCTTAGCTAATAATACAGCAATTTAAATGTATAAAAAAATCACTGTTTTGAATATTTAATTAAATTTAAGAAAATATTAAGTCATTCTTTCCCAAAATCACAATAAAACCAATTGTATTTATTTTATCAAATAAATTATTGATTTGATCAACTCTCCTCAATTGCAAATCGCGTTATTTTTGGTTACAAAATAACTCTTCAGTCTGTGAGGCGTTTAAAATTGTTTCGTAATGCCAGAATGGATTAACGTTTAATTCTTTAAGTGCTTCATTTATATAATAAAAGACATTGTGTGTGTTTTTTATTACAATCCAAATTGCAAATTTCGATGCGTAATTAGGTCAAACGGTCGATTCTATAATCAGAAGATTTTAAGATTGCTTAAAAAAGCCTACTAGTGTATTGAATTAAAGAAAATACTAAGAAAATTGAAAATACCGGACACATGCATGTCCGGTATTGCTTCAATTTTTTAACTGGACAAATAACGATAATACCGGACAGTCCCATTAAAAATCGGACATCTGGCAACCCTAGGCTTGCAACGTTAAATTTAGCATTGTCTCTTTATGATTATGAAATTATCTCATATCAAAATATCAATCATTTGAGATTAGAGGCCACCCCAACAGAAATGGTCAATAATAATGTTGAACATTTTAAATTTTAAGCATGTTAAAATGTTTAAAATTAAGACCAATAAAATTGTTTGGGCATTATAGTTATTTAAGTTATCCTTTTTGTTTGAAGCCTACCTTTACACCTCTCAGCCCCACATATGACACTCACCCAAAGCTTGACATAGTCTAAAACCACTGACATAAAAAAATTATGTTCTAATTTAAACGGATGAGAATTAGACATAGACTTACCTTATACAATTGGGCTACATCATTTCTTTTGACTTTTTTAGCTGTTTACCAATCACACTTTTTTAATTCTGTGATTTTCATACTGTTTTGTTTACACTTTTTATCAAAATTTTAACCATTTTTTTCAAGCTTTTCCTAATCAAACAACAATGTCAAGTTTTGACCCAGAAGATCAAGAGACGAGTAAAGATTGGGGAGAAATGACAAAGTATTCCATTAATAGACTGGAGCTTTCTATTAAAAAATTTGTCAAGGTTCTTGATATTGATTTGGACAGATTATACAAACACACTGTCAGCATAAATAGGGTAAGAATCTAAATTCACTATTAGTCACAATAAAATCTAATTAAATCTTACCATTGAACGATTTTAAATTTATTATTATTTTTTTTTCTTTAAAGTAGGGCTGCGGGAATTATCGATTAATTTCTCGATTAATCGTTACAAATTGTATCGATTAAATATTGATTAAAATAATTTTAATCGATAAAAATTCGATTAAAATTTAAGAAAATATTTATAATATTTAAAATTTTTTTTAGTAATAAATAATAAATTATTAATAATTAATAATAATTTATATATTTTTTTTTACATACAAACATCTCCCGTGTAATATTAAAATTAATTTTATTAATTTATGTTGACCGGCAGACGTCAACTAAAAAATGCCTGACAGCCAGAGTCGTCTTTACACCATTTTGGGCCCCCGGGCAAAGAAATAGTGTTGGGCCCTTCCCTCGCAGGAATAAAAAATGATATCTATAATATATATATAAATAAACATATTCATATGGGGCCCATATGCTCTTGGGCCCCCGGGAAAATGCCCAACGGGCCTATGCGTTAAGACGGCCCTGCTGACAGCATCAGCGCAGTTAAATTTAAACATATAACTAGAAAGTTAAGCAAATATGTTGTTTTTAAGCTAACTGTGGATGGCCAAGTCGAAGATGGTGAAAACGTTTACGTTTACAATTCTCTTTTAAAGGATCAAATACATCGCTGACGTACCACCTTCAGCACAAATCAAGTATCAACACATTGTCATGAAATTTAGTTCAAAATATTCTTAATTTTCAATGTCCGTGAGAAATGTTCAGTTTAATGATGTCATAAATTACTATTTTTGGTTTTAATCGAAATTATCGATTAATTAATCGATAATTTTTCAAAAGTTAACGATTAAAATTAAATTAATCGATAACAGCCCTACTTTTAAGTTAAGAAAGATTATGAAATACTCTATTTGCATTTTTTTTCCATAATACCCCCACAAGCTCACCAATGCTGAAGATTGGAACAACTTACATAAAGAGCAAATTAATGCATCTCGTACAATTCAACAAATTGAAGCAAACATTCGTGAAATTGAAAAAGCTAGAAATCAGGTTTGCATCAAGAAATATTACTTAACTTTAAAGGAGCATCAGACAATTAATCAGCAGCACAAAAACAGTGTTAAACACTTTTAACTTATTGAGTCATGCAGGTAGATTAAAATAATATTTTAATGAATAAAGATTGCTTAAAGAAAGCTATTTATATACACAAGTTAATCTACTTTAGCCAATGAAAAATAATCCTATCTTTATTGAATCATGTTTAAATTTTTTTTTAAACAGGTAAAAGCTGAAGATTTAGTTCACTTTGACCAAAGAGTGAAAGATGTCAAGATAAAAGCACTTGAGGCCATGAAAGAGTTTATAAAGTTTGCTGGGAACCAAAGTACCAGAACAGGTTTCCAGTTTAATTTCATAGTTATAACAGCAGTTGCATATTCAGAAGAAAAAAATTTCTTTGTACAAATTTAATGATTTAAAATTTAGAATGATAGGTTTACAACCAATAGATTTATGATAAAGATAGGTTTACAATCAATAGATTTATGATAAAGATAGGTTTACAATCAATAGATTTATGATAAAGATAGGTTTACAATCAATAGATTTATGATATTTTATTCTGTTTACAAAAAGAAAAATATTTTACTTAAGATTTGTTTAAGTTTGTTCTTCATGTGTTGACTTGAATCAATCTTAATTTACAAGGACACGCATCAGTTCTTTATTTGACATTTATTTTTATTAAATGTTTCCTTGTGCTGATGATGCAGATCTTAACCATGGGTCACAGGATCCTGTAGACAAAATTACACAAGAGCCACACAAGTCAGTTCTCACATCGTTTGAGAGCAAACACACCAACACAACGCAAGACAGTGAAGATGTTGTTGATACGCACACTGCAAGTGGTAGTTTAACCTCACAAGAGTTTGATTTGCATGTGGTACCTCAAAATTCTGAAGCTTCGGCTTCGTGGGAAGAATTACAGGAGGTAAAAAGAAAACATAATAAAATTTTGATTTTTGTCTTGTCTTATCTATATAGACACTCCTAGACAGAAGATTGCTGCTTCTAACGTCTGTTAAGAACGCACTGGCAAGTGACACAGTGTTCACAGGCCATGGCTATGAGGACCACACTATTCCCAGCCGCCTTTGTTTCGCTAACTAGTGTCGGGTACCAATTTAGAGCTGGGTGGACTCAGGGACACCCTTGGCCCCGGTAACAAATCACTGCCTTCACTGAGATTCGAACCCGTGACCCTCGGTACGCCAGCCAAGCAGGCATGCCACTCGACCTATCGTGTTTAAGTAACTCCCAGCATAACAGATGATCACTAAAAAGTTTTGAAAGTTAGATGAATCCCAATGGTAAATTTTGGCTTAATTTTTTAACCCCATCCCCATCAGCATTTTGAATTAAAAACTTAAAAGAAAATCCTCCTTATCCAGATTCAGATATTCATTTGAAGGGTAAAAAATGTTTAGTAAACATTTTTAAGTGAAATTCTTAGGTTACTGTTTACATTTCCAATTTTAAATTAAAGAGCATACTGCATACACTGATTTTTGGAATGTTTTATTTTTCAGAACATTTTGGAATTAAATGATTTGGTGCATCAGTTTTCAGACAGAGTTGAGGTATGAGCAAATTTTGTCCTTGTTTTTTTAAAATTTGCTTTCAATCTTATCAAATTAAAACAATACATTTTTCTGGTGCCTTGGATATAAGATCTGTTCCTGATTCCAAAAAATGCTAGACATTCATTGTAACTTCTCTAGTTTTTAAGCTATTATTCAATCTGAGGTCAACTAAATTGAAAAAGATTATAAAATTTATAGAATTATTGTTTCAATAAGAAAGACATGTATTTGATTTGTGACCCGAACTGTGTAGTGTAATGTTGTTTAAAGACATTTAATATACTAGCTTTTCATAATACACATTTTCCTCTAAGCAAAATTATGCATCACTTTAAAAGGCCAATGTTTTTAAAAAATAGTTAAAACTAACTTCCTATACTAATTAAATAGTTTCTCCTTTAATTTAATTATTGTTATTAACCTATTTACTTATTCAAGGGTCCATGTTTTTATTTTTTTTATTTGGTATAGATTAACAAAATTTATGTGATTATTTTTTGTATGGAAATGATGATAAATATTCACTGCTCCACACTATTAACAAACTTAGTTATAATCAATGTAATTTTTTGTTTTTCCTCTATCAGGAACAAGGGGAAATAATTACAAATATTGAAGACAACATTGAGAGCAGCCACCAGAATATCAGAGAAGGAACTCAACACCTGGCCAAAGTAAACATTTAAATAATTCTTGTTTACCACAAAGTTATCTGCAGTTATGAAAATCTTGCTTCGGGCAAAAATTTAAATGTGCTCTAAAAACTTATCATCATGTCTGAAATTCCCATTAGAGCTCAAATTATCATTAGGTCTGAACTTATCTTTAGAGCTAAAAATATCATTATGTCTGAAGTTATCATTAAAGCTCAAATTATCAAAAGATCTGAAGTTATCATAGCACTCAAATTATCATTAGATCTTATATTATTATTATTTGTTCACTTATATAGCGCAGTACCTCAGCCTACTGCTGGGCTCACAGCACTTTACAAACATGTTCAACAACTACATAAAACACATTGCACTCTAAATCTTCCTAAACATAGTTACACAAAATTTCATTTAAATGTTCAGAAATGGACGCATCACCGTCATAGACTGTTAATTTGATGGAGCAATCCTTAACGAAACAGGAATCCATGATGAAGATCCTGATCCAGAAATAATAACAAGACAAATACACACAATTAAATAAAGAGTTCAAGGCTATACTTGCCTGTTAGACATAGCCTCGTTCTCAAAATTCCACCAAGAAGTTTAATCGCAATGGTCGTCCCGTTGTTCCTTGTAGTCTGTATCACTTCCATCAGGTTGAACTCATTAGAACACAATTATCATTAGATCTGAAATTATTATTAGATCTGAAATTATCATTAGATCTGAAGTTATCATCAGATCTGAAGTTATCATTAGATCTGAAGTTATCATTATATCTGAAATTATTTGATCTGAAGTTATCATTAAATCTGAAATTACCATTAGATATTTTCAATTGTGGATATATTGTGATATTTGTTTAAGGATCTATCTCCATTTTTACTGTTGTGAAACATTCAAAGTGTTTCTATTTCATTCCCGTTACTTTTAACTCTCTGGTTAGATTATCCAGCCTAATAGCCCAATGAAACATTGATGTGATTTGTTGTCATCAATTTTTGCATTCATTCAACTACAAGCTCCACATTTGCTCTGTCTTCAGGCTGCTGGTTACAAGTCTGCCCTGCTGCCGGTTGTTGGTGCCGTCGTTGGGGGTGTTGTTGGAGGACCAGTAGGTTTTGTAGCGGGCCTGAAGCTCGGAAGTGTCGTGGGTGTTGCAGGAGGAGTTGTAGGTAAGTCAAACACTGGCATAATTGAATCTGTCAAGCTTAGTGTAAAATCGACCTCACTATAATTTCAGATCCTATGAAGGAATCTTCATAACATTTACATCTACAAGTAAAACTTTTAAGACATCTCCACCCCATCTGCATTTTGCAATGAAATAACCTCTACCAATCTTAAAGTTTAAGGACAATTCTTTATTAGTGACCCCCTTTGGCAGTACTGATAGCCCAAATGTACTGAATTAAAGCTGGCTATGTCCAGAAAATGTTCAGCTTTTATAACACTTGATTACATTTGGCAATTTTTATCAGGTTACGCAGGTGGAAGGTACATAAAGAAACACCAAGAGAAGATAACCGCCGTAGAGTTGAGCAATCTGAGCGACAAACGCTCAGTGTCCCTGCCAGACCTACCACAAGGTCAAGGAAAACAACAGGAGACGACATCAGAGACCAATGCAGACAATGATCAGCAAGAGACAGGACCACCAAAAAATGACAATGATGTGTTCTCTAACATGACGTCATCTTTTAAACGATTTTTTTCATTCTCTGACGAATAGACTCTAATAAACCAACAATAAGTCCAGGAGAAATATCCAGACCTATTCCGATGAGTTGTGGATGCCATGATAAATAAGAAACTATGGATAATGAATGACTTTTATTATTAATTGAAGAACTTAATGCTAAATGTACTTAATACACAAAATAAGCATTTTGAGATAATTATCAAATTTTAATGTATATTTTATCTCTTAGATGGTAGCATTTTTCATTTTTTAGGATGTTAAATAATTGGATTTAGTTACATTGTATTTGTTTTCAACTTTATACAGTAGATTGGTCCAAACCAGATGTTAAAAGTTCACTGTTTAGATTGAATTTGAAGAAAAAAAAAGTGACTTAAGTACGTTTAGCACTAAGGTCTTCAATTCATTCTTGCAGGTGACTTTTTTTGTTTAGCAAATCATTGATGATGATGGTTTCTTGTATAGCGTTGATTGTCCATGCTGGTCCAGCACACTCACAGCGCTCATTCTTACGGACACTTTGCCTGGTCTTGTTTTTTGAATAGCTGCCCACAACGCTTTCAATCACAACGGGATTAAATGAAAAGCTCGATCTATATAAAAATGTATTCACTTAGCTTAGTTTAAAAGTTTGAATAGGAAAGATCAAACTTTAATTAATGTTGTTTTTGTTTGTTTCTTTGGATGTGCTTATTTTTTTTTACTGGACTCAAAATATCCTTTGAAATGATGCCTCCATACCTTGCCAACATTTGCTGTAAATTTTGTTGTTATTTTGCATAATATAATACCTGTTGAGAGAACTGATGTATATATATACATATATATCAGAAATTTGACTTATTACTGTAAATAAACCAATAAACCATAGTGCACAAAGAGCGGGATCAAAAAACTACTGCAGACCCATGAGAAATGTTAGCTGTGGATCTCTGCACTGCAGTCAGACCCATGAGAAATATTAACTGTGGATCTCTGCACTGCAGTCAGATCCATGAGAAATGTTAGCTGTGGATCTCTGCACTGCAGTCAGATCCATGAGAAATGTTAGCTGTGGATCTCTGCACTGCAGTCAGATCCATGAGAAATGTTAGCTGTGGATCTCTGCACTGCAGTCAGACCCATGAGAAATGTTAGCTGTGGATCTCTGTCTGTTTGATATTTCTTATTGCTTCCAACTTGAACACTCCTCTTCATTTGCTACTATTCCCAAAGCTGCCATGATCTTGTTTATATAATAATAAATAATTAATAAATTTATAATGTTTATAGCGCATTACCCCAGCAAGCAATTGGGCTCACAGTGCTTACATAAAAATAGTAGCACACGTAATAACCAATTCATTCAACATAAAACATTCATATCCTAAATACAACATATTATGTCATTACGGGACATGTGTATGTCTTGCTGAAGTAACTTAACCACATGTCGTGTGTCTCTGTGACATCAGCATATTAATGAGAAGAAAATGTATTCACATCTTGCTATTATTTTATCTGTTTAGAAATGTATGAATACAATTTTTGTTTTATTGAAGCAAAATTAATTTTTTGCACGCTGCTTTTAACTTTGATAAATAATTTATCTGTTTATTGCAATCAAGCTCCTACACATCTTATCTTATTCTGTACTCTATTTCTTGCACTTAAGTTGCTATACAGTCCAACTATACTTTTTTCCATCTATTTCTTGCTGCCTCTGACTAGAAATTCTGTGCCAAAAATGAGACTATGTTTTTGAGAATCACAATTCGTTGTGAATATTATGTCATTTTTTTTTCAATTTTCAACATGAGCACATACATGTAATATGATTTGTAATTAGAAGAATTCTGTGATACATTTTTTTTTCTTTTGCTCTGCCAAAAATGTGTTCTGACTAAATGCTCTAAGTTGATGGATATTAGCTCTACCAACAGGCTCTAGTTAATGTTACGTGAGAAACTTTCATGCTTGTACAATACACACAGCAATGGGGCAAGATAGAATTCATTCAAAACATCTATGTGACTGCCTGATAATAATAATAGAGGACTTTTCATTTTCAAAAAAATTAGCAAACATTTTTATCAACATTAAAAATATAATTTTAAAAACATGCCATGTTAATTATGATGGATGTAATATAATTGGCACAGGTGTTGGATGGTTTCCACTTAAACTTAGCAGCTCACCTCTGACTTTCTGGCTTAGCTGTGGACAATCTGTGAAAACTTTCATTTTTAAATAAAATGAATACTTATAAGCAGTGCATTCCATTAGACCAGCTATGTCTATCAAAGATATAAATAGCATAGGCTTTGCTTTAACATTACAGCCAGGTGGTGTTCAACCATTGGGCCTAGGCTTGTTGAAAGATCTTGTGATCAATTTAACTACTTAAAAGTTGTTATAAGATAGGCGATTTCATTACAAAGGCAGTTAGTTTCACTTGTACTTGTATGAACTATTATAGTTAACGTGATAAGGATTATAAAACTTGTTAACATGATGAGGATGATAAAACTTGCCTAACTACGTTAACGTGATGAAGATTATAAAACTTGCCTAACTACGTTAACATGATGAGGATTATAAAACTTGCCTAACAATTTTGATTTCTTAAAATAACTTTATTTTTTACTGCAGAGTTTTTATTGATTTTAGTTTCTTGTAAGAAAGACCAAAATGTAAAATTAATTTGTACAACCAAATTTGTGTAAGACACAGTTTCTTTCACTTAGACAGCTCCCTTTGTTACCAATGCCATTTGTTCCCCATTCCTATTAGATCTTGTTTCACATTTTATTTAAGGAAGCCAAGTATGGCTAATTAAATCAAAAAATGTAAAAAAATTTAAAATACAAAATCTAACAAAGTACTATAATTATACCATCAATTTAAATAATTTCTTACTTTCCATTCATATTATCAATTATCATTTTATGATCTCTGCACAAACCATGGCTGACACCAAACCTATGATTTTAGAACTAACCCTTTCTTTATGAACATAAAAAAATGTGTTGTTACTCCTTGGTATATTAGTATTAAATAGGGCTGCGGAAATTAACGATTAATTTCTCAATTAATTGTTAACAAATTTTAACAATTAAAATATTTTTTAACAATTAATTGACCCAACACTTACAAATTATTAGAAGTCAAAAATTAATTTTTAAAAATAATAAAAAAATAGTGGCCTATAAATAATAAAAAATTTCCTGACGATTACACGAACATTTTGGTTTTAAACTATTGGCTGACTGGAATGTTCAAAATGTTGATAAAGTTTGCTTACCATGGTTCTAACACTTTGCCTACTTATCAAACCAAATGAAAAGTGTATTAAGCTAATGGCAGTAATGGAGTCTTACTCAGAGACAGAAAATGACGACAGCTCTCCTGATGAATTACTGCGTTACAAAATGGAGATGAAAGTTCCTGAATCCATTAACCCTCTACAATTGTGGAAACTTAATGAACACTGATATCCAATAATGACATTCCTTGCCAAGACCGTTTTGTGCATACCAGTTACCTCAGTTCCATGTGAATGATTGTTCAGCTCGGCTGGTTATATTGTCAATTAGACCCGCTCATCACTTGAACCAAATAATGTCAATACATTTGTCTTTTGTGTAGTTGGTTAAAAGCGGACATATAAAGGAGATATTCCAGTGTTATTTAGATTTTCAACAACAACGTTAAATAAGTGTTACTTATGACATCATAAATTTTACTTTTTGGCTTTAATTGAAATTAACGATTAATTAATTGTTAATTTTTCAAAAGTTAACGATGAAATTTAAATAAATTAATCTTTAACAGCCCTAGTATTAAAGTATTGAATTGTGAGTCTTCGGAACTCTATCCTGGCTTCAAAGACTACGTGTGAGCCACCATTCCATTAAAAATATATACAGTTACAGGCAAGATTTTAATTAGATTTTAGGTTGTTATTGTAAAAGTACATATATTTTATCTACTCACAAATTGCCAGTGTCGTAATATTTTCTATTTACTTTGTTACATGCTGGAGTAAATGAAATATGGAAATAGTTTTTAATTATTGCGTACTTCCCCACAGGGAAGAGCAAGGCATTGTACTACTTTTGTTTATTAGATAGATGCATTTTTAGCGGTTAAAATAATTGCTCATTTGTAATAGAACACTCTACCACCAGGATGTGTATGACACTACATGAATGACTATGATGTGTAGGACACTTTACCACTTTGGTGTGTCATTCAATAGACACACCACTTTATATAGTTATTTATTCACAAAATGAGGTAGTATACAACTATCATCATGATGGTTCTTGAACTATCCCTTAACCCGTTGTTGGGTCGTTGGGGCACCATCGTGAACTGCTCACTAACACACGCCATTTGTCCCGATCCTGTGCTGCCCTTTGAGAGTCGCTGAATGACAGGCCGGTCCACTCTTTGATATCGTCCTCCCATATTTTCTTTTGTGGGCCTCTTTTCCTTCCTCCCTGGACTGTGCCTTGCAATATAGTTTTTGCGAGACCTCCATTTTTTGTCACGTGTCCGTACCATCGTAATTTCCTCTTTTTAATTGATGTGAGTAGGTCCTCGTAGGGGCCAATGACAGTACTTATTGTGTTGCGGACCGCTTCGTTTGTGATGCGCGCTGTGTAGGGGATGTTCAATATCTTTCTGAAACATCTCATCTCCAGCGCATTGATTCTTCTTTGGCGGTCTGCAGTGAGCGTCCAAGCCTCACAACCATACAAAAAGACCGACATCGCCAGAGAGCCATGATGGTTCACTACCTCTCAAATAATCAGGTAAACTAATTTAACTAGCCACTGTGTTTCCATTGATCAGATTTCAGTGAATATTCTCCTGTATCAAATTCAGTATACCACTTGGATAATTAGTTTAGGTGCAGTTCAGTGTGTAAGAGAAAGTTTCAGGAATGTTACATGTGGCACAGAAAATAAGAAAAGATAAATCGTTGAACTTTTTTAAATTATCAAGATATAAATAATGAGATTATTCGTTTTTAATGCTGACTAAGAGCAAAACTCTTAGGATGATGTAATGTAATCTAAGTAGCTAGAGAATAATTATACATACATGTATTGAAATAATAATAAATATGAAAATTGCATTTACACTTGCTGTGTAATTATATATCAACAATGTAAAGTGGGTCATTCTAAAGGTTGATCTTACAGAATATGTTTTTTTTAAAAAGTGTTATATTTTTATATCACCTTAATTTCACTACATAAAGCCATAGTTGTGATTGGTAATTGTGCTGGGAGTCTATAATTTTTGTTGTTTTTAATTTTGCTCAGTACAGAATGGGATGTCATGAATAAATTATATGTGTATAAAATAATTGTGTTTTGTTGGCTTTTTATGTCACACATTTTATTCATTAATCTCAAATTTCATTATCTTTATCATTCATTTTATTAATTCATATTAAAGTTTCTTATCTTTATATATCAACAAAACAACAACATACAATAAGCCTGGTTTCCAGCATTATTTCTCCAGACTTAAATTTTTTAAAGACAATTCAAATATAATTTAAACTCCAGACTCAAACTTAATTGTAAGTGTAATTGTTTATATCAATTCAAATATAACAATATTTATAATATTGAGTGGTGACCTTTTACCAGGAATAGAAGAAAAGATTGTTACACTCTATTCACAACCAATTTCATTCACAGTGTAAAATAGTTAATTAGTCTACTTTAATTTATAAATTATAAACATGCTTTCCATTTCTATTTCTAAATGAATAAATCTGGATTTGCATGGTAATCAAAGGTCAATTTTTACTTACATTATAATGCTTAAAAATTGGAAGAATGTCCCAGGTAATTTTTTTTTCAATTTAATTTTCATAGATCAAAATATTTACTTCAGCCTGTTGGCCTCAATCAAATCTAAAGCATCCCCACCCTGCTAGACGGGTAAATGTATAACCTATAAACAGTGTATTAAGCGCTAGACGGGCTAAAGAAAAAAGGAAAGTGAATAAAAATCTATGTATTATTTAAAATTTAAGAATGCCCATTAATATTAGTTACAGTACATAAGTTATAGCTACAATATTAATAATTGTATAAATCTATAAATAAAATTTTCTCTGACGATTTGTAAATAATTTAAATTAGTCGAAAGCCCTGTATGTCTCTTGTCTTATCTATACAGACGCTCCTTCTATGCAGAAGATAGTAGCGTCCACAGACCATGACAGATGATCTGTTGGCAAGTGATGCAACGTTCACAGGCCACGACTTTGTGGGTTCCACGCATTACCCAGCCGCCTAACTACATGTAGTGTTAGGTACCCATTCGGAGCGGGGTGACTCAGGGACGCCCTAGGCCCCGGGAACAAAAGTTAAGTCAATTGATAGTATTTTTTAAATTAATTAAACTCTATCATTTCAACTGACACGACATGAGGCAGTCATAAAATAGCTTGGTTAATATTTTAACTGGCACCGTAAAGGCAGATTACGTCATTAAGCTATATTTATGTTTTGTTTTGATCCCGTATTTAGAAACATACGTAATAAGGGAATTCCACTAGAACTTCCGTCGCGTTGAGTATGTTTGTGACACATTGCCATTGATTACTAGATTATTGTAAGTTTTTGAAAGGGGAAAAAGGAGAGAAAAAAATAAAACAACAAACAAAACAACACTAGAGTGGAATTCTATTTATAACCTTTCACATCACGTGACATCCCCAACAGGTTGACACTGAGGTGAGTCAGATTATTTTTCCTTCTTCTTATTTGTCTTTTGCGGTCATCAACGGGATGATTCACGGCAGGTGGTGACGATCATTCATATATCAACAATAACTATGCGACACCAGAACAGTAATTGCAATAATTATAGAATGAGTGTCTGTAAAAGATAAGATAAGAACAGTAACATCATTTATCACTCGATCAATGATCTGATATAATTACACCCAATTGTTAAAAAAAATAATTAAAATTAAATTTGGCTTGGACTTTGGTTAAGTAATCCAATCAGATTTAAACTTGAGTCTAATACTAATAAAGTTTATTTAAATAAAGAAAAACAATAACTGGAAATTAATTATTTGTTTTTTTTTAAAAACTTACATTTGTTTGTTTTGCTTTTGCGTATCTTGCTTGGCAATCTAATATATAAAGATGAAAGTTTGTGTGTTTGTTTGTGTTTTGTTTGTTACCAATGGAAATCCACACCGTTGGACCCAGGATGCTGAAATTTTGCATGGGGCTCTCATTCGACCCTAGACAGGTCGTAGGCTATGTTTCAACCCCAGGTGACCACCCCTAGGGTAAGGGGGCCCATAATCAGAAAATGTAGAGCCAAATAAAGACAAAATAAATTCTCATTTCGATATTGAACAGCTTCATGCGGGCATTCAAAACGAGTTCATTTTGGTGCGTTATTTTTTACAATACTTTATTTTTAGCTGTGCGCTTTCAAAAATCTTTTATTGTCAAATTACGGTGCGCACCTTTTCGTGCACGCATCTAAAAGTGAGCAGTGTAATTTTATTATAATAACATTCATATTTGTTTTGGCCTTGCGGTACAAAACAGTGGCCTTTTATACAAATACTTTCTTGATAGTATAGATCTGTTAACACTATTTCATTACATTTGTCACACGATGTATGGTATTTATTTTTAAATTAAGAGTTTTATTATGTTGTTTCTAATGACTCAAATTTTAATTTAAACAAATACTAATTATGTGAGGGTATTTTATGTGGAAAGAAATTGCCCAAGTCAAAAAAGCTTAATCGTAATTTAGAGGAACTATACGTTTGTTTTTCTTAAAATTTGTTGCGTGTTCTATATTAATTTTTCTTGCTTATTTTACTTGCTCAATCCCTTAAATTTAATTATTAAAGTTAATCATCAATGATTATTACATGCATATAAAAGCCTACGGCCAAATGCTTTGTTTTTTTTATTACATAAGCTTTATAAATTTACAATTTAAACCTTTCTACCGGACTTATAAACATAAGCATATTAAACTCAATACAAGTGAACCTATAAGCAATTAATTAAGTTGGGTAGCGAATTGAATATGCCATGGTCATTACGCTGTTGCGGAATAACAAAAGCCATTTTAAAAATAGATGTTTAGTCAAACATAGCATCTTTTTTTCCTATTTCGTAAATAATTTATTTATTTTTCAGAAACTAAATCTGGTGTTTGAAATATAATTTACAAACTATGATGTCCCATCGGGAAACATGGTCAAAAATATACTTGAATTCTTTTTTAAAATTATACCTATTACATAAAAGCCGTAAATTTAAATCGTATAACATAGAGACAAATATAAAAAAGCATTATATATCATTACCATATTAAAACACTAATTAAAAAAGACTATAAACAAGTATAAAATTTATTTTTGGAGCAGTACTGCATTATAAGACTTCATTTTAAGCATACGCCTTTACATTAACTTTATTTGACTAAAAATTGACTATAATTTTTTCACTTTTGTCCCTTTCTACAAAACGGTCCATTTAGCGATGGATTCCAAAATCTTATATGTTGCTGTTTCACCAGGGGATTCAATTCTTTTTTGATTCCCGTTTTCAGATAAGACATTATATTTTGTAAAAAAAAATTCCTGTTTTTGTTGCTGGAAATTAGATAAAGGGTGATTTTTACTCATTACTTTTAGTTCAGAGTTGAGTCGTGCTTAATTGTTTTTAGTATGATTCGTAAATTTTACAGACTTTTAGTCAAATGGGAAGTTGGACCATTAGTGAGAGGGGGCTTAGGCTTTTATTAGTATAGAAAAGGGGAGGGCACTAAATGAAGTTAATCAAGAGAAATACAAAAAAATAAGAAGAAAGTAAATCGTTGCATACACATACATACTTAACAAATAACTATTTGAATATTTTCAACAACATAATAAAACTTGCTCATTACTATAAACTTACTTATTAAAGTTAAGAATCAATGATCTTGACATGCATATAAAGGCCTAGGACCTATGTTGTCATTTCATGTTTACATAATTTTATGTTTACATAAGCTAAACAAATTAACTATTTAAACTTTAGCTAACGAACTTATTAAGAAAGTCATTAAACTTAACACAAGTGAACCTAAAGATCACTAATTCCGTGTAGTTAGAAGCATAAAACTCTGGGTGGTTGTTAAGTACACTTCCGTGGTGGTAACGAGCAAAAAAAATATTTAAATATCAATTTTCATATAGCCCATATAATGAAAAAAACGTCTTTGTGCCCCCGGCCCCCATGACTGAATTGCAACTTTTTTACGCAAATGATCGTCGTGAGAGGCTACTCAACAACTTCCCAAAGTTTCATGCTTCTACCTACACGCGAAGTTGGAGAATTCAATTAGTGATGAGTCAGTTTTTTATATAAGAAAAAAACTACATAGCCTATGACCTGTCCCGGGTCAAATGAGGGTCCCATGCAAAATTTCAGCACCTAGGTCCAACGGTGTGGCATTCTATGAGTAACAAAACAAACAAAAGAAACAAACAAACAAACTTTCATCTTTATATATTAGATGGGGTTTTCCCGCTTTGGGAATGTCAATGTTTGACTGTTGCACAGTGCGCACTATTTTGACACATGCTTGGTGTGACGTAGTTTGGTGTGGGATGACGTCAATAGAGAGATATGCTAGAGGGACGATTTTGTAGCGGAGAGCACGCACAGTGTTGTTATTATTTTGCCTTGAAGGATTTCTTTGTTCAATTAAAATATTGATTCTTCTGATGGTGTTTTTACTTATTGAGTTGAAGCCTTGTGAGTCATAAAAATCATTAGAACTTGACATTCTTAAGAAGAACAAATGAAATTAATCTCTTTAGAATGTGTTTTTTAAGATTTTACTATAACTAACCCTACCTAACCAAACTTGAAGTAGTAAACAAGTTTATATATTAGCTTATCTAATACCTTTCAGCCATTTAGTGGTGCTAATAGAATAAATTAAATTCATCTGTTCATTGATGTTAAGAAGGATGAATTAAATACATATATTTATTGATCTTGTGAAGGTTAAATTAAATAAATCTCTTCTGAATATTTTTTTTTGGATCTTATAATCAATACAAAATATCACTAAACAAATTATATATCCAAAACTTAAATTAACACTTCACCTGTTTTACAAATGTCTAAACACAATTGATGTGTCCGAATTAAACAAATAGTCATGGGGTAGCAAAATTTAAACTAATTTAATAATTTACTTATAAGTTACTTATTTATCTAAGTTACTTATAAGTTTATTGATGCTAAAAGGGGGGGGGGAACCTTCAGTATGGTATTTAAGAAGAAAGTTTTAACAAAGGGAAATACTTAAAAGCAGTTGTACACTAAAACAATATATAAGCTATTATGTTCCAATCTTTCTTCAGAGAAATCATGCCCCCAAAAAGAAAAACTCAATTAGGTCGTGTTTCTAAAACGGCAAAGAAGCAAGCCTTACATAGAGAAAATGAAACGAATGAACAAACACAGGCAAGACTTGCTGTTGAGAGAGAAAGAGTTTCAATCAGAAGAGCTAATGAAACCAGTGAACAAACACAGGCAAGACTTGATGATGAGAGAGAAAGAGGTTCCATAAGAAGAGCTAATGAAACCAGTGAACAAACACAGACAAGACTTGATGATAAGAGAGAAAGAGTTTCAATCAGAAGAGCTAATGAAACCAGTGAACAAACACAGGCAAGACTTGATGATGAGAGAGAAGGAGTTTCAATCAGAAGAGCTAATGAAACCAGTGAACAAACACAGGCAAGACTTGATGATGAGAGAGAAAGAGTTTCAATCAGAAGAGCTAATGAAACCAGTGAACAAACACAGGCAAGACTTGATGATGAGAGAGAAAGAGTTTCAATCAGAAGAGCTAATGAAACCAATAAACAAAGCACAGGCAAGACTTGATGAAAAAA
The DNA here is from genome assembly GCA_944989445.1 of Ampullaceana balthica. Taxonomy (NCBI): domain Eukaryota; kingdom Metazoa; phylum Mollusca; class Gastropoda; family Lymnaeidae; genus Ampullaceana; species Ampullaceana balthica. The sequence continues at coordinate 1,825 of CALYLW010000379.1, read as the reverse complement.
GAGTCAGATCTTCAATGAGAAGAGCAAATGAAACAAAAAAACAAACCCAAATAAGACTTGCAGACCAGAGAAATGGAAATTTAAACAGAAGAAGAAATGAAATGCAGCAAGACCTAAAAGGTGCTGCTCATCAATATGACCCAGATATTCCATACCATCAACATGAAAAGGTCAACATTGGTGAGATGAACTTGATCTGCAAGCATTGCAGTGCATTTAAATGGAAAGATGAGCACCCTGGAATGTGCTGTTCAAATGGCAAAGTTAAACTAGAGACTCTGCAACATCCACCTGAGCCACTTGATCATTTGCTTCAAGGTGTATCTCAAACGTCTAAACGCTTCCTAGCCAACATCAGAAAATACAACTCATGCTTTCAAATGACATCTTTTGGTGCCAGCAAAGAAATTCGTGAACAAGGATTCATGCCAACATTTAAAGTTCAAGGCCAAATTTATCACAGGGCTGGATCTCTGCTGCCAGCTGAAGGCGAACCACAGTTTCTGCAGATCTATTTCATGGGAGACCAAGCTAGAGAAGTCCAACAAAGATGTGCAAACTTTCCAGACTTGCAACAAAATGTTGTTTTGGAGTTGCAAGAACTCCTACATGCAAACAATGCCTACCTTCAAATTTTCAAGACAGCTCTAGAAAGAATGCCAACTGATGAATACAAAGTTGTGATACGAGCTGACAAAGCACCAAGACATGAACACCAAAGGCGGTTCAATGTACCAACATTTGATGAAGTGGCCATTGTCATGGTAGGAAATGAATTTGACAGACGTGACATTGTCCTTCAAAAGCGAAACAACCTTCTCCAAAGAGTTGCAGAAACTCATCGCTCTTATGATGCTCTGCAATATCCCCTAATGTTTTGGCAAGGTGAAGATGGGTACTCCTTTGGCATTCCTCAGACAAACCCAGACACGGGAAACAATGTTTTGGGTAAAAAGGTTACAGCAATGGACTTTTATGCATATCGAATCATGATTCGCAGTGGTGAAGATAACCATCTCTTGAAATTTAGACAGCTGTTCCATCAATTCATCGTAGATATGTACGCGAAAATTGAAAGTGAACGCTTGCTCTACATCCGTCTAAATCAAAAGAAGCTGAGAGTTGAAGACTACATTCACCTCAGAGATGCCATTGCAAATGATGCCAATCCAAATGATCTGGGGAAAATGGTTATCTTGCCAGCAACATTTACAGGAAGTCCAAGACACATGCATGAGTACACTCAAGATGCTATGACTTATGTCAGAAATTATGGAAGGCCAGATTTGTTTATCACCTTTACATGCAATCCACTATGGCAAGAAATTCAGGCTCATCTTTTACCTGGCCAATCAGCAGTGGATCGACATGATTTGGTTGCTAGAGTCTTCAAACGAAAACTATCAAAATTAATGGGAGTCATTACAAAAAGTCATGTCTATGGTGAAACGAGATGCTGGATGTACTCAATTGAATGGCAGAAGAGAGGCTTACCCCATGCACACATCCTAATCTGGCTGATGAAAAAATTACGACCTAATCAAATTGACAATGTAATCTCAGCAGAAATACCAAACTCTACACAAGATAATTTTTTGTTTGAAATTGTTGTGAAAAATATGCTGCATGGACCCTGTGGAAACTTGAACAGAAACTCTGCTTGCATGGTTGATGGGAAATGCTCAAAAAAATATCCAAGGAATTTGATACAAGAAACTAAAACTGGTGAAGATGGCTATCCTGTGTACAGACGCCGTAAACCAGGAGATGGTGGTTTTACTGCAAAAATCAAAATGAAGGTTGGTTCAACATATCAAGAAATAGA
>CALYLW010000378.1:572500-614105 GCA_944989445.1 Ampullaceana balthica | reverse complement strand
AAAAAATTATAGTCAATTTTTAGTCAATGAAAGTTAATTTAAAGGCGGGCGCTTAAAATGAAGTCTTGTAATGCAGTACTGCTCCAAAAATAAATTGTATACTTTTTGATAGTCTTTATTTATTAGTGTTTTAATATGAAAATGATATATAATGCTTTTTTATATTTGTCTCTATGTTATACGATTTAAATTTACGGCTTTTATGTAATAGGTATAATTTTAAAAAGGAATTCAAGTATGTTTTTGACCATGTTTCCCGATGGGACATCATAGTTTGTAAATTATATTTCAAACACCAGATTTAGTTTCTGAAAAATAAATAAATTATTTACGAAATAGGAAAAAAAGATGCTATATTTGACTAAACATCTATTTTTAAAATGGCTTTTGTTATTCCGCTACAGCGTGATGACCATGGCATATTCAATACGCCGCCCAACTTAATTAATTGCTTATAGGTCACTTGTATTGAGTTTAATATGCTTATGTTTATAAGTCCGATAGAAAGGTTTAAATTGTAAATTTATAGAGCTTATGTAATAAAAAAAACACAGCATTGGTAGTAGGCTTTTATATGCATGTAATATTCATTGATGATTAACTTTAATAATTAAATTTAAGGGATTGAGAAAGTAAAATAAGCAAGAAAAATTAATATAGAACACGCAACAAATTTTAAGAAAAACAAACGTTTAGTTCCTCTAAATTACGATAAAGCTTTTTTGACTTGGGCAATTTCTTTCCACATAAAATACCCTCACATAATTAGTATTTGTTTAAATTAAAATTTGAGTCATTAGAAACAACATAAAAAAACTCTTAATTTAAAAATAAATACCATACATCGTGTGACAAATGTAATGAAACAGTTTTAACAGATCTATAATATATCAAGAAAGTATTTGTATAAAAGGCCACTGTTTTGTACCAAAAGGCCAAAACAAATATGAATGTTATTATAATAAAATTACACTGCTCACTTTTAGATGCGTACACGAAAAGGTGCGCACCGTAATTTGACAATAAAAGATTTTTGAAAGCTCACAGCTAAAAATAAAGTATTGTAAAAAATAACGCACCAAAATGAACTCATTTTGAATGCCCGCATGAAGCTGTTCAATATCGAAATGAGAATTTATTTTGTCTTTATTTGGCTCTACATTTTCTGATTATGGGCCCCCTTACCCTAGGGGTGGTCACCTGGGGTTGAAACATAGCCTACGACCTGTCTAAGGTCGAATGAGAGCCCCATGCAAAATTTCAGCCTCCTGGGTGCAACGGTGTGGAATTCCATTGGTAACAAACAAATACACAAACAAACAAACACACAAACTTTCATCTTTATATATTAGATAGCAATATTAATAAAAATAATTTGCTTATTTATATAGCGCATTACACCAGCAAGCATCTGGGCTCACAGCGCTTCACGTAAAATTAGAAACACATATATTTATAAATCCATTTATTCTAAAACATTCATTTCCTCGTAACAAAAAAACAAAATATATGACATGATTGGGCACATAAGTTACGTTTATATTTCAAAGGGCTGTTTGATTACTTTAAGCAGTAAACTTTGAAGAGATGTGTTTTCAGTGCAGTCTTGAATGCCTTATTAGCAGGAACACTACGAATATGTAATGGTGGTGAATTCCATTGTTTGGGGGGCACAAAAAAGAGAAAGACCTTTCACTAAACGTTTTAGTGCAAGTCTTAACAACAGCGAGAATTCGTGTGTCGGCAGAAGAGCGTAACTGACGAGTGGATGAGTAGATAGAGAGAAAGTTCAGTTAGATAGCAGAGGAATTATTTTAAATTTTTAAAAAATGTTTTTATATGTATTTAACCTACTATTGCCACTACGGGCGATCCTTGAAATAGCCAGGAGATACCTGTCCTACATCCCTCTCGCCAACGATTGGTTAAAATTGTCAACAGGCGTGGGAATAGGCAGTAAGTAACCATTAATGACCTGGGCGCCTCGGAAATAATTACAACTGGCCCGGATATGCTCCGCACGCTTTACGTCTGCTCTTTTTTTTCGTTTATTCTAACCCTCCCCCGCCCCCAAACCATATGCAATGGGCTCGCCAGTTAACCCCAAACGACGGCTGGTTGCAGCGGGAATATCCGAAAGAGAAACCGCTACATTACAGTATGTTCTTTAGATGACTACGATTACGTCTTAATCAAGGAAAGGAAGCATTCTAGGCCTAAGTAATAATTCTCAGAAGTAATCAAAGCCGTCCATGTGATTTAAGTAAAAAGTTTTTAAAATTTCCTTATCTCTTCCCGTCAGGAAATTTTAATCTAATATACAAGTGGTTGCGTCTGAAGCACTTAGTGGGAAATTTAGATAAGTTTAATTCATTTAAAAACAATCAACTATTACTAGAGAAATAAATGGACAGCAGCGCGGTGTCATTCATGATGATTCGACAAAACTTTTGGTAACTTTATTTATGTTGATGTTTTAATAGTTTTGAAGTATTTTTATCTAAATATTTTTTTTAGTTTCTTTTTTTTCAAATCTATAAGCAGTAGTTTCTATATCCTCATGAACATTTGCAACCTAAATTTATTTATTATAAATAAAAATAATCTCTACGGAACAGAAACCGCAGATATGAAATTTGCAGCTCAACTTCATAGCACGTGATAACAGTACAAAACAATAATATGATGCTTTAAAAATATTTATGCACCATTCAGGCATCGAAATTATTTAAGTACGTACTCAAATACTAAGGGCTATAATAATGAAAAAACAACATCTATCTCCATTCATCGTGTGTGTTAGGGTGGAATTAACAATAAAGACAATTCAAGAATTAATTAATTGTTTGGACGTCTACTTTTAGCATTTCTCCATTATAAAATATGAATTCTTGAAAAGTAGTGATGTTTTGGACTTTAAGGCTCTGCTGCAACAAAAAAGGAACATTATACGTTTTAGAAAATAAATTAGAAAATTTTTCCACAAAAATTTGTTAAAGATTGTGTATTATTTGTTGGTTTATAACTACTGAAATAAATTTCATATCCAGTCATTAAAAAAGCATATGGACCCTAGGCTGAATTTCATAACATCCAAGGACATCATTACCCCGTTGTGTCGATCCATATATATAATTATCTTCGTGGTCGGACCCTGCGAGACACCAAGCTGCAAGTATGTTCAACAGATACTAATTTTAGAAAGCAGCGCACCAAATTACTGCACCAATGCATCAAAAGGTGTGCAAATTAAAATATGCGCTGTAAAAAAAATTATATGACGTCATTTTTTCGCTGATATTTTAATTTTGTAAAAAGGGAACAATGTAAAAAGTTATAAAATACTTTGTGTACATTTCAGAAAGTTTAATATTTCATATTGATCAAACAAGGACAAGTTAGTTGGGATTTTGAAAAAGGTGGGCGCCGTAGGCGCCCTAAAAAATGCATTTTTTCAAAATAAATAGATTTCAGCTGAACACTTCCGTCATTTTTTACGGTTGATACGCCGCGGGTCTCTCCAGAGTTCCTTCTTTTCATTCACTCACAGTCGTTTGCCCAAACCCACCCCATTTTGACAACTGTGTCTTTCAGGAAGTCTTCACCCGTCACTAAATCATTAGAGGCGTATGCTGCGCCGCGGGTCAGCTAGTACATGTTATTGGTTAAACTTTAGCAATTCATCCACTTGCCATTCAATAGCAAATATTTAAACGTACCAATACCTAACAGTACCAATTCCACGTTAGCAATTGAAGTAATACATGTACACCATTTACTCATAGGTTATCACTCTTTGAGTGTGTGTCATGTTACATCTTCGTGTGTGTGGGTGTGGGTGTGTGTGCGCGTGTGTGTTCATAAATTGGTCGACAACTTTGAAGGGTGTCTGAAAAAACAATACTGAATGGTTTATTAAAATCCCGAGGCTTGTCCCGTGTTACTTCCACTACCACCATTTACATCACTAGCTGAGGTCATCCCCATACCCACGTTCAAAAACAAGACCTTGTCTGTGAATTTTCTGGAAGTAGTTTAGAAAAAAAAAGTGTTAATTGCTCTGCTCTTTAAATTGTATAAATCTATCTTGACATTTATTGTAGCAGAAGTTTAAAATATAAATTTTTGATTGCGATGAAAATCGATAACGTTTTCTTTAAAATTATTCGAAGCACTGTTGCTTGTTTCGAAGAATCCACTACTTAAATGCACATTGTAGGAAATTGTATTATCGTTTGTTTCTGGAAGCGTGTGTTACAACAACACAACCCTGCTCCAGACCCCGCGCACAAAGTTCCTTATCCGTGGGCAGCTCATTTTTTTTTAAACCGCGGACAGTGTTTAACAAAACAAACCGATGCTATTATCGGTTTGTTTGCTTTGTTAAAAACTCTCATGGTTTTAACAAAACAAGCCGATGATATTATCTTTATATTTATCTGAACCCAGGCTGAAAAGTGTACGTTTCTTCCACTTTAGTTACATTAACTTTGCTGTTGACTCTATCACTAAAGAATGTGCATTAAAAAAACGTATTTTACCATTAATAACTTTTTTCCCTAGATTCTTGTTTCAAAGTGTGTATCATGACAAGGGGAAACACGCAGCACGGCTCGGACTTCCTGGTTTTTGAAAGACAACCTGTTCCTCACACGTCCACTAAAATATGTTGACTTTAGATAATGTATTATCGACCTGATAGTCTTTTTGACGTATTATGTAGATAACGGTAAAGCCCATAGGCAGTGAGCGCGTACTTTCCATTGTATTCTTACTGCTTTATTTAAGAGGGTTTTTTTTACAACGAAATTATGGTATCATTGACTAAACCCTCAAATTTATAAAAGGGCTTAAATTAGCCTCCTTTATTTTAGAATAAATAACCGGGCTAGCGCGTGCAATTCAAACGAGGCCAATTAATTGACCAATTAAATATAAAAGTAATCTCTAATACCAATTGAAATCCCTTAATAAATATTCAATTTCTTTTCACGGCCATAATTTATTAATTTATTTACCGAAAACCTAATTTCATTTTTCATTAAACAAAACACAACAATTAATAATGCGCAACAAATGCTTTTAAGAACTCTATATAGGGTAAACACACGGTCATGCACGTAGACAATATTATAACTATAGACGAAATATTCTTGCACATCGAGGTGATAAATAGTGAATTGTGTATTTTAATGTTGTTTTTCTTTTAAATGTATTTCTTTATTACTTTCTTTGGCGACATCTTTACATAATTATTGCGGAACGTAGGAGCTGACATCATTGCAACCAGTCTGTAGAAATATTGTACAGTCTATTTTGAATTGTCTTCTTTTTTTATATATTTTCATTTCTCTTTAATAGAATTTTCTTCTTGTTAAAACTGAATTTGTGTTGAGACCTAAATTTCAGATGTTTTTTTTTGTTTTTTTTTAAATATGTTGTTGTCTTAGTAAATCTGGTTGGCAAAAATCCCTCTTTACTAATTGCAGGTTGGTGTTTTTGTTTTGTTTTTTGGGAGGAGGTGAGGTATTTTTTGTTGTGATTTGTCAATAACGTTAAAAATGCTAAGTTTTTATAATTTCTATAACAGCTGTTCTTTGAAAACCAAATTAAAGCTTTTAACTGCCAGCTACTTTGCTTTATTTGAAATGTATTTTATCTAGTCGACTTTTTTTTTATAGCAAAGCCTCTTAGCCTTGAATATTGTAACTCACTATTGTATTAAACGTGTTATTTAAAAAAAATAAACTTCTCCCCAGAGTATTTCCAGTGGCCAAATAGCCTTAAACTCAACTGAGTGTTACAGAATAATTGTATTACTATTCAGTTATACATTTCTGGTTTTCAAGACTTTCCATCCACTCCCGTTCAAATCAGCCAATATATTTAGGGACATAGGGAACTTAAGTTTTGCTTACTCCACACCGACATGCATGATGTGCATGGGCCTCCCATCACCGTAACGGTCAGCTATCACTGTGGTGATCTACCATCACCGTAACGGCCTGCTATCACTGTGGTGATCTACCATCACCGTAACGGCCTGCTATCACTGTGGTGATCTACCATCACCGTAACGGCCTGCTATCACTGTGGTGATCTACCATCACCGTAACGGCCTGCTATCACTGTGGTGATCTACCATCACCGTAACGGCCTGCTATCACTGTGGTGATCTACCATCACCGAAACTGTCTGCTTTCACTGTAGTGATCTACCATCACAGTACCGGTCATCTATCATTGTAATGATCTACCATCACCGAAACGGTCTGCTTTCACTGTAGTGATCTACCATCACAGTACCGGTCATCTATTATTGTGATGATCTACCATCACCGTAACGGCCTGATATCACTGTAGTGGTCTACCATCACCGAAACGGTCTGCCTTCACTGTAGTGGTCTACCATCACAGTAACGGTCAGCTATCACTGTAGTGATCTACCATCACAGTACAGGTCATCTATCATTGTGATGATCTACCATCACCGAAACGGTCTGCTTTCACTGTAGTGATCTACCATCACAGTACCGGTCATCTATCATTGTGATGATCTACCATCACCGAAACGGTCTGCTTTCACTGTAGTGATCTACAATCACAGTACCGGTCATCTATCATTGTGATGATCTACCATCACCGTAACGGCCTGCTATCACTGTAGTAGTCTACCATCACCGAAACGGTCTGCTTTCACTGTTGTGGTCTACCGTAACGGCCTGCTATCACTGTAGTGATGCACTATCCCAGTACCGGTCATCTATCATTGTGATGATCTACCATCACCGAAACGGTCATCTATCATTGTGATGATCTACCATCACCGTAACGGCCTGCTATCACTGTAGTAGTCTACCATCACCGAAACGGTCTGCTTTCACTGTTGTGGTCTACCGTAACGGCCTGCTATCACTGTAGTGATGCACTATCCCAGTACCGGTCATCTATCATTGTGATGATCTACCATCACCGAAACGGTCATCTATCATTGTGATGATCTACCATCACCGTAACGGCCTGCTATCACTGTAGTGGTCTACCATCACCGAAACGGTCTGCTTTCACTGTTGTGGTCTACCGTAACGGCCTGCTATCACTGTAGTGATGCACTATCACAGTACCGGTCATCTATCATTGTGATGATCTACATTCACCGAAACGGTCTGCTTTCACTGTAGTGGTCTACCATCACCGTAACGGCTTGCTATCACTGTAGTGGTCTACCATCACCGAAACGGTCTGCTTTGACTGTAGTGATCTACCATCACAGTACCGGTCATCTATCATTGTGATGATCTACATTCACCGAAACGGTCTGCTTTCACTGTAGTGGTCTACCATCACCGTAAAGGCCGGCTATCACTGTAGTTGTCTACCAACAACGTCCCGCAAAGCTAGAAATCTATACGCCTTTTCGTTGAAAACGACGAGTCCTGAAATTTAAAGTCCCATTTCGCCTCTGTTTCAGACGGCTTTTAAAAAACCCGGTCTAAGATTTTGAGCCCCGTTTAAATGTTTCTAAACCAAAAATAAGCGAGTACTTAGAACCATGAGTTCGTTTTCAGAGTTCTTCAGTCAGCGTTTTCGAAACCTAAAAATATTGTTGTGCGAAATGTTAATCATTTTTGTAATTGACTGTGGGGGGGGATGTTGATGTGTGGTGGGGCTGAGGGGGTGAGGGGGGATTAGCGGAGGACTCATATAAAGGGAAGTGGAAAATTGTAACTGTGTCCATGTGGTTTTAGCCAACATTGTTCGGGAAGTACAGCTTCATTTGCCGTTTACCCATTGGTAAATAATTAATCAATGACTACACTTGCCAATACAAAGAATCAAAATAACGAATGATGCGGGGGAAAATTGCACTGAACTCAAGGCCGTTGTTTTTAGCTCCGATTGCTTATTAAAATGTGTTACGTGTATTTACGTGCTCCCTGCTCTAAGCTAGTGCTAGCTTTAATTCAATGATATTGTCTAATCTAGTGCTAGCTTTAATTCAATGATATTGTCTAATCTAGTGCTAGCTTTAATTCAATGATATTGTCTAATCTAGTGCTAGCTTTAATTCAATGATATTGTCTAAGCTAGTGCTAGCTTTAATTCAATGATATTGCGCACAAACTACTTAACACGCTCTGAATAAGACAATCACATTAAAATATCATTTTATAAAACCTTCACTTTCACATTCCTCACTCTTCCTTTTTTTCTGTCTCAAGTATTGAGAACAACATAATACGTGGGCGTCATACATAAGACGTTATAAACAACAAATGCAACGGACAGAAAGTGTAAATTACAAAATAGGCCGAATTATTTTTAAAAAAGCATTCCAACTATTAAATTTAATTTACAAAACTTAAGTTTAAGTGACACACTTGAGCGTAATCTGCGGTAGCAGTTTCCTTAATAAAATCGAGACTAGATTACTGCAACAGTAGTATGTGGGGATTGCCTCAAAACCATATGCAGAGACTCCAGAAAGAACATAATGCTATTGAGGATGCGAAAGCTAGACCACATTAGTCCGGAACTTATTTATCTACGCCGGCTTCCTGTGGTTGAAAGGATAGACCGTACGATTCTTTCATTTTCTTATTGCCGAATTGATGGATCAGCGCCGCAGTATTTGCAGAAATTAACATCCGAACGCGTCTCTTTAAAAGGTCTGTGTTGTTTTACGCAGTGCCTTCTGAAAGTTCGCGGAATCGATGGACAGATGAGGAAGGCAATTAGCGTGCGTGAATCCACGGCACCAAAGTTTTGGAAAAGTCTTCCGAAAGTTTTGAAAGATTGTGAAAACAAATTATGATCGTTTTTAAACATAAATATATCATGCTATTTTAACATGGATAGTGAAAGAAAGCATTAATTCATTCATATCTAATCATCGTAGATATTGCTACCCCAACATTGCTACACAACGAGACATTTTCAACACTTCTGAACTATGCGATTATCTTAATGCCCCATTTACAAAAGAAATTTGTGACTTGAGCATTGTAATGCCCTTGAAACAAAATTTAATAATACGATAATTAGGACATTGTGTTACTTAATTTTGTAAATATCGTCTTTACTGCAAATATTAAATATTTTAATTTTAAGCACATGTTTAAAAAAAACTAGCTGACATATCGACCGACTGACAGACCAGCCAATATGCGTAAGACAGACAAAAAATAGACCTAAGACAGACCAACAAATAGACCTAAGACCGTACAAAAAATAGACCTAAGATAGACAAACAAAAAGACCTAATGCAGACCAAAAATAGACCTAAGACAAACCAACAAAGACACATAAACAGACCTATCAATAGACTTAAGACATACCAACAAGTAGACCTCAGACAGACAAACAAATATACCTAATACAGATTAAAATAGACCTAATACAGACCAAAATAGACCTATTACAGACCAAAAATAGACCTAAGACTGACCAACCAATAGACTAAGACAGACCAACAAATAGACCTAAGACAGACCAACAAAGAGACATAATACAGAACAACCAATACACCTAAGACGGACCAACAAATTGAACCAAGACATACAAACAAATAGATCTAAGACCTACCAACAAAGAGACCTAAGACAGACCAACAAATAAATCTAAGACAGACCAACAAAGAGACATAAACATACCAACCAATAGACCTAAGACATACCAACTAATAGACCTCACACAGACCAACAAATAGACCTAATATAGACCAAAAATAGACCTAATACAGACCAAAAATAGACCTATTACAGACCACAAATAGACTAAGACAGACCAACAAATAGACCTAAGACAGACCAACAAAGAGACATATGACAGACTAACCAATAGACCCAAGACATACCAACAAATAGATCTAAGACAGACCAACAAAGAGACCTAAGACAGACCAACAAATAGACCTAAGACACACCAACAAATAGACATAATACAGACCAACCAATACACCTAAGACAGACCAACAAATAGACCCAAGACATACAAACAAATAGATCTAAGACCTACCAACAAAGAGAGCTAAAACAGACCAACAAATAGAGCTAAGACAGACCAACAAATAGACCTAAGTCAGATCAATCAAAAGATCAAAGAAAAACCCACAGAGCGACCATTATTTTAATAACGTATTTATGCATATTCATAAATTAAGAAAATAATTAGAAGCTAATGATAATTCTTCTTCCTATATTTTATAGGATTCTCTCTTTTTGACCATTCATTCATATGTGTATAAAACTTGAAATGAAAAAAGTTTACTGAACATATTGCAAGGAGTGGCAAATGTTTAGACGGGTTGTGTATTTTGAGCTTGACCGGACACGTTAATTGGATATGACAAGTACCTCGAGCTCCTACCCTAATATCCCATATATCGATGACAAGTTCTCTACGTCAGTGACACCAATAAGGATAAATATACGCATCATAAGTCCCTGGCACATCAAAAGGAACCGATACTTTATAAGCCAACTTACTTAATATGACGTCAACACTTAAGAAAACTTAACCGCCATATCCTGATTTTTTTATTTTTTTTTCTTTCTGTGCCAGTAGTTTTTAGGCTCAAACGTTACTGCTATGATTTTGTAGATTCTTCAACAGTAAGCCACAAAAAATTTAGAGAGGGAAGGAAAGGAACGAGACACTTGAAAACAATTAGGAAACGAAGACTTATGACGTAACGATACATTCACTTTCATGTCATGTAGTTAATCATACTTCAAATGTCCTACTCCCTGGCCTAGTTTTTAAAAAAAAACTGAAATTATTCAATGTAATTTGATGAAACCTGAACACGTATTATGCTGCGAGATTTCCGATTAGAAATAAAAAAGTGCAATTTCAATATAACTTTCCCCAGCAATTAAAATCAATTCAATGGAGATTTAATTTAAAATTTTAAAATGCTAAGTTTCTCTAGTAACTGTGAAACTGATTTAGAATCGATGTTTTCCCGTGTCAAGCTAATATCATAAGAGTTCGTTTATTAAAAAAGAACAATCGATATGTTTACATAGCGTTAAGCTTTGCAATTAAGTCAACCTGATTTTTAAAGGCTTTTAAAACCTTTTATTATTTTTGAGCATTATTGCAAAACGTATAAGAGATAAATATAAATGGCGGGTGCCCCCCCCCCTGTATGTTTTGGGGGCACACGGCCACATACAGACCCACAAAACCACTTTTATCGAAGATGTAAACGATTAATAAACAAACAATATTAATGTGCGAAATGTGTGTTCAATTACTTATTATTATTATTTTAAATTACGTAATTAAAGATTATTCGAGCTTTTATTATACAAGTAGAAGATATGTAGAAGATCGGTTCGAAATCAATAAACTAATCGGAATATAACTATCATTTTTTTTTAAAGTATATTTTGGGTGTTACAATCTTCACTTTTATGCATATTGAAATTAACATTTCAACACGTATTTTTAAATCCCTTATATTAACTTCACCGCCGTCTCTCTCTGTCTCTCTGTCTGTCGTTCGTCATCGGGCGGGTGGAAATACAAAAGTAAAAAATTACCCACTTCCCATGATGCCATCGAGCTGAAATTTGGTACACAGACTTGTGTCAACTAACAATGCAACGTAATTAAATTAATGCATTTTTAGTTTATCTCTATACAACGTATGTAATTCAATTTCACAGGGTTTTTTTTCACTTGACAGTTCAATTTACGCGTTGACGCCATCCGTCGATGTACCGGCGTGCTTTTGTTTATATTTTACGTGTCCCGCTGAGCTCGGTCCAGCGATCGGTGACCAAACCTTTCCCCTCTCCCACCCGCCCCAGCCCCCGGGGTTATAAAGCAAGGGGGAGTTAAGACAGATTCAGTCTGTAAATGTTTGTCGCGTTTGAACATAATCAATACTTCAATATTATCAATAATAATAATACAACTACAGCACGAAAAAATAAAAACAACGCGAGTGAACGTCGGTTAATAAATGGGAGGCGGGTAACAACAACCTCAGTGTGCATGTCTTTACTTTTACTCGCTATTTTTTATTTACTTAGTGCTGCTTTTTGTGTCTGCACTCTCATCCCCCAACCGTTCTTTGCACTTTCTATGATGAGCAAGTCTGTGGCGTAAGCTACGCCGCGGGTCTCTCCAGAGTTCCTTCTTTTCATTCACTCACAGTCGTTCGCCCAAACCCACCCCATTTTTACAACTGTATCTTTCAGGAAGTCTTCACCCGTCACTAAATCATTAGCGGCGTATGCTACGCCGCGGGTCAGCTAGTTTCATTATAAGTCTTAACAAACTTCAATTTACCCAGGTAGCAAGAAACGTAATTTACTTCCCGTATTGAAGACCATAAAGTGTGCATTAACAATATTTTTTCTTGCATAGTTTTATTGTTTAGTAACAACCTATTTTGAATTGTATACTAAATATTAATTTTTAAATCTATTTTGTCAAACTATAGTGTGTCTAAAATCAATAGTATAGTTCAAAATTCGTAAAGAGGAAAACGAGAAATTTCCAGAATGGTTTTATATAACATCAATATTATTGTCATTTATAGTTACAGAAAACGTTTTATATGAATAGTTGTATTTTTTTTTCAAAAAAAAATAAAATAAACAAAATAATAATAAACAAAAAATAAAAAACTAGTAAACAAAAACAGACAAATGTATATGTGGTATTTTTACTCAAGACTCCTTATTATGGTAGAATTAAAATAAATTCATAATTTCAATTTTTCAAGATTTTGGAAAATGTAGTGGGTCTGAGATTAATGTAAACAAATCTGAAATTATGGGGATAGATAGGTGACAAGATTGACTAGATCTCCCCTTAGGCATAATTAGGAAGGAGAGTTTTAGAATTTATGGGATCTTTTATTCCAATAATCAGACACAGACAAACACTGAAATATGGAGGAATATTGAACAATCAATTAAACAAATTATTGACAGAAACAAATACACAGCACAGACAATTTTCGGAAGGAGCACAATTATAAACACATATGTCATCCCCAAAACAATATATACAGGAACAATATGGGAACCCCCACCAATAATTTTAAAAGAAATTAACTCACACATAACTAAATCCATATTCCAAGGAACAATACACAATATCAAACATACAACACTAATACAATCTAAGCTAAATGAAGGAATAAACTTGCAAGACATACAAACAAAAATACAAGCATTCAGAATAAAATTTATAGGACAAGCCATTAAAAAAAGATCAGAAAATACATTCACGCATTATTACTTAGGAATCAGAATAGGACATTTAATAGCAATTGATAACAGCACTGCACATTACATGGGTAGAAATCAATCACAATTTCATACAGCATGCATCAAAGCAATAAAAGGTAATGAAGAAGTATTACACAAAACAACCAAAGAAATATATACACATTTAATAAAAAGACAAGCAACACCTCTAAACAATAGAATTAAATGGACACAAGTTTATGGAATTACAAACACTGAGGAAACTTTTAAAAATACACATATCAAAGAAATACCAAATAAAGAAAAAGAAATAACATACAGACTAATTTACAATACAACACCAGTCTCATCAAGAAATTATAAAGACAGAGGGGCAAGAATAGGCTGTCCACTCTGTAGGTCAGGAGCTGATGAGACTGAACAACATTTATATCTCACATGCAATACAATTTTACAAACTAAAAACACACTCCAACAATTCATACAAGCAGGCACAATACACAAGGTAGATATAGACAAAGCAATAACACTAAACATAATACCAGACTCTATAAACAAGAAACAACAAACTATAAGCTTAAAAATACTTTCACAGTACAGAAAACACATATGGCATCACAGACTTAAGGGCATTTTCCATAACCACAGTTACACAAACATAACATAGAACACATGTTTAGACAAACAATTCAAAACATGATATTAAACATAACAGAAGATAATTAAGGTTTTTATGTTTAAGAAATAATATATAATGTACATTTTATTTGTTACAATCAAATAAAAAAATTTAAAAAATATTGCTTTAAAAATAGACACTTTTCCTTTACTAAAAAACCTGTAGGATTGAAGGCATTTAGTATTATTCCACGAATATATATTTATACCCGGCTATCAAAATTGAACAGGACTTTTCAGAAATGCG
This sequence comes from Ampullaceana balthica, assembly GCA_944989445.1. Classification (NCBI taxonomy): domain Eukaryota; kingdom Metazoa; phylum Mollusca; class Gastropoda; family Lymnaeidae; genus Ampullaceana; species Ampullaceana balthica. The sequence continues at coordinate 599,949 of CALYLW010000378.1, read as the reverse complement.
TTTTTTTTAAAGTATCGCACTGCATTAAAGAGCGGGAGGTTACTCTCGGTAAATACGTCAAATAACCCTTGCTAAGGCGTTAATCTTATTTAAAGCACAAACAAATTCTCCGTTACGGTCCTATTATTATCGCATATTTCATTGTTACCCTACGCTGATACAATTCACTCCTCTACAATAAAATTATTTTAATGCAAACTTCCTCATCGTCTAGTTTCTTGACGGTATCTGATCCTACCTATGACTTCAATGTAAAAACTAGATATTAAACCTGTGGGCGGACAGGTGAGATTGTATTTAATAAACTTTAAAATCTAACACAGTTTTTCTATACTTTTATCTATTATTTTTAAAGGGTTCAACTTTGTTTAGATACATAACCTTAAGAAAATTATTGTTTCTTATTTGGTAATGTAATTTAAATTTTATTGTTTTAAAATTAACTTTAAAAATTGACAATATTTTCTTTGCAACATTTGGAATTAATTATTATGGGGACTTTTTTTTTAAAAATCAAATTTAATTTATTTATTTCTATACACACATCAGAAGAAACACAATTTTTACCGAAAATCTAATAAATGACACTACAAAAAAATGCGCTTCTATTGAATGAATGCACACTTTAAAAGACAAATAAAAGCCAATTGTGTATCCTTTGGTCACAACTAGTACAATACTCCAGTCTTTGCACTTATTTCACTTCAGTGATCACATTCCCTCTGGGGACGGACTTTTCTTTATGTCCCAGAGTCAAGAACATTTTTTTTTGTTTAATGAATACAAAAACCGTTCGACAAAGTTTGCTTTTAGGTGCGATGTTTTTACCCCTTCTATTAATCTCATACACCTTGCTGTTTTTATTTGTCTTATACACAATGCCATTTCCATTAATCTCACAGGCAACTGCTAAATAATTGCATACGTTTTATTTTTTTAAAAATAAGTTACTTCTATGCAATAGAATCAGCTGGAAAATCGCCCTTTGTCGTTTATAGCACAAAATTAAAGTTAAAAACAAATAAAGTTAGTATTGTGTGTGAGTGTTCAAGATCAATCAATCATGCCTTTTTTTATAAAAAAAAACACTGTGATGACAAAGTCTTTGTTACCAACAACAGACTACTGGCCAAGGGGTCGTGGGAGATCAGAACAGTTCCAGGAAGTGCTTCTACGTCTGTGAGAACAAAAACCTCTTCTGAAAGTCTCTCACTATTTACACAATTTATCTTCAACAAACAGACATTTGATCTAGGTGGTTTCAATGTCCCATTATAAATTGATTACAGGACCCCCAAAGTTGAAAGTGTTTCGTAAAAATAACAAATTTAAGTAGCAATGTCCAAAAATTTGGGGAAATTTCCTTTAAGAAATTTAAAGAATTTTTATAGCGACTAGGAAGTCTCAATTTTATTTAATTAAAATTATTAATCATAATTGCATTATGTCGTTACCAGATTTATTTTTAACTTTTCCTGTGACGTGTGCTGGCTAATTCATGCTACACATCAATCCTTAGAAAGTCAACTTCTCATTTCTAACTGTCCAACACGCTTATCAATCCCCGCTCTTAAGTGGACGCCAATTGTTGCAATCGGAATACTCTCTTATATTATCTTATATATTACAGACGCTCTATCAATACAGAAGGTTGTACCATCCTATATTTGCTTGTCAACACTTTATGTCTAGTCTTTCTTTACGTTTGATGAAAGCTGACTCAGCAATTTAAAAAACAAAACAACACTTGATTTCTTTCTGTATAACATTAAAGACATAATAGTGCGGATATTTATATTTGTCTAAACAAAGATATGAGCTAATTATTTAATTTTTAAAGTGTTAATCTGCCAGTGCAGATGGAGATGGATTGGCTACACCCTCAGAAAGCCTACATCCAGTATCACGAGGGAAGCCCTCACTTGGACCCCCGGGGCAAGAGAAAAAGAGTTGGACCCAGAATGACTTGTAGAAGGGAACTGAAGGCAGGCGATGATGATGATGACTGACTTAAAAGTCATGCAAAAATAATGATAATATATCCAGACATATCGCTCTATTCAACCTCAGGCACTTCTGGAGAATTGTCACGTTTTAAACTGAGTAACCTGAGTTAGTATTAAACTCTACAAATCTGATATTGTGCTGGACAGCTAGTATTGAAACAGAACGTGGAGTTAGACGGACTCCCAATAGTTATTTTCAAACGCCTCCCCGTTTCTTGAAAATAACTCCACGAGTGTCGTGATAGAAGCCGGAGTGTTGCTAAGTCCAGTGCATCTTTTTTTTAATAATAATTTTTAAAATTATTATTGAGAGGGGAATCAAGGGGTAATAACCGGGCACTTACAGGACACTTGTCGAAATTGTCCCCAAGCTTATAACAGAAGAAGTCACAATTTTCGGACTAATCCATTTAGAAAAAGGGTTACTTAGAGATAATAATGAAAATAAATGCTGAAGATTCATCGCCCGTTTTAGCCTGGGAAATTAGATGAAAGGCCAGAATGTTTTTTTTATTTTTAATTTGCTATAATACATGTAGTAACGGGAAAGACGAATAGGTTAATATTTGTATAATCACTTATACAAAAAATGTGCACAAAAATTTTAGAAGGCGATTTACATTAGTGTCTGGGCATTTTTAGAATTATTTTTTAATTTATTTTGGGGGAAATTGGGTTTAATTCTTGTCACTACCAATGTGGGTCGTGAGGTGGGCTTTCCCTTCTGTTACTGCCAAGTTGTGAGGTGACAGGTGGGCTTAACTGCTGTTACTGCTAAGTTGTGAGGTGAGAGGTGGGCTTACCTGCTGTTACAACCAAGTTGGGAGGGGTGAGGTGGGGCATACTTGCTGTTACTGCCAAGTTGGGAGGTGAGAGGTGGGCTTACCTGCTTTTACTGCTAAGTTGTGAGGTGAGAGGTGGGCTTACCTGCTGTTAGTGCCAAGTTTTGGTGTGAGAGGTGGGCTTACCTTCTGTTAGTGCCAAGTTGTGATGTGAGAGGTGGGCTTACCTGCTGTTACTACAAAGTTATGAGGTGAGAGGTGGGCTTACCTGCTGTTACAACAAAGTTGGGAGGGGTGAGGTGGGGCATACTTGCTGTTACTGCCAAGTTGGGATGTACACCTTTGAGGCTCTCTTTTGTTTGAGTTTTTTGTTTTCCGAATTTTTGGGAATGTTTTATCCTTTTGGAGCTCTACCCTTTTCGAGTTGTAAATAATCTTACTTCTCCCACAATAGTTGTTCTACTAACGATTGCTATTTACCATTATAACAAATTAAATGTCGTTTTATAAGTCTACATAGTTATGACTTTTTTAAGGGTGTGAAGCAGAACGGATCTGCAGTTAATTGAAATCAACTTTCACTTACAAACAGCCAAACCCAACCCAACACATGGACAAGGAATTAACCATTTTCATTCTTTGCAAATCTTACGGTGTGAATAAATCCTTCAACAACAAAAAATAATCAATGTAGACACATTTTTTCCTCCACATAGCAATCAGTATCAGCTAAGATCTCTTTTCTATTCTCACTATTCTCACCACCCCCACCCCCCCCAACCAGGACTGACCTTCCCCCTTGTGTCATTAAGCCAGGGGTCAGGGCCGAGAGTTGAAAGTTTCATTCACCGGCAACTCGGCGTTAGCCCAGTTTGAAAAACAACAAAACAAACTTTACCCCCCAAAAAACGTTGTAACAGCTTTTCCGTCTGAGGTCCTTCCCACATTTTAGTCTACGTCACTTTTTCTATATTTATACCAACCAATGAAAACTGCGCTCGATTATTTTTCAGGACATGATCTGACAGCGCGTCAAGCTATAAAGCTCAAGGCATTTTGAGAGAAGGTACAAGAAGAGCAAATGATTGCTCCGTAAAAGTAAATTTTTTTAAGAGCTGAATACTGTGTACGTTTTCAGAAGCTAATTTGTATTTACACTTAATGAATTAGTAAGTGAGAGAATTTAAAAATAGGATTTTAAAAACGTAAGTTACGCTGAATTCTAATTTTAAAATTAAAAAAAAAGAAATCTTAACAAAATATTGAGATCGTCTTCAAAAGAGCCAAAATATTTTAACAGGACAACAGCTTCACGAGTTAATATTTTCAAAGACATTTGGCGCAGTCCTCCAAAATTGTTCATTAGAATTTATAACATTTGCGCACACCAATATTCAGTGCACATATTTACTACAAGGTAATAGATACACATAAAGAGGATAGAAAAACACTATTCAGAAACAATGGCAGCCTACTTTATGTCAATGATCTCAGTTTTCATCGCTGCCTTTGTTGCTCAGTCGCTATCTCACGTCATAGGCGGCGGTCTCAACACAGATTTCGACCTGCACGAGGATACTCCCACCTGGTTGCGATCTTCTATCCTAGCGGCGTCACCAAGAACGGCAAAAAGATCGATGGGCGTCAGGCCTGAGGCAAGCGCCAATCCCTTCCTCAGGGCAAAGCGCAGCAACAACTGTCCAGTGCCAGCCAACCTGCCCGAGCTGGTCAAAGATTTGAACCCATACCTCAACGCCTCCCAGTTTTTGGGGCTCATGGTCAACTCAGAGGAAGGGTACTCACCCCTGCCACGTAACCAGCCCACCCGCGGGGATTGCCCAAGAGAGAACGGTTCATGGTGGCCCAGACCAGAGGATAACCTGCGGTCAACCTGTCCCTGGATCATGGATGAGACAGATCTTGGTGATGACTATTATCCAAGGTAAATTGTGATCAAAGATAAATTTTAAGTACGCGTTTATTCCTTACGCAAATCTTACTCTATACTAAATTTTAATTCATTTCACCCTTTCTTCATTATAAACTATTTTTACGAATGAAAAATAACATTTTACATTAACGAGTTGAATCCCTTCAATTTCCGAAACATACAGGCGTTTTTTTTAATATTTTTTGTTTACATGTAATTTTTTGTTGTTGTAAATTCCCGAAAATTTAAAGAGGAGGAGGCTTATCTATCTGAAATTATTCATTCATATAATTTAACCTTACGCACTTCCACTAAGATCCATCAGATCCGACCTATTCAGTTAACTTCTCCTCTAAACAATTTCGACCTCGCAGTCTTTAAACACTTGACAGTCAAGTGGCCTGCTCAACAGCGCATTACACACAGGACAATTATGATGGACAAGAAAAGCTTCAGTAGACTATGCAACAGTACGTTTTGAATTCATAAAACAATATGTTCATTGCATTTTACTATTCTTTCTTTCAAGGAAAATCCAGGAAGCCGTCTGCTTGTGCACCCAGTGCATCAGCGCCAACGCAATGGACTGCAACAAAATGCGCCAGCAGGTCACAGTGTTCCGTCGTGGAGGATGTCGTGACGGCCTGGCCGTGATGACCAGGGTCAACATCAACATCACCGTGGGCTGCTACTGTGCGTCCGCCACCAGTGGTCAACGGGTGTTGCCCACACCAACCCCGTAGAGTCACCGACGTCATGACAAGGTCTTCAACGACTGAACGGTTAAAAAATATTAACAAATGTATTTTGTTCCGTTTCGTTAGATTGATTGCGAAACAAGAAGTAACTGCTCTTGTTTTTAGTTGTTTTGTTTGTTTGTAAAGACCTTTAAGTTTCGAGCTCTAGCAAGTTTATGCTAACGATATAAATTAAATTGACAAAATGTTTAATTGGAACTGATGAGTTTCTCCATCGTGGTTAATTCAAACGACATGCCTCCGTGCATTAACTTTAGCTTCACTAAAATAGGACCTTTCGATAAAATTATAAAGCCTGCAGGATTTAAAAACATTTTCTTTCAAGAAGATCAAGAAAACATAAGTTTTTTTTGGGTTTTTTAATAGTGTATGTCACAATTAGCATTGTGATATTTATTAATTTTTATTTTTTAAAAAAACTGAAACTATTTGACCAATCGGAGAACATCAATGACCAAATTAAAGATTGTCAAAATACTATTGTAGATCATATTGATCTCAACTTTTTCATGTATATATCCTACTTTTAAAAAGCAAATTTTTGTGCTCAATTAACATTACCTTTTATTGCTGCTTAATTTAAAAACATTACGTTTTTTTTCCTCTCTGTAATCATTGTGAGTTTTAAATTTTATTGTCAAATTATTACTTTGTCGTGTTAATTGAAATGCGCCTGAATCTCTTTTAATTCATAAAATTAATGTAATATTTTTATATTTTAAAATATTTTAAAAATATATTTTCATTGTTATGTTAAACATTTGAGTAATTCTAACCTAAACTTTTCTACTGGCAACATTACTTAATATATATATATCTATATATGTATATATATATAAACGTCCCATCAAATGTCCATGTTTCATAATGTTTCATAAACCTATGTTGATCACGGCAATGTTGATTTAATCGTTACAAAATACAGTATTTCTATTTGTGATATACATTTAATGCCTAAAGTGATGCCTACGGTTCCATCTTCATTTGTGACACATTGTGTGGCCATGATATATTTATCATTATTTATGTTGTTAACTACGTACACAAAGAAAGAAACTACGATTTGAATATCAATACAATTGTTAGTCACAGCTTTTATTATATCAGCACTTAAATTAGTTTAAGTCATATGTAAAAAAAAAGAAAAAAAAAGATGTAATTGCGTTTGTATTCATGCTCAATCTAGTTCATGTATTATAATGTCCAATATCCTCTACGATCTGTATGTAAACTTTTGTAATAACACTATGCACCTCTTCCTTTTAACACCTTTCATTCAAGACATGACAAACACCTACCAACTCTTTAAGGTACTAGTTTCAATCGTTACAATTACAACCAACTGTAAATCTAATTTATATAACTCGATGTGCAGAAGTAAGTTATTTAACTGCCAAATTCATCCAGTGTTCATCTGCTCTTCCATCCACACTACAATCCAAGTCAACAAGATTTTAACTTGTGGACACACTCATTTCGACACCGTCCAATGAAGAAACCATTTCTTTCAATGAAAATTACATGATGGTTATTATATTTATCATAGTTGTAAATAAGCCTATCGTTTTTTGATGGCATAAATAGAAACCGCGTACATTTTGTCTTGCAAGGAAGCACCTGTGATAAGAGTTTCATAAATTGTAAATATTTATGTATGCGAATGTTTGCTAGGAGCATACATATCTTTAATTGATTGATGATTTTGATGTAAATTATTGAAGATGATTTTTAAAATTTTAAAGCATTGTCAGGTTTTAATAAGGAACTGTTTTATAAATGTATTCAATTTGTTTATGTTATAGAAATATGATTAGCCATATGCAAATATATCTTAAGTATTTATAGAATAAGAAATTAGATTATTTATTAATTAAAAGCATAATGCAAAATAATTCATGTAAATAATAGAAACAATAAAACACTTAAAAATACATATGATCTTGTATTTTCTTGTATTTTTGCCTCCAGACTCAACCACATAAAATTTAACACCAGCAAAAAAGAAAACGAGTCTGAGATTAAGGGTCTCTATAGACAAAATTGAACTATTTAGTTAGGGACAACGCTTTCAAAAAACCATTATTGGAAGAAAAAAAATGAAATCACGTAGAATTCGTACTTTTAAAAAAAAATGCTTTTCTTTATCCGAGAAACTTCAAATTTAAAAATACCAAAATGTGGAATCTTATATATTTCTCACTCTTGTTTATTTTTTTTTAACGAACAGGAAAAAAAAGAAATGCAGAGTAAACATGTTACATTGGATCTAACCACTTCAAACATTTCTAGTGCATCACATGAAGTGTCCGAGACACAAATTTTTCAAGCTTAATGTGAAGTGATATGTCAGGAAAACTTTGTACTTTAGAGTTGCACTCAGTCGTCCTTTGTTGCAAATACAACTTCTTGCATTTTTCCCCCCTTATTGTTTTTTATTTATTAAATACAACGTGTTTTGTCTTTATTCTATTTCCACTCAAATTGAAAATCTCCTTCATTACTGAAATGGCGAGTCCAACAAGAGTCATTGTATAAATTGTCTAGTCGAGAGATCATAACAGAACCGTCCCACCATTAGTGTTAGCCCCGGGCGATGGACGGCTGTCTCCTATCAGAAAACACGATCTTTTAAAAGCTCGCCGTAATGGGGGTAGATGGTAAACGGCCGTTCGTGTCATGTCGCCAAAGTCGTGGACATATCCCTCATGAAAGGGGCCGCATGGCGACTTGCGTACCAATCACACAGGGGGCACTTGCGAGGCAGCTTTTACTTTTAAGGCAAAATAAGTCGAAGCCTGGGGGCGCCTAACTTCTAGGGGCAGCAAGAAACCACCCTCCATAAGATTTATCACCAGCCCAAAGGGAGTGGGGTTTATATTTAGGGTCTTTTCAACTAAAAGCTAATTAAAGCTAAGAACATAGCCTTTTTTATATTGGCCTCAGGTGATTGACACAAAAATCACTTTAGCACTCGTACTTTTATAAATGTTCAATCTTTTATCTTACACATGCTTTTAAAATAAAATTTCAGATACTATAAATATCACGCTAAAAATAGGAAGTAGCAATGCGTGAAATTTCCACACTAAGGTACTGAAGTGATTTATACTAACACACACACACACATATCATCTAAATTATAAATTCAATAGCATCACCCAAATAGCCTTAAAGTTTTATTTTGTACACAAATTTGACGCATGCGCTGAGCATTTGTATGTGTAATTTACAAATCATACATCTTAAAATATGATGCAACTTTTTACTTAATAAATCATTGAATTTCAAGAAATTTGAATCATGCTGGCCTTGAATTATACATTCTCTTCAGTGACGTCACTAGGGGAGTGAGGTGGGGGCGGGCCACCCCGGGCGACACCATCAGGGGGTGACACAAAAAAATGTAAAATTCTGTATGTTCCCATTATTTGGCACTGGAAAACTCGGAGGATTTCTATGGGTTAAGTCGTGAGGGGGTTACACCATGGGCTACCGCCCCGGGTGACACCAACCCTAGTGACTCCTCTGCTTCTCTTATATTGAAATGGTGGTCAAACTGCGGCTCGCGAGCTGCATGGGGCTCTTCTGTGTTCACATTGTGGCTGGAGAAGAATTTATGAAATTAAAACTTTTCGTTTGAAATATATAATATTTTTTTTAATGTTACATGAAACAGGGGGAACAAGAAAAGTGTTTCTATCATTATGCCTATTTAAGTGGTTTGGTAGATCATTGTTGTGTTATATTGTGAAGCTGAAATTAATAGCCTTTTGTATTCTGAATACTCTACTCTTTATGCTTCTAGTTGGAGTTACTCTTGTGAAATATGAATATTTTCCAGTAATAAACTCTTCCTTTAATAATTATTTTTAAAAATCTGTTCAAATTTTTCTTTGGTGAAGGGTGTCATACAAAAAATGTTTATTTCATCGTGGGACTGAACAATGTGTAAGGTAGCAATTCAGTTTTATGTTTTTATTACATTTGTTTCTCTTAACAGTTGACGCTTTTCTGGGGGAAAAAAAAGGGGGGGGGAATTATAATTAAAATAACTTCCCATTTGTGTAATTCCTCCATGACTTTTTGTAGGACTTCGCTGACTCAATTATTCTATAGAATATGATACCATACGCAAATAACATTTTACTTTTATGCCTGATGAGAGGTTTTTGTATTAGTCATTAGGAAGAGCAGGGGCCAAAGACGGTTCCTGGTTGAACTCCTGATTTTACTGATTTAGATCCATTAATTGCTACAGTTTGTTCCATATCTAAAAGAAACCTTGGATGAAACCTTTGTGTCTTTTTTTGTTGTTTTTTTTCTTAGTAAACTAGAAACTAGAATAGAGAATTTTATCCAAATCACTGCTAATAGTGTTTTTGATCTGAATACTATTAATTAAATCTTTTGATAAATCGTCAATTAGTTTAATTAATTTACTCTCACTTACTTGTTTCCCAACAGCCATGTTGATGTGGACACAAGACATTATATTTGTCAAGGTAATTGAATATACTACCGTCCATTATGTGTTCCTATAATGTACACGTAATGTTAATAAGTTAAGCATTTTTATAATTACCAGGATGTGTCTTTATTCCTTTTTTGTAAGGGGTGTCATATAAATATCTTTCCTTTAAGCTGCGTGCAGACATCTGAGCGATGCCGCGCAGCAGTTTAGAATTACCGCGCAGCAAACTTCTTATAGGGATAATATAATATCAGTGTTTATGGGCTGTAACATTTTGCACGAAAAATTAATGCTGTGCAAATTTCCACACGAGTTCGTTGTTTTACACATGGAGCAACGAACCGTAGAGTGAGCATTGGTCATTGTCGCTGATGTTTTGGAATGTTCAACGAACCGTAGAGTGAGCAATGGTCGTTGTCGCTGATGTTTGGAAATGTTACATAGAAGCTCACTTCTGTGTATTTTTTTAGAAGGTTACGTAACTAGGGCTTTATTTCAAGAATAAACTATAATGGTTTGCACAAACCCCGATCAATAGGATAATAAATAGACCTTATTACCCCTCCTTTATATTCTCTTATTTCAAATAGACACTTTATTGTTGTATTTACACTTTACATACATTTATTTATTATTTTATTTATTTATTTATAGATTATTGTCTTGCCAGACGGTAAATGAGAAGCATATTTTCTCCAATTTAGCTGTCATGCTGAAAGATTTCCGATTATTATTTATTAATCCATTGGTTAAAAGTCTATCCTAAGTGACATTAACACTTGAATTGTTTAGTTATTTGTCTAATTATAAAGTCCGGGACAAAACTATACTACTTTAGCGAGTCCAGTCATTCACTCGGGCAAGTCAAAAATAGCCATTGTTGAAAAGGAAAAGTATGTTTTTATGATAAAGATACGCGTATGGAGCAGCTTAATATAATGACGTGGCCATCTCACGTTCAAGTGACTTGATTTTGTTGCTTGTTTAATACAGGGTATTCTAAAAAAACAATTATTTTTAACAAGTCTCTACTGATACAATCAGTTAAAATGCAAATCAAATTTCCCTTTTCACAGTTTACTTCTAACGCTTATCACTAAATTAGGCTGATGATGATGTTGTTGTTTTTTAAATTTTAAAATCACACGTTTTTAATGACGAGGAAGTAAGGAGTTTCCCAGTCTGTATCTTTAGCTAGTGGACTACTCACGCCTGTAGGTTTGCCCAAGATTTACTGGACGAGCATGCCGCCCAATCTATATAAGGCTTCTTTGTTCAACTCATTTTAGAAACATTTCGATGATTCTGCTGAGCGAAAGATCGTCTCATTGAATCTTTATACACGCGCTGCGATCAAAATACTGTCGGTGAAATAATTTGCCCAACTAAATTCAAATTATTTCCTCTTGGAACTCGTGGATTGTTTAAGTGTTGCAAATATATAATTTTTCTTTTAGTTCTCACAGAGAGTCTTCTGTCTTGAATCAACGATAAACGATAAATATTCACAGCTAACGTTTTTGCATCTAATCATCTGGAAAACCTATTCGTACCAGTGTTAAAATGAAAGTGTATTTCCTAATCAAGCTCTGCGTTTTGTCCTCTATTCAAATGTTGATTCTCGCACTACCGACACCTTCAAGCGACGAGACTGCCGCCTCACCAGTTTTAAACGGTAAACATTCGCGATGGTCAACTTCTGCAGTCCCGCGACGCAAAAAGGCGTCTGCAAAACCGATCCCCGGCCCAAGCCAAGCTAAGAAAATGTCGTCCGGCCGTCCGAGGAAAGTAAAGAAAACCACCGGGCCGCCCCTGAGAAAAAAAAGCCCGGCTTATAACTGCACGATACCAGCGTACATCCCAGAGAAGGTTTCGCAGCTCAACTCGTTCCTGAACGACAGTCAGTACATAGGCGTGTCGCCACTGCAGCTCAAGTATGTGGCCCCGCCACTCGACCAGCCTAGTACGTGCCCCCCGGTCAATGGGTCTTGGTGGCCGAGGAAAGAGGACCACCTGCGGTCAACCTGCCCGTGGATCTACAAGACAATTGATCTGGGCGAATCTTTCTATCCAAGGTATGTGGGTTTTTATGACCTAATCATTTTTTATCCTAACGTTGTTTTTTTTCTTTTTTTTAAAAGCAATATATATATATATAGATATATATATAAATTAAACAAAACAACAAAAAAAGTTCACTTGCAATAACGAGGCATTTTCATTAAATTTCAATTGTGCATGAAATAGATGGCCATAATGCAAAGAGAGAATAAATCATTAAATGAACAACGCCAGTAGCGGGAATCCCCACAAAAAAACTAAAACAAAACAAAGCAAAACTTTATATTGAAAGATAAAAAAATGTAATGGATGCACTTTGAGCTCTTGAAACCTCAAAAACTATAACTCGGTTTACTTGTTGAAACATATATTTTGTTTCAAATTCAGGGTCAAGTTGAGTTACCACTGGCGTAGCCCTTGTTTTTTAGTGAAGTCTCGTAGACCACGTTTTAAGATTTAATATAAAATAATATTAATTTTTATAAATTATATTGGGCTGTACCCCAGCAAGAAGCTGGGCTGGCAACACTTCGCATAAAATTAGTTATACACATTTAATAAATAATTAGGGCTGTTATCGATTAATTTAAATTTAATCGTTAACTTTTGAAAAATTATCGATTAATTAATCGATAATTTCGATTAAAGCCAAAAATAGAAATTTATGACGTCATTAAACTGAACATTTCTCACGGACATTGAAAATTAAGAATATTTTGAACTAAATTTTATAACAATGTGTTGATACTAGATCGGATGTTTGTGCTGAAGCTGGTACGTCAGCGATGTTTTTGATCCTTTAAAAGAGAATTGTTTATGGCAGTGAACACGGTAAACCTTTTCACCATCTTCGACTTTGCCATCCACAGTTACCTTAAAAACACAATTTTTGCTCAACTTTCTAGTTATCTATATATATAATTCTCTTCGTGGTCGGACCCTGCGAGACAAGCTGCAAGTATGTTCAACAGATACTAATTTTAGAAAGCAGCCACCAAATTACTCCACCAATGCATCAAAAGGTGTGCAAATTAAAGATGCGCATTAAAAAATATTATATGACGTCTTTTTTTTCGCTGATATTTTAATTTTGTAAAAGGGATCAATGTAAAAAGAGGATTTGATAATGGTTAATTATAAAATAAAAAAACATAGGGGGCGCCGTAGGCGCCCTACAACCTCTATTATAAAATACTTTGTGTACATTTCAGAAAGTTTAATATTTCGTATTTATCAAACAAGGACAAGTTAGTTGGGCTTTTGAAAAAGGTCGGCGCCCTAGTCGCCCTAAAAAAAGTGCATTTTTTATAAAATAAATAGATTTCAGCTGAAAACTTCCGTCATTTTTGACGGGTGATACGCTAGTATCTATATATATAATTCTCTTCGTGGTCGTACCCTGCGAGACTAGCTGCAAGTATGTTCAACAGATACTAATTTTAGAAAGCAGCGCACCAAATTACTCCACCAATGCATCAAAAGGTATGCAAATTAAATATGCGCTGTAAAAAAGAAAATTATATGACGTCATTGTTTTCGCTGATAATTTAATTTTGTAAAAAGGGAACAATGTAAAAAGTTATAAAATACTTTGTGTACATTTCAGAAAATTTAATATTTCGTATTGATCAAACAAGGACAAGTTAGTTGGGATTTTGAAAAAGTTGGGCGCCGTAGGCGCCCTAAAAAGTGCATTTTTTCAAAATAAAAGATTTCAGCTGAACACTTCCGTCATTTTTTTACGGGTGATACGCCGCGGGTCTCTCCAGAGTTCCTTCTTTTCATTCACTCACAGTCGTTTGCCCAAACCCACCCCATTTTGACAACCGTGTCTTTCAGGAAGTCTTCACCCGTCACTAAATCATTAGCGGCGTATGCTACGCCGCGGGTCAGCTAGTATGTTTAAATTTAACTGCGCTGATGCTGTCAACCATTTTTTAGTTGACGTCTGCCGGTCCACATGTAGTAATAAAATAAATTATAATATTACGCGGGAGAAGTTTGTACGTAAAAAAATATATAAATTATTATTAATTATAAATATTTAATTATTTATGAATAAAAGTTTTTAAAAATATTATAAATATTTCCTTTAATTTTAATTAAATTTTTATCGATTAAAATAATTTTAATCGATAAAAAAATTTAACGATTAATCGAGAAATTAATCGTTAATTTCCGCAGCCCTATAAATAATCAATGCATTCAATGTAAAACATACATATCATAATTACCACAAATAACGACATTACAGTGTACATAATATACTTTTATCATTTAATGAAATATTTTATTGTTATTAAATTAATTTTTAAAAAATAAGAAAGACAATTTATTATTTTATTAACTCTAATATATTATATAACACTTATTTATTTTACATTCTAAAAGAAGAAACAAAAAAAAACATTTTCTATTATAATCTTTAGCATAAAAATTCATGCGCTGAAAAACATTTCGCAATATGATTATTTGAAAGAAGAATTTCTTAAATGTAAATTATAAACCAAGACCGATTTACGAGAGCGGTCAGAGAAGTGAACGAGTTAAACAAACAACGGGCGTCGTCATGTCTTTGCACCTGAAATAACAGTAAACACAAACAACAGCAACTCTTTGGTTATCTCGAATGACTCTCACACCGAGTTTATTCCAAGCATGTCTTATCTTTCAGGTATCTTTATTCCAAGCGTGTCTTATCTTTCAGGTATCTTTATTCCAAGCGTGTCTTATCTTTCAGGTATCTTTATTCCAAGCGTGTCTTATCTTTCAGGTATCTTTATTCCAAGCATGTCTCATCTTTCAGGTATCTTTATTCCAAGCGTGTCTTATCTTTCAGGTATCTTTATTCCAAGCGTGTCTTGTCTTTCAGGTACCTACGTGAGGCCGAGTGCCTCTGCTCAACCTGCATCGCGGCCGACACCATGGGATGCATGAAGCTGAGAGAGAAGGTTACCGTCTTCCAGATGGTCGCCTGCAGGGGCGGCGTTGCTGTGATGACGGCGGTGAGCAGGGCCGTCACCATGGGGTGTTTCTGTGCAGGGCCGTATGTCCAGCGACCCACTCCTGGCCCCACGGAGTAGTCAGTACGACCGACCCACCTGACGTCATTGTGGACAATAGTCTTCTTTTCCCCAGCGAGTATTGCTGACGACTCACGACTCGTAGATCATATTGATCTGTATCATGTACTTTTTATTCATTTGTTTTATCTGATGGTGTAAATTTGTAATCTTATTTTCGGTTATTTTTTCTATAACCAAAGCCCGTCTGTTAGTTGTTCGTTTTTATTTTTTTTGTAGTTAGCAATCTTGTTGTAATGCTAAAATTTTCGCAATTATTGCTTTTTAACTTATTGTTTTTATAATTTGTAACATTTTTTGTTAATATAACTTGACTTTTATAAATAATTGTAAATATTTTATTTATAATTTGAAAATGTTATTGTTCGGCTTTGTCCGCTGAAAACGCCGTGTGGCAGAAACGACCTGTGAATCAGTGTGTTGTTTTTTTTTCTTCTATACCCAATATTTTTATTCTAATATTTATGCACTTCTGGCAGCCTGATCTCATTTATATTATCACTCGTGACAATTTTCTATTTTATTTTATTCTTAAGATCCATGATTGTATCAATAAGTATTTATTATTTATTTATTTTGTCATTATCGCTACCTACTTTTTGGTTCT
This sequence comes from Ampullaceana balthica, assembly GCA_944989445.1. Lineage (NCBI taxonomy): Eukaryota > Metazoa > Mollusca > Gastropoda > Lymnaeidae > Ampullaceana > Ampullaceana balthica. The sequence goes on along the minus strand of CALYLW010000378.1, from coordinate 584,251 downwards.
GTGTACATCGTTTATGCTAACAATATGCTTTGAACGAACGATTACATTTTTTTTTCAATCAATCGATCTCCACGCTTCGCTCATTCTAAGAATAAGAAACAGCTGGGTGTATAAAAATTAGAGTTAAGGGGTAGTGTGGTTTAAGTGTTACTCTGTCTCTATTGGGATGTAACTAACTAGTCAAACAAAAATTATTCAACTCTTCATACAAATACAAAGCATATACATCATAATTAATCATAAGTACCCCAATTCTTCGACGATACACTCATGGATGGTGGTTAATAATGACATTCTTGCGGCCTGAAAGTTTCGTGTTGTAAACAAATCGTGGAAATAGTCATTGTTCACTCATTACAAAAAAAAACTGGAAGTAACAAACTTTGAAATAGCTTCACCCTTTTCGAACACATTTTTTTTTCATCAAGGTGTCGAAATGTCAAACTGCAGCTAGCAGAACCCTTGAAACAAGTCACTCGTTTGCTTTGGTTTCCAGACTACTCGTAGTTTCAAGGCCTTCAATCTACATTGAGGTTGAGACTTTCCCTAAATATGTCAAGCCATTTTAAAAAAAGACGTTGAACTCAACTCACATTAATATCCTTTAGTTTCCCAGCATTCCGCGAAGCCGTTCAACAAAAAATGTAAGCCACTAGGCTGACGTCATACAGCCAGCGTGCTGTATTAACCCACTAGTGTAAAGTAAAACGAGTCGTGTTTTTTTTAATTTTAGCGCCATTAATGCCATCCGCCTTCCGGGATGAGATAGATTTTTATTTTTATTTTGGGAGGGGCTATTTTTACAATCTTGCAATTGATGTGGTGGGGGAGGGTGGAGGAGGTCGTGGGTGGGAACCATTCAGGGCTTATGAGGTCAGATAAAGTTAAACCCTCTGTTCGTGATTGTCGTCAAGGGTTTGAACTATTTCCAGCGTAAACTCACCGGTATTCGCGGAATGACCTCAGCCGCCCTGACAGTGATTCCCAATAAGCTGCACGAGGCTCTCTTACGTATGGCTCCCATGTCTGGCTCTGCCAAGCGTTGTCCAACAAGTTTCAGATACAAAAGATGCGCCCATGCCATGCAACAATGAGCAACAAAAAAAAGCTAATCCTTCTCGTTCACTTCTCTCACCGCTCTCGTAAGTCGTAAACTCTTGAGTCCAACGCAACTTCTGTTGGTGAATACGGACATGAATCTCTTTATTGAACCATGCATTCCTGGATGTTCCATTTATTGACCCAGTATTCTTCCATCACGGAGAAAATAACCAGTAAAACACTGCCTACCTTTCATATGTTGTACCATGGTGCGTGGCTGAAGCTAAGCAATCGACAAATACAAGTCCACGATTTGACGGGTGCATAGTATATTCCTGAGGAAATTCTTCTTAGAATTGATTCGATTATTGCTATGACATTCTTAATGCTACTGAGTTTTGAAAATATTTAACACACATTTGATCATAACACATTTTATACAAAGAATAAATATTTCAAAAGTTATTATGTTTATTTATTTTTGAATTATAAAGTCAAAAAATGTAAATAATAAAATTAAAAATGCACAGGTATATATGTAACGCATGAGGAGTAAATATTGTTTAATTTGTTATAATTTTATCAGATCTTCGATCATAAATTCAAATAAATTGTAGAAATCGTATTTTTGTTGAGAATTTTAGAAATCAGTTAAAGTTATAATTTATAAATTTATAATTTATTTTAAAATAATTATTGTTATGATTATTATTAATATTATTTTTATTGTTATTATTATTGTTGTTTTGATTAGTATTAACAGCAAAAAAGCCCGTCCAAGGACGTTCCACCACCGTTCGGTGGATTGTTGTAACTCCCCTCCAACAGCCGTCTCGACCGGCATACATGTGCGTCACGTCAAAAATACTATTCATGATAGTTAAAAAAAATTACTCGTAAAAACAGAGCTTTTGAGTATAAATCCCAACGCGCATAACTCAAAATAAAGTCTTGAAAGAAATACTGCACCAAAAATAACTCGTTTTGAACGTCCGCGTAAGCGTGTTCAATATGATTGGCTGTAGGAGTCATATGTGTTTGACGGACCAATTGCTATCGAGGACCGGACAGAACGGACAGAAAGGACAGAACATTGCCTTTTATTACATAGGATAATTAATATCCTGTATGACCATAGTTGCCAGGGATGCCATTAAATATAAAACATAAAACTTTTAAGTAACATAAAAATCAAAGGCCGTATGCTAGGCCCACTTGAACATAATTGTTCGTTTCATTTTGTACACCAAAAACATTAAAATTATTTATAATAAAATTTATTTCCATGATGTGGCAAAAGGTATAATATTTAAATGGGATCGTGCACTAATATAGATTCCTCTTGCATAATTATAGAATCGTGTTCTTGTTAGAATGCCGTTGCCAAATATTGTTCCCTTGTCGGGTACATATCCTTCTAGCATTTAATTCAATGGGATGCAGTCACAGTTTCCCATCAAGTTCCCAGTTAGATCACATATTATCTTCTTTCACTTTTCACTTTTTGACCCCGCTCCAAGTCGAATTATGTCTTATCCATACACACGTTACTTCTATACAGAAGATTATTGCATTTACAAACCATACCGGTCTGTTGGCAAGTGACGCAGCTTTCACGGACCACGGCTATGTGGGTTCCAGTCATTACCCAGCCGCCTTTGTTTCTAAAACAAGTATTAGGTACCAAAATGGAGCTGGGTGGGCTCAGGTGAACTCAGGGACACCCTTGGCCCCAAAAACAAATCCCTGCCTTCACGGGGATTCGAACACGTGACCATCGGTACGCCAGCCGATCGCGGGTTCCACTCGAAATTATAAAGGTATCCACGAAATTAAACACCACCAATGTTCATCAACACGAAAGGGTGCTCTGGGCTTTTACTGTTAATCTAATTCTTTATTTATGATCTGGTAAATAGCTTAGACAAAAGCTAAAATTATTTGGAATTTTCTAGGGACTTTCCAAATAAGACTTCAATCTTCCTTTATTTAAGAAAACTCACTAATTACACAAGCCCGTAAAAAACAAAGTTTTTGACTATAAATCCCTTATATACGAGACATAAATAAAATTATTGATTATGTGCAATATAATATGCACCACGCGACAAACATTTACAGACTAAAACTGACTGGACTCCCCTTGCTGTAAACTACGGGTATATGGTCATAGATGGCTGGAGTGAACTCCAGTGACTCGTGGAGGTAAACAATAGCAGACGGCTACATAGAGTTAAATAGAGATAAACTAAAAATGCATTAATTTAATTACGATACATTTGATCGATCTGAAATTTTGAAACAATCCATTTTTAGGTGACACGAGTCCATGTGCAAAATTTCAGCTCGATAGCATCACGGTAGTGGGTCATTTTTTACTTTTATTTTTCCGCCCACCCGACAAAGAGACGACGCTGAAGTTAATATAAGAGATTTTAAAACATTTTCTTACATAAACAATAAAGAATTCATCTTACAAGTATGTATAATCCTAAATAAAAAATCTAATATTTTTGAATTCGGAAGAAACCTCTGGGGTTCGGGTTAAAACCAACACTCCATCAACTTAAAACTAATTTTAAAAATACAAGACAAGACATAAGCCGTGGATAAGCGTATGGCGCAATAATCTTGCGAGAGAAGGAGCGTCTGTAACAGATAAGATAAAATAAGATAAGATAAAGTGCCAAAATTGGAAGTTTGGAATAGGCGTTCAGCAAACTGATAATAACATTCCATTATGAAAAATTGATTAGATCTGTAAATGGAAACTGAACAGTCACAGAAGAGAGTATCAGCGTTTGGTTCAGTTTATGGCAACGGGAATCCTATTATGAAATGGCATTCAATATGTAAAAGTGATCACATTTAGGAACAACAAGAGCAGAATCCCAGATATGATTTTTCATATTGTATTCCTTGCTGTTGGTTTAATTAAGACGGTTCCTCGCCAATTTCTAGAGTCTTCATTTAAGGTTTACCGTAACCCTTCTCTCTACTTAACCCTGGCTGATGTCTCACCACTCTCCCTATAATTGCATTCACTAATTCTAAGACTGTGGTGAGCTGACCTTTCAAAGCGAGGAACAGAATCACAGCTTAATAAAAGCGAAAGTAATTCTCAGTTCAAGCACAAATATATTAACTTTTGCTTAATTTATAGAATTCTTACGATTATATCACAGGCTTCCGCATGACGAACAGAGTGCAGTAGCGGGCCGCATGTGACCCACACATGCTTAAGAAAATATGGTTTAAAACAGCAACAAACCTAAGCTCTGACCGAGGTTTCTAATAATTCTCCTATCTCACTTTCACCTGCCCCCACCCACAATTGCACATAACTTTGACACACTTGCTCCGTGGCCTGGTTCTATGAACTAGGTCAGGTGCATATTATTAACCTTTAACCAGCCAACATATTCATCAGGGTTCTTGTTTTTCGCGGCGAACTCTTCACCTGCAAACTTGTAACCCAGACACGTTGCTCTGAGCGTTATCAGAGGTTCCTCAAAAAATGCCCTACTTATTTATTTTCTCCACATACCTCGACAGGGGTTCCAGGGAAGCCATGGATCGTGTTGGCTTCTTGAATGACAACCAGCAAGGTGGCATTACAAGACAGCGAGGTTTGAGGAGTTCTCAAGACATGTAATGTAAAGCATTTAAATGTAGAGAGACACTTACAGACTCTGAAATGGAACTAACCTTTTCTGTTTGATTTTTTAAAAAAATATTTACGTATAAGAAAATAAATTTAAAAAACATATTTTAATATATATATATATATATATATATATATATATGTGTGTGTGTGTGTGTGTGTGTATGTGTGTGTGTGTGTATATATATACAATATAATATATATACACACTTGTCAGCCCTGAAGCAGACGACCTTAAACAAAAAACCCAGATGAGCCACATACGAGAATGCGGATGCATCTTTGGAAAGAATGTGGAAAGTTCACACTGCAAGTAATTTGCAGAATATTCAAGGTGAGCTTCGGAAATTTAGGGGAACTCCGGGAAACCCCCAACATAGTGACGTCATCAAGAGCCCTTAGGGCAGAAATGTAACTGGGAGACATTTTTTTTAAACAATGAGTTTGTCACACACAAAAATTAGAATTCTTGTCAAACAGAACAGAAAATTTGTATAAATGGCTTTGTTCACAGACTAGATAAGGGTCAGTAAGGGGCAGCTGCGAAGCGAGTTGATATTATACTGGAGTTAGAAGAAAACAAAGGACAAATACAACTGTGTATGTCTCAGAAATCCTACATTGAATGGAAAATGAGAGTCATTCAATTGAGAATATCTTAATAGAAAACCTCAATGTATTTATTGTTGATTACACTGGCACGTGAAATTTCTAGAAGCGGTTCTCACACGTCTTTGAGTCTATACATTGTTTGTTGTATAATTTTTTAACTTTCTTGTACTTAAAAAATAAAAATAATAAACAACTTTATAAAAAACAACAGCTTTATATCGTTTTTAAAATGTTCACTAACGCAGGCTGCAAATCTATTTTAGATGGTCAGGGGAAAAAAAGAATAAATACTTTGAACTAATTATGTTCTTTACTTTCGAATACCCAACCAGATGGTATCATATGGCCAAACATCTGATGTCGATCATGATATTTCTTATTTTAGTCTGAAACACTTTCAACACTAATTGATTAGACATAGAAAGACAAAGACGCTGTCCGACTCTGGGTTATACTTTATGTCTATATTATTTCAAGGGCGGTGCTGGAAAGGCGTTGATCAAATTATGTTGGCGTGGGATCATCGTGGAAGTTCTCAGCAAAGTTCTCGTAGCGACTCACGACAGCATTACCCTGACCACCATGATTAAGGGGTGGCTAATTTTTATAAAATCTTTCTCCGGCCCTGGTGGCACTAACCCTGACATCCCACAGAGTTGACCTCTGACCCAGCTGTCGGGGTCTGATTAATGAGCAACTCACCTTCAACTAGATCTAGTGGTGCGTGACGTATATCTGAGAACCCATTCAACCCACTGATGAAATAATCAGTCACCCTTGACTGAGAAAGAGGTCAGCTTCTATTTGTCTTTCTTTACCTACGGAGATTTCAAACCGATCCTTTTGTTCCGGGCGAGTGTACGTCACGATCAACCCATATGGGGATTTTCTCGTTGCCACGAGTCTTCTTAACTGTTGTATTCTGAAAATAACCTTCGCTAAAATTGAGACCGGAACACCTTAAAATCATGTATGGAATACAGGAGACAAAATCTTTTTTTCCCAACGGGATAGACATCAAGGAATTTTTTGTGACTACAAATAAATGAAACTATGGCAGTGACATCGTTGACACGTAACAGAAAAATAAAATCAGTTTCATAACTGAAAAATCCAAATCCCATGTTTTTTAAAGTTTAAAAGCCCCGAAAAACTATTTGGAAAATAATCTTTCAACATATAAGATACATGCTAAATCAATTAACGGGTTGTCATCTATTTATTGGAACGGCATGAAAATTTGTTAGAGACAAGAACTACGTACTGAAATTTTCAAACAAAAATATGATAAATTTAAATGTATTTATTTTTTTAAATTATTGTTTTATTATTTCAAAACGATTTGTTTTAACTAAGTGAAACAACTTTATCTTTATTAACATCTTTATTAAACCTCATGTCGGCCATCTTCCCATAAAAACTCCAAATAACTAATTGAATTAGGAATAAATTATCCTTTGCATTGTTGTTAGGGGATCCAGAGTGCTTACATTTCAAACAAAAAAATATGTATAAATAATAAAATAATACAAATAACGCTGCTATTCGGTTGTTTTCTGCTAACTATCTTCCGAATGATTGAAATTCTGAACACAATGTTGTTGTTTTTTAACACTATAGTGACCTGAGTTTCTTTTGTTTAATTGTCATAATTTAAAAATCTAATGAAATAATTTACATTATTAAATCTCCTTTTATAGTTAAATTGTCTGTTCAGCAATTATAAAATATTTTAAAACGAATTTTTGTTTTAGGAGGACTGCAGTAAAAGTCCACGAACAGCGAACTCAGTAAACGAATGTTCGTGTAGGTTATTCAGATACACTGTTAATACCGAATATTGACGTCACATCTGGGAAATTCACAGAGGAGGTAGATAAAGTCACCACGCCCCTCAGTCTTGCATAAAGTTTGGTTATTCCCACTGATGGGAATTAATAGATTTGTCAGCCCTTGCTAGAGTTAGATATATAGATGTTGCCAACCAAGACAGTGTTTTGTAAAAGTAGACATAAACTGATAAAATAAAATGAGCGTCTGTAGTAGATGTAATGAGATCAGACGGATCCTTTTAAATTATTAAATTTTTAATTTATTTTTAAGCGTTTTTGAAAAAATACGTGTGTGTGGGGGGGGGGCTACCGAATGAAAACGGTCTTTCAGAATTGTCGGAGATGAAAAGAAATTAAATAGAAAATTTTAATACACTAATTATAGCATCTAAAGAAAACCCCTCAAATCCATAACATTTCATCAAAGGCTGATTGATTTAGCCAAAATATTTGTTAAATTCATTCCTTCAGAGGAGAACATTTTCTAGCAAAAATATTCATTTAGTTTCTTTGGTCATTCTCTTATATTACTACTTAAAATTAAGGTTGACCTGCCAGTCAAAGATGTTTTCATAGTCTCGGACTGAGTGGGATCACTAATTTTATTCAATAATTTAATTGTTTTCCTTTCCCTAATTGTTTTCATCATTCAAAAAAAATTAAAACAGCCTGAATGAAAAACGCTGATTTTGTGTTTAAATTATTCATTTAGGGTGACCAACCAAATATTCACAAATACGACATACATTAGGGTTAATATTGTTGAAGGGGTTACTTGTAATAAATGTCTATTTAAAATAATGTGATTGGATAAATGGAAAGATATCAACAAATTCAAAACAACGAAACATTCATTTTTTTTTACATTTTATTTGACTAATATGTTTAAACTGTATAGCAAAATAATAAAATAAAATTTGACTACTAAATCATTTCACTTAAACAAACATATTACTTTAAAAGGAAACAATAACATATGCTGTAATGGATATCCATTACGAAATCGAAATTCTACGGTGATTGTTTATATACAAAACTTATAATACATGTATGTATTAATGTATTTTCTTATTAACTCAACCTTATGTGAACGATAGAAGCATGATTTATTGGGACAAGACTTTGGCTTAAAAACATTGGGGGAAAAATTAATTCAAAGTAATTCCCTTGAACGGGTACCTTGGTAGGATTATAACAGATGGAATGGACGTTTTAGTGTTCATTATATAAGCTCGTTCGGTGAATGTTATATACAAAATTATATTAATAAATGCAACAATATATTATTTCATTATCATTAAACAGACAGGTATAAAAACATATAAATTAATATTTGTGAGGTCATGATGAATGCTTAATGTTTAATATCATTATTTTAATATCGTTCATAAAAAAAGTATTAAAAAGTAATAATAAAACAATTTCAACTATTATATATAACTAAGTGCCAAACCCTATACAGAGTAATAACATTTTTGTGTATATAATATACAAGAGCATTAAGGAATCAATCCATAATTAAACGAGAAGAGTGTGAATGATAGTCGTAATATCCGGAAAAAATAGCCAATCAAAATAGAGATATTTCTGCCGAACGATAGACTTTAAACACATTTTATAAACAGAATTACAATTTTTCCTGGCTACATTTTATAAGTTGAATTTCGGCAGTTTTAAGTTAGTCTTATATGGAGAAAAAATAAATTAATAATATCACCTCCCAAGAACACACTCTTACACACACAGATACGAAATTATAATATAAAGCATCAAGCCTAACACACAATGTGAACTCCTAACAAACTTTATCACTTTATCAACAAATGTGGTACTTTAGGTAAAAGTTTACCGTTAAATTATGCTTTAAACATAGCAGCATTATCTCTGTCACAAAACAGACTACAGAGAAGGCGCATGCTACATCAAATAATAGTTGGCTTTAAAGGGTTAATTACAATTTACATTCTTTTTAAAAAAAAATTAATATTAAAATTAATCACTTGCATGTTATTGAACCAGTGTCGTGCAAAAGAAAATCATTTTATACAATGATATAAAGAGGCAAATAGCACCTTCGATGTGTGAACAGCTGTTTTCAGAATATGAACCACTTAAGTTTAAATGTCTATTCTGAGATTCTTGGAAATGATCCGAATCTTAGAAATAAGGTACACAACACATTAATTAACAAAATTTAAGATCCGCTGACATGTGCAAAGACGCTCATAGACTACGGGCTAAAATATCCTACTTCTATAAAAAAAAATAGTAATAAATAAATTATACATAAAAATGTAATGACAAGGAAAGGTCAATATGACCAACAGTACGAGCAGCTACAAAGATTTGATTCATATATTTTAAAAATCCGTTACATTGTTCTGCACAACGTTGTGCGCTCATCCACCCTTGTAAGTAATGAAAGGATGATTTAATCAAATAATCTTCCGAGAAAAACATCATCAATAAATGGTGTTTATAATTTGGAGGTAAGGGTGAGTTATTCCTGATTGACCCAAGAGTTATTGTTAATGTTTCAAGTATATAGAAACGTTTCCAGATATGTAAATCATTTGTGAAAAGGGTCATTTAGCTAGTAAAGTAAAGATATAATTTCCTTGAGTCCTTTTGTTTCTAATTTGCGCATACAGCAAATAATAGTTGGCTTTCAGAGGTTACTAAGTATTTTGCTTTATTTTCTTTTTCACATCTATTGACCGGATGTAATTTCTGTGTTTAGTATTTTTTATTCTTAATGGACAGGATTGGGAAGTGGTCATCCAAAAACGTTTTGTTTATCTTGGGCAGACTACATTCAAAACTCTGTCGTGTTGATCAGCGGGTTTTCAACTGTGTTGTCTCGGGAAACACTGACAGAATATAATAGATTCAAAAATCACTTTGAATACATTCGTTAGATTTTCCTAGCGATCCAAACTTAAAGTAAAAAACGTGCCCACAAAGACCCATTGCGTCACAAATGGCAACGTGCTCACAAATGACACCAATTGCGTGCACAAATGACACCAATTGCGTGCACAAAGACGCCCTTGAAATAACCGTGCAACTAAATGTTCGCTGTTTTTTTAAATGCTTCGTATGCAATCATTGTATGCATTAATTCGATATTTTTGGAAGACAATCGTTGAATAACGACCAGTTTGCAAGACACGGGTTGAAACCCACTGCCGTCCTGGTATGAAGGTATTTTTCTGACGAGGATGAACCTCACAGATTTTTCTTAATTCACGGTATAATTCCATCACCACGTAAATCCACTTACTTAAAAAAAATGTTTTATTTTATTAGCCGTTGTCCGTTTTCTGTCTGTTGCGTGTTTCGTGTCTTCTCCTCTTTGACTCCGTGTCATCGTTATCTCTAGTGTTGGTCTACTCGGTCGCTGGGTTGGGTGGTTCTGTTCCCGGCACAATAGCAGAAGAACCAATGATGACGCCGAAGACGACGATAAAATATATTATGAACTTCATTGCTGTTTGTTTCGGATTTAATTAAAATTTAAATCTATTTACCAGTTTGCTTCTAATCGCGATTCCTATAAACTTTTTAAAAAAAATCTTGCTGCTGGCTAGTTTGTTGAAATTTCTAATCTAACTGTCACGTGTATTTAGACCGCTGTCATCACGGTCAGGCCGTCCCGGCACGCGCCCCTCTGGAACACTGTGATTTCAGTCCTGAGTTTCCTGCAGCTAAGTGTCTGGTTAGTTCCGATGCATTCCGTACAAACACACTTGGCTTCTAGGATAGATCTGTCAAGAAATAAGACAAACATGTTTATGAACGAAAAAAATCTTTTTTAAAATATTTATTTTAAATTATTACATTTAAAAAAAAATTCATTTCATTAATTTTGTTCCTATAAATGTTTCTTTTGTTTGCTATTTAAATTAGCCTTTTTCTACGTTGTTATTGTGATTTGTGAAACATAAATTTTTAGTATTTGATTTATATAGTTCAGTGGTTCTCAACCTTTTGAGATTCAAGGACCACTTGAAAAATGTGTGTCTTAGCCGCGGACACTGCTAAAAGTTTTGCTACTCCCATGCAGGAAATTTATAGATAATTATACTTTGAATATAAATTAAAATTTCATCCTCGCGGACCACAGGTTGAGAACCACTGATATAGTTGAGGCAATTCAACTGTGCCTTTCTGGTTGTTCTTACCGTATACCCTCTTCACAGTGCAATATGTAATATCAATCTTCAAGGCTGAGATTTTCGGGTGAGGTTTAAGAAATTTGTTGCTTAAGTAATCAAGTAAACGAACTTAAAAATTTTTTAAACACCAGTTTCATACAACGTCCACTAGCTTCATACAGCATGAGAAAGTTCTTAGATGCAGTTCAAGGTTTTTAAATGTTTTTTATTGTCCTTCATTAATCATACCTTGGATAAAAAGAGTCCCCTAGTATCCGTTCAAAATACACCTATAGGCAGGTTGATTTCCGTTGGCTGCTGGACAATCACCCAGTGCCGGCTTGTTAGCGGGGGGTAGTAAAAATCGATGGTTGCTGGTTCAACACGATGAACGATGACGCGTTGGGCAGGAACGTGTTCAACTCCTGGACCAGCTGGGGCAGAT